>OZ059830.1:20923454-21523454 GCA_964057195.1 Orthosia cruda
ACAAATAAAAACATTATTTTAAATTTTTGTCTGTTTGTTCTGGTTAAGGTTGCCCTAGTCGACGGCACGAACTATTTTGTGCGTGGGGTTAAAATGCATGCTATCTCATCAGACAACACGTGCGAATAAGATAAATGCTGTGATGAGCAGTAAGAAGCTAGTTCACGTACGAATTAGCACTTTTACTTTTAACAATAAATTTATTGTTTTTGTTTTACTTTTTGGTTAGTTTTCTGATAAAGCGTGTTTTTTAGTTATTTTTTATACCATTATTTATTTTTACTTTTTAATTCAATCGCTAATCCTGAACATCGTGGTATGGATAATGGGACAAACTATTTGAATGATTGCATTGTCATCGGTCCTTGATAAGTGTGCAGAGTTTCAAATTAATCCAATTTTTGAAGGGGGTGAAAATCACGTTCAAAGATTCCGTTACATAGATACATACATACCAAGCTAATAAAAACGTGCTATAAATAATAAATCAGTTACATTTTCTTAGTAGGAAAATAAGCCCCTTATTTATTAACATATTACAGGCGTCTGCTTCTTGTAGCTAAAAGGTTTATAAATGTAAAGTTCATAATGAATGGGGAGGTTTTATGTAGGACATATTTAACCATTGGTTGAGTTATTTACGGATAAAAAAAACTGGGCCTTAGTCGACAGATTTATTGGACAATAAGTGCGATGATGCTCTCAAGGCCAAAACACTCCCAAATTGATGGAAACTTATTGGATAGGTATGTCAGACAGGCCACCTATAACCAATTAGATTGATAGCTTAGTATTCCATCTATATGTTCCTTATCCAATCTGGAAATGGGTGCAACATGCCAGGTTTTTACTTATTTTGTTGCTATTTTTATCCTTTGTGGATTGAAACGTAGAGCTCGGGATCAATGAACGAACCTCCACCTATTTGAAAGCTAAAATAACATTTTACTAAAAAATACAACCAGCTTCCAAATCAAACACGTCAAACGTTCTTGTTTTTGTTTCTTAATTTTTTGACACCAACTTCTTCCTTCTTCTTCTCATTTGGAAGTTGGTTGTATTTATTTGTAAAAGGTTTTTATGTTTCTCTTTTTTAGTTGTGGTGCATATCTTTAATGCCCAAAGTTATGCCAGAATATATTAGCCGAATATCATGAAACTTGAACACAACCGGTGAAATTAGAGTGTACCAGGGTGAACTGTACACATCTGCATACCCCTTTAGAGCGTACCGGCGCGATGTTATGTTATAAAATGGTGTAAACAATAAACAGACATGCGATTGCAGCAATCCCGAGAGATTTGCCGTCATTGTTGAAGAGTTCTGTTGTATATCTCTGAAGTTCTTCTTCAGATCTTGATGAAATTTAAATGGAGCCACATGAGAACAACAGCTTTCAAATAAAAAAAAGAATCATCAAATCATAATAGGGTCCGGTTTTTACCCTTTGGGTACGGAACCCTAAAAACATTCGAATTGAGAACTTCCTCATTTTTGAAGTCGGTTAAAAATAGTCCTGACTTTATATTATAGGCGCATTGAGAAATGCTACGCAAAGAAAAGACGTTATGTACGCAACACACATTACAAAATTAGATTCAGACGAATTTAGAAACTCCACCTTTTGAACTAGGCTGCTAAAAATAGCTTAGGCTAAGTAGTTTTATAGGCCCGTCGAGATATACTATGACCTTTAAAAATAACACCACGGACCACATAATTAGTACTACAGCACCAAGTACTAAGACGGCCTGAAACAAGAGCACTCACGAACAGACAAGCAATTCTGGCTTAGGAAAATTGGTCCATAAGTGGCGATTACGGCACGGGGTACGGAACCTTTAAACATTAATTGACTGCAAATAGACTTGAAATGGACCAGTCGCCCATTTCGAGTTGGCCCTTTGTTTACGTCGAATGTTTACAGTTTATTTTGTAACTTTTAATAGTAAATATAACATATTAGTGCTAAATATTAATTTAATGCAAATCAAGTAGGATTCAGAATAAGATGAATGAAAGTAGGATTATGATGAATTTATAATATATCTTATAAGTGATGTGTTTTGTAGGCGGGCATGCGCTCCCGTTTCGGAGCTCTGTGTCGGTTTATTCTCAATTTTCTCATAGAGATCGCATCCACGGGCCGTGGCGCGCGTTCCCGTCATCGCCTGTTAACTAACAACTTCCAACGTGTCGTAACCATAAAAAAACAATAGTTTTTACTCTAGTGCACTGAAAATATTTATCTAAAATACCCCTAATTTATCTATAATACTAAGTTTTGCGATAAAATATATAACGTGATGTGAATTTAAAGTTTAGTTTTTGTTTAAATCTTTGTAGTGTCAAAAAAATGTAAGCGTTGATGATAAACGGCTGTTTAAGGAGCTTATGTGGTTCCTGGATTTAAATTAAAGCTTCAGATGGTTTTGGTGAGTATTAAATACTTATAATTGAGTACATATTACATATCTTATTATTTAGAAAAAGGGTGTCTTGTTCCTTTTAAAATTACAACTTTTTAAAAACAGCTGTGGTTTAAATCAGCTTAATTTCATAATTTTACGACCCATGTGAAATTTCAAATAATGTTAAATTGATACAGAACACGATAATGACCTGAAACTAACTTTATATTAAATGTGGACATGCCAGAAAATTTTTATTTATCCAAAATCTTAAAGAATAAATAAGATTCTTTAGTCAGTTTAATTAATACAGGCTAGCTTGGCAGCAGACCGAAACTTCTTTTAAAATAAGCAGCTCCTTTTGTTGTGCGTCTGTTTATCACTTTATAAATGAGTTAATAATAAATGTACTATTTAATATAATGTAAAAAAATGTACTATTGGAGGTGCCGTACTACAGGTATGTGCCCGACCCAGTTCTCGAGAATGGCAATATCACATTGTACTGGGATCGGTCCATCATCACTGATAGGATTATTATGGCTGATAAGCCTGATATTGTGGTGATGGACCGAATCGTTAGGCGTGCAATGATTGTTGACTTAACCGTCCCGCATGACGGGAACCTCGTGAAAGCCGGAAAGACTAGCACATCAAGTATCTTGATTTGGCTCGCGAGGTTGTCGACATGTGGGATGTGGACTCAGCGATCATTGCACCGATAGTTGTGTCAGCCAATGGCTTATTAGCCACGAGTCTCGACCAATACCTTAGGAGGCTCTCGTTAGGCGGCTGGATCCAAGGCTTGATTCTGAAAGCAGTACTTATGGACACGGCTCGTATTGTTCGGAGCTTCCTCTCTCTGGAGACCTGACCACCGCGGTAGCTTGGACCCTGTTCCCGATACCGGTGGGCCTCTATTTTTAATATTTTTAAATGTTATTGTTTTTTAATTTATTTTATGAAAATATTTAAAAATATACAAAATAAGAAAAAATGATGATAAAGAACATAAAAATTTACTATTAATTTAAATAAGTTTTCTTATCTACTATAACTAAATCTCTAATTTATTATGCTACGAGTAGGATCAAAGCCGAAGTGAAGGAGACATTAGTTTTGGCTAGGCAATCCTAAACTCGGTCGACCTTTCTGAAAATTCGTTAGAAAAGACCAAAGGCTTTGTCTAATGAATTTTTGGTCAATCCTGATAGGGGTGATCAAATTAGACCTGTCGAAGGTCAAAACCCAAAAGAGTTATCGGGGTTTCACTAATCACACTTTGTGTAAATGTTGGCAGTGTGTATTTATTTAGAACTCTTTGTTAGTAACGAACGCTTAGGTACATATGAACTTCATACATCAATACACGCTGCAAGGGTTGAGTTTCGAAAATTAGAAAGGAATTTTATCGTTGGATACTCTTTTTTGTCTACAAACTGTGCGTTGTCAATTGGTTGGATAGATACGGTTTGATATCGTTCGTGTATCGAGATTGATATTTCCGTTGCACTTTTGCAATGATAAAGTTAATTGTTCGAGGTACTCATTACCTGTATGTTTGGAGGTTGGTTGATTGAGTAGTTACAATTCGAATTACAGTTCGAGTATCTACTGTCCTACTAATATCACAAATGTGACAATAGTGTAGTAGTGTGTGTGGCTTTGCTCGTGCATACTACGCTACCACGGGGAAATAGCGCATTTATGTGGGACTCCAACCCAATAAAACTCCACGGTGTCCTCTTGTGCCGCTTATGGCGGGAACACGGCGCCCGCCGCGGAGTGTGTGTGGATAAATGAATAGAATGATTTTTAACCCCCGCCGGAAAAAGAGGGGTGTTATAAGTTTGACGTGTGTTGCTGTGTATCTGTGTGTCTGTCTGTGGAATCATAGCGCCTAAACGGATGAACCGATTTTGATTTAGTTTTTTTTTTATTTGAAAGGTGATTTTGTCGAAAGTGTTCTTAGCTATATTTGAATAAAATCGGTTCAGCCGTTCAAAAGCTATGGGCGTTTTACTGTTTGAATCGGGGTGTTTTCGCAAGATAAATGTGTCGGGGGTCAAAGTCAAATATATTTATTCAACTAGGCCAAAAACCGTCACTTTTGAACGTCGTACACAAATTATAATTAAAATTTACAAGTAATAAAAGTTGATTCTACCGTGCATTCGGTAAAGTGGCTTGTTATGGAGAAGAATGCACAAGAAACTCCATACTTACTCTTTTTTAAAAAAAAAAGTGTCTCACAATATTTATATAAGTATATACATGAATAAATTCATATATGTGAGGACCATGCACCCAGAAAAGCACTACACACTATACTACGTACAGGTATAAAGTATTAAAATCATTAACAGGAAAATTCATTAATTTTATAAATAGGAACATGTTTCTCACATACTTACAAATATTGCAAACATAGGTAAAATACCTAAATCAACAACAACGGAAAATTTGGTGAGTCAACTTCTTAAAAAAATAAAGAATATTATAACTATGAATATAAATTAACAAATTTGATTTTGTCTACACTAAAGATTGCCCTATGGAGCAGGACCAGCATGTTTCCAAGCATTCTTATCTTGAATATAATCATCTAATTTGTAATATGCTTGTTTACGAAGTGTGCTTTTAACGAAAGTTTTAAATTTACTTTCATTTAGTTTTAATATATCACAAGGTATTTTGTTATAGAATTTAACACAGTACCCCATGAAAGATGAGTGTACTTTAGCTAGTCTATAAAATGGTTGGTCTTACTTATCTTTATTTCTCGTAATACAATTGTGTCTATCACTGACTTTACTAAAGAGATGAATATTTTTCCTTAAATACATAATATTTTCATAAATGAATTGGCAAGACACTGTTATAATATTAGTCTTTTTAAATAGTTCCCTAAGAGATTCTCGCGGCTCTGACAGCTCTCTTTTGCAATATAAATATGGATTCAATGTCAGCCGCTCGACCCCACAGTAAAATACCGTATGGCATAATGCTGTGAAAGTAACTGAAATAGACCAAACACGCGGTTTCTACATCCGTTAACTGTCTTATCTTCCTAACAGCATAAGCGGCTGAGCCTAGCCGACCCGCAAGAGATGTTGTGTGAGGACCCCGTCGCAATTTGTCGTCTAGAGTGATTCCCAGGAAAACTGTTTGATTTACAAAGTCCAGCTTTTCGCCATTTAATATGATGTCGCATTCCGTACTTCTAACATTCGGCAATGTGAATCTAATACATTTGTTTTTTTTTCATTTAGTACCAAATTGTTTGCCGTGAACCAATTTCTCGGGGGCTTTTTGTTATTCTTTTTCGTAAACCTTCTGAATGGATATATATATATATGTAATTTGGCACACAGATTTTTTATAACCTGAATTAACACATAAAATATACTTTTTATCCGGGAGAGGTCTCTTTGGAATAATTTTCGACTTTTACGCAGGTGAAGCCGCTGACTAAAGTTAGTAGTAGATAATTATAGTCGTTTCGTTCGAGTTAGGCAGCTAAATCCTATACAAAGTATTTGACGAAAGGAAGGACTTCTGTGACGCTGCCCTTGACAATGAATATTTGCATAAATTATTTACATTGAAAGTACCCAGCTTTATTAAGTTTTCGTTGGTAACAGTAAAATGTATAATTTAATTATTTTATATGGTTTTGTATTTACTCAAAAGGCTTATGACAAACATGTTAATGAATCCGAGTTGAGGAGAAATTTGGCAATGTTTGTAGGAAGATAATTAAGCTAAAGTATTACATTATTTGCGATTGACTCACATTTTCGACTACAAGTATTATGTGGGCATTAACCGATGATAACGTATAGTTGACTAGCTTCTGCCAGCGAATTCGCCCGCGTGTAAGTCGAAAATTATCCCAAGGGAATTTATGCCCCGGAAAAAAGTATCCTATGTGCTCCGGACTATAATCTATCTCTGTGCCAAATTTCACCCAGATCCGTAAAAGAGATCCGGCCGTTTGAGCGTGAAAAAGTAACAAACATACAAACACACTCAAAGACTTTCGCTTTTATAATATTAAGTGAGATAAAAGTAGGATGCTCATATCGTACAAACAGAATAGAGAACTTCTTTCTACACATAATGTGTGGGATTGATTATTATTAGTATGAAATTTGAACGAACGTGTACTTGCTAGCTTAGGTCGACGGTCAACGGCCATACTAGTGCCAGGTGCTAAGGTTACGCAAAAACCTACTCACTTTTCTTCAATACGTATTATTTAGTAACAAATAATTTAGAGAGTCTGAACTGAAAACGAATGAACTTTTCATTGAATAATATTAATTTAGTCATTCAAGATGATCAACACTTTATTACCGGAATCGGTCATGATGACATAAATAATATTTCCTAATCTATGAAGGTGTGAACAGTCATACTGTTTCTTATTCCAATTTAATTTGGTAGCCTTTAGTAAACTCATTCAACTGAAAGCGAACTTCTCGATTTAAATTACAACTAGATAACAACTGATTAACGAGGGAGTATGTATGTACGTAGTTGGCTAGCGAATAACTGTGTCCACACAGTTGAAATACATTTCTCAATCACACACACTGGCTATTTTCATTAAATTTTGGAGAAAAGCAGAAATGTAGATGCCCGACACATGTAGTATGATCCGTAACTTTTAAATTGAATCGGTTTGATCGCTGGAATTGAAGTGAGTCATTTGAACTTCACTTAGGTTGTCACGAATCAGAAATCTCTTAGGGGAGTCTCAGGTGTTTATTATAGGCGATTCCTTCTTTCCATTTGGTAGGCTACGGATATACAGGCATAAACTGCGTATTCTCCTTCCATCATAAACTCCAGACTAAAACGAATTCAAGAGCGAACCCATTAACCAGTGTAAATTTACGAGTAATCTAATACCAAAAATAAACATCAATGTAAAATCGTTTTGGCTTCAATTTAAAGTTCAAAGAGAATTTAAAGTATGCCTTCAACTGCACGCTTGTAAGCATTGTTGCTTGTCAATAAGGCTCACTTAAGGAAAATTCTTTTACTGGCACCCTGATTACATTTTCTTTGTCAGGATTAGGTAGAGGGGCGCGTTTATACGAGCAGAATTTAGTCCAAACGCTCAGACAAAATATAATCTATTCATTTAACAGCTAAAATTTAAATAAAAAACCGGCCAAGTGCGAGTCGGACTCACGCACGAAGGGTTACGTACCAATATCGCAAAAACCGGCAAAAAATTCACGTTTGTTATGTGGGAGCCCCACTTAAATATTTATTCTATTCTGTTTTTAGTATTTGTTGTTATAGCGGCAACAGAAATACATCATCTGTGAAGTTTCAACTATCTAGCTATCACTATTCATTAGATACAGCCTGGTGACTATGTTAGGAAGTGCTTGTCACTATCATCACTACATAAAAAACCGGCCAAGTGCGAGTCGTACTCGCACTTGGCGCACTCGCATTTGTTGTTATAGCGCCTACATAAATACATCATCTGTGAAAATTTCAACTGTCTAGCTATCACGGTTCATGAGATACAGCCTGGTGACAGACGGACAGACAGACAGGCGGACAGGCAGGCGGACAGACAGGCAGACGGACAGACAGACATACAGTCAGACAGACGGATCGTGGAGTCTTAGTAATAAGGTCCCGATTTTACCCTTTGGGTACGGAATCCTAAAAACAGGCTTCTTAGCTTACCGTGCATTCGTTTTTACCCTTTGGTTAAGGAACCCTAAAAAGCAAAGAAGCAATACACGAGAAACAAATGAATGTCGTACATCTTCGTATTGTCTCTGCCTCCTTAGCCAAATTACAAATGCTTCGTATCGAATCTCTTTCTACAATCGTTAACGCCTTCTATTTGTATGGTCTGACCGCGTGACACAACGTTCAGATGTGTCATTCCCATACATTGATTCGTTTTCTACTAGCATTATCGATTGTAGATTGTCTATTTGGGTACAGGTGCAAGGCTCTGTTTGCCGTAGGAAAGTTTTTGTGCGGCCGCTGCGCACCCGGGCGCATGTTGCCGAGGAATTTGAATGCAGTTATTTAGTAAATAGATTCGACATTCGCCTTTCGTGTTGTGTAATAATTGATCGTCTTCTTCGTGTGCACGACAGTAATCGCCTGTCCTCGGTTTTGTCGGTGGCAGGGGAGATGTTACTTTGGTTTCATGTTTTAGGACACGGAGGGCAAGATAGGAGGTGGAGTATAATTTACGACTCAGTTCCACAACCACACCCTGCTGCCGTTTCAGCCCTACTTTGCGAGGTTATAGTTACACGTTCCTACTAGCAGTGTTCTTACTAATTAGAGACAAGATTTGCAGCAAAAGTAACGGTAAAGAGCTTTTGAAAAATTTACACATCGTGAACAAAAGAATTTTGTTGAATTTTTCAGCTTTAATGGTATATTGTAGCACTATATGACTATAATAATATGAAGCGCGGCTTTTCACGTTTCATATAACGTTGTATGTTACTGTAGGACTTATCGTAACGTAGTTATTTGAAATCCGAATCGGGTATATTGGTATATTCGTTTGATAGGAAGCTACTAGTTTGTATTTATTTGAGTTATTTGCTTTATTCATATATCTCTCTGTACGCAGCAAAATGCTCATTATTTTCACATAAATCAAAGCTGAGATGTAAATTAGATTTGGAATTTGTTGTGTTAGAAATGTTGCAGAATTAGTGCGTACCTCTAGTTTCCCAACATTATGTGCTCAAACTACTGAGTTCCAACACAGATGTAAATACCTACTTCAAACTCCCCGACATGTATCTATAACTAGCTTCTGCCAGCGGCTTCGCCCGCGTGAAAGTCGGAAATCATCCCGAGGGAACATATGCACGGAATAAAAAGTATCTCTATGGGCTATTTCAGACTATAATCTATCTTTCTGCCTAATTTCATCCAGATCCGTTCAGCCGTCGCCAGAACGGCTGAACAACTTGAGTACATTGAGTAACAAACAAACTTTCACATTTATAATGGCTCGCGATATTGCCGCGATATTTCAAATGGTTTATTTTGTTTTTACCCCCGACGAAAAAAGAGAGGTGTTAAAAGTTTGAAGTGTACCTGTGTGTTTGTGTATCTGTCTGTGGCATCATATCTCCTAAACGGATGAACCGATTTTGATTTATTTTTGTTTGAAAGGTGACTTTATCGAGAGTGTTCTTAGCTATGTTTGATGAAAATTGGTTCAGCCGTTCTAAAGTTATGGACGTTATACTGTTTGAGTGAGTGAGGGTATTTTCGCAAGATTACGAGTTCAATAGATAGTTTCCGATCGAAGCGAGTCTACTACTAGATAAATTATGTAGCTTGAAATAAAAATGTGTCAGGGGTTTTTAAATTTTACTCGTTATGTAAATATACGCTCTATCATCTCGAGTCCCAAGATACAGACTGTCTAATTTGGGACTCACTTACAATCATACTTATGTAACCTAGCTGTAGGTAATATTTAAGCTACTCTGACCTTTCAACCATGTACTTTCTAACTGTGTACAAGCTACCATCTGGTTAGTAACAAATTTATATTTTTGCAGAACAAAAGCGGATTTAGATGACACCCATCACCATGTACCCTGGATTAAAATAATATGGAAAATGTACATACGATTGAAACTTTCTTACAAGCTGCTACTCGCCAGCTTGTAAAAAACATTGGAAGGGAAAACGAATCGTTTTACATATTTTCGTATTAGGAACAAGGACAGCGGCTTGGGATGTTATAACTGTATATAAAATGAGATTATTATCGTGTTGACTCGCTCATTAACAAATATTACCGAGGGGCAATGTGTTAGGCTATAAAACCACAGAACGGAAAATCATGCTCCCAGCATAACGCATTTACGGGAGCAAAATGTTATAATGATTTTATTCTATGACTACTCACAAACGCCGTTGATTTGTAAAACTGACACGTTGCTCCGATTTGTTCGAAAGTGGGGTAGCGGAAACTTTGCGCGTAAAATAATGACTTCTTTTGGCACAGAAAATTGTTACCAGGAAGTCTCTGAAGGGTATGGATAGGTCATTTGTATTTTTGTCAACACACTGGCTGGCGATATTTTGAATGTTTTCATATTCTCATACAGCTAGTCCTTCGGTTCTCATAATATGATGAGTATTTGACAGTACTATGTAACTCAATGGTTGAAAATAAATCATAAGGGAGGTTGTGAAATTTTACGTTTAATTATTCCTAAACTTAGAGCATTTAACCTAAATGTTTATTTATTTTAAACATAAAATAGTACTCTTTTTGCACCCATAGTGTTAATTGAAACATGTAAATCACAAACAAAACAAAATCTTCTGTTTATTAAAAAATAATGGCAAATTTGAATACAAAAAAAAACACATATAACACAAAACTGTTAGGAATAAAAATTGACAAAGTCACCGTTACATAAAACCAAAACCGTTTAAAATTGTATAATTAACATTTCAACCAAAAGACGTCCACTGCTGGACATAGGCCTCCTTCCAGTGTCACCACATTGAACGTCTCGCATCCAGAGGACTCCCATAACCCTCACCAGGTCTTTAGTTCAACTAGTGGGAGGCCTTCCATCGCAACGTCATCCGGTTCACGGTCGCCACTGCAGAACATTTCGGCCCCATCGACCATCCGCTCTGCGAGCAATGTGCCCTGGTCATTGCCACTTAATTTTGTCAATTCTGCAGGCTATGGTATGGTTATAACCAGGGTTACCGACATAGCATGAAGAATTGCGCATGTCTTCAGATATGACACGATCACGCAAAGAAACTCCGAGCATCGCCCTCTCCATTGCCCTTTGGGTGACTGTAACCCTTTAACCGTTTCGATACCGTATGTAACCACACACACTGATCATAGACTTTGGTCTTGTGACACTGCGGTAAGTAGGACGAGAAGATACCGCGCGACTTCCCGAACTCTGCCCAGCCGAGTCAGATTCGACGTTTGACCTCTCGAAGTTAGATCTATATAATTGAATCGTTTGTCCCTGGTAGACATAATTGTCCACAACTTCGAGTGTAGTTTCCGATTTTGATAGGAGTTAGTGTAACATGGGCATTCAACATGACCTTGGTTTTGTCCATGTTCATTTTAAGACCCACTCTTCCGGAAGATCTACTGAGGTCATCGAGCATTATTCTTAGGTCCTACATGGTCTCAGCCATGACCACTCTACCTATCATCAGCAAAACGAAGTTGAGTTATGTACTCGCGATTAAAATTAATGTCTAGCCCTCTTTAGTACAGAACCTTGAAGTCCAATGCAGAAGTAAACAGTTTCGGAGAAATTACTCGCCCTGGAAAACTGCCTGTCTCACACCGCGAAATTATCTGATACTTCATCGGCTGATGCTGCCACTGTTGACATCTCAGTGGTTGGTGCTGCAACGGTTGTATTTTTGACATCTTTTGCCACCTTTTGCCACGCTTTGTTCAATAGAAGGTCTGGTGTCTTTTGTGATTGCTTCCATTGCCTTTTTTAAGCAAGAGGATACCACGACTTTTCATCAACTATTACAAATTTAATTAATTCAAAAATAGTACATTATCTAAAAAAATATAGAAATCTTCTTATAAATAACGAAAAAAAATATCGTAAATACATTTCTCTTAATTTATAATGTAAATTACAATTATTTGTATAAAACAGTATGTTTTTATGGTTTGTAACGAAATTAGGAGATCATTTATATCTACCATCAATAGTGCATCATTTCACTGATTTTCACCTTTTACGAACAATACTAAACCATTTTGGAATAACACAAAACAAAATATATACCTTTGTCAGCAACAGAGTACTATTTCGAAATACTATCAAACACGTAGTATACACACAGTCACCAACACTGAATTAAAACTAAATAATTCGGAGTAATTTTCGTTCCTCCGCCGCTTTAACACCGAGCGTATTAAAGACGCGATTGAGCGGAACAAGGGCTCCAAGATCTTTGCAAGAGATCTGTCTATTGGGCAGAGCCAGCTCGCGAAACTGAAGACCGATGATGGCAGGATCGTATCCGCCAAACCGGAGCTTCTGAGGGAGATCGAGAGATTCTATGGGCAGTTGTACACGTCAACCAGTAAACCCGTCGCGAATCTAGCGAATGACCTTAGAGCTAGATTGACCCAACATTATACCGAAGACATTCCGGACATCAGCCTGTATGAGATTAGGATGGCTCTGAAACAGCTAAAGAACAACAAGGCACCGGGTGATGACGGAATTACGGCCGAACTCCTGAAGGCGATTGGAAAACCAGTACTTAAGACCCTTCAGAAGCTGTTTGATTCCGTCATACTCGAGGGGAGGACGCCACAGGCATGGTGCAAGGCTGTGGTGGTACTCTTCTTCAAGAAGGGTGACAATGCCTTACTGAAGAAATATAGGCCCATCTCACTTCTTAGCCATTTCTACAAGCTGTTTTCAAGAGTCATCACGAATCGTCTCGCTCGCAGGTTTGACGATTTCCAGCCTCCCGAACAAGCCGGATTCCGTAAAGGCTTCAGCACCGTAGACCACATACATACGCTGCGGCAGGTTATACAGAAGACCGAAGAGTACAACCTGCCTCTCTGTTAAGCGTTTGTGGACTACGAGAAAGCCTTCGATTCGATCGAGACTTGGGCTGTGCTGCAGTCTCTCCAACGGTGCCAAATTGACTACCGGTTCATCGAGGTGTTGAAGTGTTTATACAAAAACGCCACCATGTCAGTTCGACTTCAGGATCAGATCTCGGAACACGTACATTTGCAGCGAGGTGTGAGACAGGGAGACGTCATATCTCCGAAGCTGTTTACCGCTGCACTGGAGGACGTCTTCAAGGTTCTGGACTGGAGCGGGCTAGGCATCAACGTCAATGGCAAGTACATCACTCACCTTCGGTTTGCCGATGATATAGTGGTTATGGCTGAGACCGTGGAGGACCTCAGTACAATGCTAGATGACCTCAGTAGAGCTTCCGAAAGAGTGGGTCTAAGGATGTACATGGACAAAACCAAGGTGATGCTGAATGCTCATGTTACACCGGAGACTCTACACTCGAAGTTGTGGGCGACTATGTCTACCTGGGACAAACAATTCAGTTGGGTAGGGCCAACTTCGAGAAAGAGGTCAATCGTCGAATCCGACTCGGATCGGCAGCGTTTGGAAAGTTGCGCGGTATCTTCTCGTCCAACTTACCACAGTGTCTCAAGACGAAAGTCTATGACCAGTGTGTGTTGCCAGTGATGACATATGGCTCTGAGATGTGGTCGCTTACAATGGGCCTCATCAGAAAGCTTACAGTCACTCAAAGGGCAATGGAGAGGGCTTTGCTCGGAGTTTCCTTGCGTGATCGAATAAGAAATGTAGAGATCTGCAAGAGAACCAGGGTTACCGACATAGCCCGAAGAATTGCCAAACTTAAGTGGCAGTGGGCAGGGCACATTGCTCGCAGAACGGATGGCCGATGGGGCAGAAAGGTTCTGGAGTGGCGACCGCGAATCGGAAGACGTTGCGTTGGAAGGCCTCCCACCAGGTGGACCGATGACCCGGTGAAGGTTGCGGGGATCCGCTGGTTGCGAGACGCACGGGACCGGTCAAAGTGGCGACGCTTGGGGGAGGCCTATGCCCAGCAGTGGACGTCTTTCAGCTGATATGATGATGAAAAATTCATCATCATCATCATCATCATCATGATGAATTTTCGTTCTAAATTTAACAACACCGCATTATCACAAAATAATTCACTGTTGCGTAAAGGTTTTGCGTGCTATTCCTAAGGTGGACAAGTTGCAACTGTAAATAGTTTTGTGTGGACGGTATGACTTTGGCAGCGCGTCTTCACCAATAGAGAGTTAGCGCGTCATCTTTTGGACAGTTTTGTAGATATAAATACGCCTGTCTTTGTGGTTAATGCGGCAAATTTTTGGGTATTCGTTGATAGGTAAAAGTCGATTTTCAGATTTTTCGACATAATGCAGTGTTGATCTGGGTGTGCGACATATAAAATGCTTTGTCCTGAATGACTGACAGACGGATCAACGTACAGCATAAACCGCTGATCGTAGAGACTTGAAACTTGGAGCGTGTATTCTTTCTATGACGTAGACATCCGCTAAGAAAGGTTTTGCCGAAATTCTACCCCTAAGGGGGGAAAAAGGCGGGCAAAGTTTTTATGGGACAACGTGATTCCTTTGGCCAAAATTCGTGATGCTTGGTACAAATAGTAATCTAAGTAAATGATAAAGGTTGTCATTATTGGTTTTTAGAAACTACCCCTAAATGATGATTTAGAGGGTGTTGAAGTTTGTATGCAAGAATCTGATTTCCTGGGTCAATAAACTTGAAACTTGGCACAAATACTATCCTAAATGAATAATAAAGATTATTACTATTATTTTTTGAAACTCCCCCCAAAATACGATTTCGGGCTGATAAGGTTTTTTTAAGAATCTTATTACTTCAGTGTATAAACTTGAAACTTGACATAAATACCAACCTAAATAAACAATAAAGGTTTTCATTATAATTTTTTCGAAACTACCTCCAAAAGATTATATGGGTTGTTATTTTTTTTTTAATCTTATTTCCTGGGTTAATAAACTTGAAACTTGGCATGAATAACAACCTAAATGAACAATAAAGGTTGTCCCTATTAGTTTTTGTAACTACCCCAAAAGATAATTTAAGGGGTGCTAAAGTTTGTTTGAATAATCTTATTTCTTGGGTTAATAAACTCGAAATTTGACATAAATACCAACCTAAATAAACAATAAAGGTTGTAGTGTGGCCGATATTCGCCCCATATTAGCCTATAGCATAATATTTATTAGTAATAGCCTATGTGATGGCTTGGGAGACCTTTGACATCTGCCTTGCGAGATTTTGCTATCGTAAAACCGAAAAGTCACAGAGGGCGCCACACTAGCAGAATCGTATATGTGTTTGCGATGACATATTCCCACCACTAGTTAGTCTAAAAATCTCATCCGCGTAGCGCGCACGATAATTTGAGCGTCGAATTTGGTTTTCTTCCTAATTTGAAAATCATCTCCAGTACTGGAGCACGTTATAATCACAACAGCCTAGATATCAACAGTGTATGTTTGACTGGATATTTGGAACGCTGGTGGCCACCAGGAAGGGAATATTCTTCCCTTCCTGGTGGCGGGTATCTTCGAGCATATGGAGTGACTGACCCTGAAGCCGCCTCGGTAAGCTGTCTGCAATTTTCTCGTAGGTTTTCATGTCGAATGGTCCCCAGTGTCTTTCCTATAGGCTACATATAGACGAAGTTGGACTTGCACGCCTCCACGTGGCAAGTCGTAATAAGTTCTCATCCCGCACCTAGAGCATGGCAATTTACACGCCTGCACCTCCAGGTTGTCACTATTAGTTTTTTGAAACTACCCCCAAAAGATGATTTAAGGGGTGTCAAAGTTTTTTTTAAGAATCATTAATCATTTCTTGGGTTAATAAACTTGAAACTTGACATAAGTACCAACCTATGTAAACAATAAAGGTTGTCATTATAAGTTTTTCGAAACTAACTCCAAGCTAAGAATCTTACTGGACAGCTTTTCGTTTTCTACGTAGGGTTCCGACCCGCAACTACGCAAAATGGGGTTATTAAGAGGCGAGAATTTTACTTTGTGGCGGTAAACTAAAATTGATTATTGTTAAGTCAAATAACGAATCGTCCCAAACCAATAATGGAACATAGAATTTAATAATAACTTATTTTTGGTCGCCTTCACTAATTGCACATAAGAGAGTCAATTAAAGGATATACCAAATCACGCGAACGAAGTCGCGGGCGAAGTGCTAGTATAAATATAATCAAATAGTCTTTAGCAGGTCAAACAATACTTCGAAACAGTAATGTTTTGCCCATCACTTGTTTTTGTGCCCTAGTGGTTGTGATTCTGAAACTTACATAGGACAAAAGTATCACAGCCGAATGAGCCGCCGACAGAATGTTTTGTTTACGAGTATGAGTTGTTCAACGATAGGAGCTTTCAACTACGAATGATTCGCCGACAAAACGATTTATTCATTAGCGAATCGACAATCTATTGTCGATTCGCTCATGAATATAGCTAAAGATTACGATTTGAAATGTTATTTACACGAGAGTATTATTTATATATAGTAAATGCCAATTTATTTCTAAGTGGTACTTAAATAAATATTAAAAAGAAAAATTAAATTTCTCATACATTTATGATGATATCTCGAAAAATGTTTATATTTTAGCTAATAATTTAACACAACATTTATTAATTCTGAGTGTCCAATTTTTTTCATTTAATTTTTCAAAATGTATGTATAATCTTTAGATTTAGTCACTGGTAGTATCAAACCATGCCTAAATAAACTTTCTCGAGGAAAACTTCTTTGGTGAAAGATTTAGTCGTCGATTCGCTCATGAATAAATCGTTTTGTCGGCGAATCGTACGTTGTTGAAAGGATCTGTCGTTGAACAACTCATAAACGAAACTGTAGGTGGCTCATTCGGCAATGAAACGTTATTCGGAGGTAAGTTTCAGAATCGTGGTTGTGGAGTTGGACAAGCATTGAGCCAAGCATTTTTATCAGCGATGTAAAAGAAAAGAAGTTGTGCGTTTTATACAAGTTTTAAATTTCGTCTCATTCAGTTCTAGAATGTGGGGAGGTATTTTATTGTAATATTGTATACAGTACCCCATAAAAGATTCACTACTTTGGCCAGCCGGAGACCTGGCTGAACTAATAATAAATAATAATAAAATAATAATATAGCCTTTTATTCAGATCTAGCAGCTTAACCTAATAACAAAATTCTAAAAACTTAAGCTTAAAACTATTCTATTATTTGTAGTTTTTTTATTTTCTGTAGATCTGGTTGCCAATCGGCAAAGGCCTCCTCCAACCTTTTCCATTCTGATCGTTCCTGAGCTACTCTATTCCACGTTGTTCCTGCCACTTCTCTGATATCATCATCCCATCTTTTCTGCGGTCTGCCTCTTTTCCTTTTTCCATCCCTTGGATACCAACTTGTCACTCTTTTGCTCCATTTGTCCTGACCTCTTGTTATATGACCTGCCCATCTCCATTTGAGTCTTTTAATTTTCTGTACTACATCTATGGTTTTTGTTTTATTCCTGATGACTCGATTTTTCAATCTGTCTGATCTCTTAACATTCAGCATGCTCCTCTCCATAGCGTATTGGCAAGTTGCCAATCTGTTGGTCATTTCCTGAGTTAAGGTCCATGATTGGCAGCCATACATAAGGACGGGTAGTATGCAGGTGTTAAATAGCTTGCCTTTAATGTTTATATGAAGTTGTTTGTCTTTCATAACCTCTCTTAAGCTCCAGTATATTTTCCAGCTGTTCGTAATTCTTCTCTTTACTTCCTCGCGCATTGGTTCTTTTTGGGTTATTAGTTGTCCCAGATAGATATATTCATCGGTGTAATTGATTTCAGTGCTTCTTATTCGTATCGTGGGTTTCTTTCCATTTGTCATCAGTCTAGTCTTTTCCGGGTTAAGTTTCAATCCCACTCTCTCGCTCTGTATCGCTAGATCCTCTATCATTTCCTTGATGGCTTCAGGTGTTTTAGCGAATAGCACTATGTCATCTGCGAATCGTAAATGCATCAGTAATATACCGTCTATATTGATCCCGAATTTTTCCCAATTGATTTTTCTGAAGATTGATTCCAGAACAGCCGAGAATAATTTTGGAGACAGGGGGTCTCCCTGTCTAACACCTTTTTCTATTCTAAAGGCCTGGCTTTTCTTTTCTAACTGGATTCTGGCTGTACTATTGCTATACACGTTTTTTATTAATCTAATGTATTTATGTTCAACCCCTTGTTCCACTAATGCTTCCCATATGTTTTTGTGTAGGAGAGAGTCGAATGCTTTGCTGTAGTCGATAAAAGCAATATAGTACGTAAGCTGGTATTCGTTGTATTTCTCTACAAGTTGACGAACCACATGGATGTGGTCTATCACCGAGTAATTCTTACGAAACCCTGCCTGCTCGATAGGTTGGTGTTCGTCTAGTGTTCTTTCAATCCGTTTTAAAATGATCTTAGCGAAGATTTTGTAGATGTTTGACGTGAGACTGATGGGGCGATAGTTTCCGATTTCATGTTTATCTCCTTTCTTATACAATAGTATTATATTAGACTCTGTCCATTGCTGGGGAATTATTTCAGTGTTTACGATTTTGTTAAACATATCAGTAAGGACAGGTATTAACACATCTTTTCCTTGTCTTAATATTTCATTGCTTATGCCGTCAGGACCTGGTGCTTTATCTACTTTTTGGGTATCTATAGCTTTCTCGACTTCAGCCTGAAGAATGCTAGGAATGTTTGAGATATTCGCTAGGTCAATTTCGTCTTCTATTATGTTACTTTCGTACAATCTCTTGAAATAAGATGTTGTTATGTCCAATATTCCTGTTCTACGGTAATTCCAATTTCCGCAGTCATTTTTAATTTTTACAATCCAATCCATTGAGTTTCTCATTTCTCTATACGCTTTTTTGACTCCACCCGTTTTATTTACATAGTTCTATAACTTTAATTCTGTTTTGTTTTCTATCCTTTCTTATGCTATCTTTAATTTGTTTACTAATGTTTGTTATATGTTTTCTTCTGTTCTGAGTTTCTTTAGCGCTAATTAAGTGGTATCTATCTTCTAGTAGTTTTTTTGTATTTGTTGTTAACCAACTTTTCGGCTCAGCTTTGGTATTTGTAATTAGTTGTATTTCGGTTTTTATTGCATTTTCAATCCAATTGTATCTTTCTTGTATTCCTAATTCTTTTGTGTCAGATTCGTAGTTTGTGCTAATTGCTGAACTAATTGGTCCCTATTTCTAGTACCTGACATAATTATGTCTGTCACCGTTTGTACTAAAAAGATGTAAGTTCTTTCTCACCTACATGAGTTTTCATTGTTAATATTTTGCTTACTTTTTTAACAATGCATGGTCTGTTGAATAACTTTTTTGTGGACATTACTTTTAGCATAACACGTACTATCCAAATTGTAAGTGAATAATGAAATTACATTTATTACCGTCCCTCTGCGAACCTTTCAGTCAGTGAAAAGATTTTTCTAATTTACTATGGAAAAGAACGTTATGGGCTTGCTATGTTTATTTTAAGTTAGGTACATAAACAGGTACTTTAGCCTACTTTAATTTAGTTTTTATTTCTATCTCTATCACTTAAAACACCTACTATGATCCCTAAGTGTTGTTTCTGTACATAGTTAGGTTTAGAACCAGTTGGTATAGTTAAGTACTTTCAAATACAAATTTAAATATTGTGACACATAGGTAAATTACAGTTAAGCATTACTACGTAGATACATTTTACTGATAGTAATAGACTTATTCTTTACAATCTGCAGAGACGGCAAAGTGGAAATCTATAAACTCTCTTTGAACGGAATAAAATGAAATAAGCAAGGGAAAATGCAGTATCTGTAATGCTTTCAATATTTCTATTTTAAGATGTTCGGGTCTCACTTTTGTGTCTTCCTATCTTGAGCATGTAACATTGCCAAAAGATTTGAAACAAGGGAAAATGCAGTATCTGTAATGCTTTCAATATTTCTATTTTAAGATGTTCGTGGCTGCACTTTTGTGTCTTCATATCTTGAGCATGTAAACTGCCAAAAGATTTGAAGCAAGGGAAAATGCAGTATCTGTAATGCTTTCAATATTTCTATTTTAAGATGTTCGGGGCTGCACTTTTGTGTCTTCCTATCTTGAGCATGTAAAACTGCCAAAAGATTTGAAGCAAGGGAAAATGCAGTATCTGTAATGCTTTCAATATTTCTATTTTAAGATGTTCGGGGCTCACTTTTGTGTTTTCCTAACTTGAGCATGTAAAACTGCCAAAAGATTTGAAGCAAGGGAAAATGCCGTATCTGTAATGCTTTCAATATTTCTATTTTAAGATGTTCGGGGCTCACTTTTGTATATTCCTATCTTGAGCATGAAAAACTGCTTAAGGATTTGCATAAATAAACTTAGAAGGCACCTATGTTGTTACCACTCAGAACACTAAACATTTTTCTACGATTATACATTGGTCTTTCACGTATTTACGTCAGTCAGAGAAACTTTGGTAGAAGAAGCTACAAGTAGGTCCATATTCATATCTACAGGTCGCTAGTCAGAAGTCAGAAGGGTCCAAACGGAGCCCTACTGCTGTCACTCACGTGTCTGTCAGCCAGTATGTCTGACGGTCGTCTGTCACATAATTTTGTTCCGAAGAATTTGTTAACTTCCCATTGACCTATGCAATTTTTTGATGATAATGTTTATTATTACGTATATTTTAATAACAAATACTAATCGGATTCCTGGCCTTTAGCTCAGCAATATGTTTATTTCTTTAAAATAAACGCAATGCCGGCTTAATCTTTCCCGTCGGATTAGGCAGAAAAAAAATTCCACCTGCTACGATCCTCAGTTACACACAAAATATAGTCATACAAGCACACCGGTTGTGTTTGCTACACACCAGACTTTTCTTAAGAAAAAGGTTTGGTATGTCCTTCTAGAGGCCGTAAACTCCAGCGATTCCATTATATTTATATAGCTTACAAAGTTATTGATATTGGATAGTTTTGCATCTCTTTGTACAGATAAACAAGTAAATTACATCAACATTAACGAGTTCGTTAAATATCGATTGGTATAGGTTAACAAACCTCGAAAAGGGATGTTCAATTAATTATTTTCTATGGCCAGATTTTGGTCCAAATTCTCTTACAAAGATAATTCTGATACACACATTGATTATAAATTTAGATTAATTTATTAAGTTTAGCATCCAGATTGCCTGCTACGAGGTGTTATCATAACAACCGCGTGGGCAAGCTTCTTACTTTGCATTCTACAAATTGCTTCTATTATGTACTATAGCGCTGCTTTTCAAAGCAATTTATTCTCAAAGCATCGGTTTGCTATTTACTAGGCAACTTCTTAAGATAAAGAATAGAGAGATTTAATGTGAGAGCAAGAAGGAATTATATCTTTCTTCTCTCTCATGTTAATAAATGTGTCTCAACGAGACGCGTCTTTGAAATTACATTCTCAATTCCCATCCCATAATAGAAGTTTCACTTCAAATCTTGTTAAAAAGTTTTTTATTTTTCACTTTTTAGTTGTGGTACATAATGGACCATTTCTCCAAAGTGAAGCCAGAATAGATTAACCCAGAAACATGCAACTTAAACAAAAATGGTGGAATTAGAGTATAACAGGGTGAACTGTTCACACCTGCGTACCCCTTTAGAGCGTGCTAAAGTGATGTTATGTTATGAAATGATGTAAACAATAAACAGACATCCGATTGCGGCTATCCCGAGTGATTTGCCGTCATTTATTGAAGAGTTCTGATGTATATCTCCGAAGTTCTTCATCAGATCTTGATGAAATTTAAATGGGACCACATGACAAGTACCAGCTTTCAAATGAAAAAAGATTCATCAAAATCGGTAAACAGTAAAAAGTTCAGAGGTAACACACATAAAAAAAAATATATATATACAGCCGAATTGAAAACCACCTCCTTTTTGCGAAGTCGGTTAATAATCAAAATCCTTCCAGGGTAAATTCTACAAACTATGTAAAAACCGCATCTAAATCTATTAAGCAGTCTTAAAAATCTAAGCGCACTTACGCACCAACAAGAAACGCAACTTTGTTTTATGTATAATTTTTATTTAAAACTCTATCGATATTTTGTGTTTTTCTTTCTATGTTAATTGACGTTAGAGAAATTTAAAAGCTTTTTGCCATTTTTACACAAAAAATTAAACAAAGGTTCAAATGTACAAAGACTACTCTTTTAATTGGCATACTTGATTGTTATACTGTTATTATTAAGCTTTTTGATTTAAAAGGTTAGGCTTAATTAAAAGGCTTCCGCTGGTAAAATAGGTAACCGCCTACCGCTATTCAACATTCCTTTTTACTTTCGGAGTAAAAAACACTGTTACTATAGGTAATTACATTTAGGTTTGGCTTTACAGAAGTTGTAGCTCATATGTATTTTCGGCTCACATTGCACTGTTTTTTTTTGGTTCACAATACTGTGTATCACCCAAACGTTGGTTTTACTTTTAGTATTATTTTTTTTATAGAAGTCTGGGGGTTTCACCTCTCACAAAAATCAAACACAGCGCACAAAAATAATACCACAGACCGTAAAGCTCCTATCACATTATATTACAAAGTATTTCTTTGCGAGTATGTTGACAAACGAGAAAAAAACATTTGAGCTATTTAAAAGAAATTATGAAAAACTACCTGAATGTTTTTTTATGGCTAATAACGATTTCCCTAATACATACAGAATTGGAAATAATATTCTTATTTGACCTTACTGACCTCGATTTGTCATTATTCACGACAAATCGAGGTCAGTTCTTATCACATTTACAACTTACTGAAAGAAATTAAAAGTAATGAAAAATAAGAAAAAACGGTTTTTTTTATTTACTCTATTGCGGTGCAACAACAACTTAAAGAAGAGAGAGAAAAATGCAAGGTTGCTTATATTATTGTAAATACGATAAGTAAGTCGTAAAAGAAAACGATTTAAACAAATCAAAAAAGAAGAAGAGGGCAATCCACCTCCCAAGAAACAAATGTAAATCCTAGGAAGCAAGATAATACAAAATCAGATATAAAAAAACACAAATAAGACTTACGCCTTCAAGATAATGCGATCAAGAGCAAATTCAAACGCCTCCCCTCTAGCAAATAGCAAACCCAAACAGCAACTACATATCAGCAACCGGATACGGAACAACCCCAACCCGGTCGGTGACCGTGGGATGGACCACAACCCTCTAAGATAACTATCAGCAACAAAAATAATAGAGAAAGTAAACTATATATAGCCCCTTTGGATACAAGAACATTGAGGACGAATGACAAACTCATTGAAATCGAATAAGCATTGAATATAATTCAATGGGACATAATTTTATTGGAGTTAGTAAGATTAGAAGATCGAGAGAGGAAATAAGAGAATACAAAGATTTTATATTTTATTGCAAAGGAGAACTACAAGGGAAATACGGGATGGGTTTTGGGACATGACGAAGTCGATCTTGTTTTTAGTTGTACCATCGAGGTTTTGCCAGGTCCACTTCTTGTGCTCACGCTATCTAAAGAAGGAGTTCATCATCAAGGAGCCCTCCTTCTCCATAAAACGGGCAAGTAGGTGACCCCGTTGGTCCCAACGTCCAACTCCAAGTTGCCCACTTGCAGCTCATCCTCGTCACGTTTGCCCAGTTTCGCATTGAAGTTCCTCATGACAACGGTGAAGTGAGTTTTGATACCATGCATGGCTCTAGAGATATCCTCATACATGGTCTCTATCTCCTCGTAAGGGTGTGCCGAGGTCGGGGCGTAGAACTGTATGATCTTCAGCGAATATCCCGAGGACATTCTGAGTATAAGGTACGCCACCCTGGTCGACACACTCTCGATCTTCACCACGTTGTTCACAAGGGACCTGTGGACGATAAACCCGACACCACCCTGGGACTGCCGGTCACCCTCTCGGAAATAGAGCATGGTACCGGATTTGAGGATTATCGAGCCCTCCCCCTCTCTTCAGATTTTAGATAACTCTATGATACTCCATATTAATCTGCTCAACTCTTCCTCGAGTTCGGCTATCTTCTCATAGGTCCGGAGTGTTCGCGTGTTGTATGTTGCCAGGTACAGTCGTCGGTTATTATTGGGGTAGCCGGGTCCACTCCGGGGATTCTTCACCCTCCTTGCCACGCCATCGCCTTGACCGCTACCGTAGTCGAGGGTAGACGGGCTGCCGGGCACTCGGGGAAGATTTTTTCTTGTGCTAATATTTTTTGGGTTGGGGGTTTTGCCATAATCGCGACGCTTGGCAGGTGGGTTGGCGATCGCAGTTTATTGTTAAAGTGCCCAGAGAACGCTGCTGCCCTTTCTCTGGTGTCTCCTTTAGTCGCCTTTTACGACACCCACGGGAACATATGGAATGGTGAGATTCTTTACGTCCGACACCATACGGTACACCGGGTTCGGGCTTAAAAAACATCGCTAAGCCTGAAGATCCGGGTAAGAATAATGGGACAAACTATTTAAATGAGTGCATTGTCATCGGTCCTTGCTACTTTTATTTCAAAGTATAATAATGTTCACATAATAATTCTTGAAGTTGTAGTGTTGTTGGTTGTGTCCCTTTGTTCAGCTCGACAGTTTTTATTATGTATTCTATAGATAGGTACTTAAGAGCACTTAATACAAAGCCGAAAGCCGTGTCAAAGACTTAGCTAGACAGCACTCACACAACGTGGGGTTAAAATGTCGCGTGATGTTGCAGTTAGCCATAACTATACTTCCCTATTTTGTTAAGTACTGTACTTAAACACGAACAGTGTGTGACACAATGCAACAGCGTGCACACAGCATAATGTTTATAAAACAGCTACATATTTAATGGTAGACACATTGTCGTCTGGGACGTGTGTTATTGTCGCCAGTGACAACTTACTAAAATGAAATAATGTGTCTAATATTTTGTAAAAGTGTAGTTGGTGTTACTAACAATAAATAAACATAATAAAATGAAATTCAGTTTGAAAAATAGGTGAATGGACTATTTAGACGTTTGATTAGCACAATTGCTTCTCTTTGTACAAATATACAAGTAAATTCAATCAACATTAACGAGCTACTTAAATAGTGGTTAGTATGGGTGAACTAACAGTGAAAAGGGATGCCCAAATAATTGTATATGTTTTGTCTCCAGTTTTTTTTTCATCAATATTCACGCAAAATGATAACACACATATCGATTCGCACGTTGATTGTAAATTCAGATTAATCTGAATATGTAAAGCACACTCAAATCAAGTGTTTAAAATGTCGTTATAGACTGTAGTTAGATGCTGGCATAGTTTCTTCACTTTTAGATTGTCCCTGTACCCTGTACCTGTTTGTTATAAAACTGCCTACTTAATTATGGATACACTGTGTGTGTCGAACGAGACGTGTATTATTGACGCCAGTGATAAATCTCTACAATGAAATTTAGTTTGAAAAATAGATAAAAGGATTATTTAGAAGTCTGATTAGCACAAATAGGTTCTCTTTGTACAAACAAATTCGATCAACATTAACGAGTTACTTCAATAGCGATTGGTATAGGTGAACAAACTGCGAAAAGGGATGTTCAAATAATATTTTTTTGTCCAGATTTTTACAAACATTGATTGTAAATTCAGATTATTCTAAATTATCTGAAGTATACTCAAAAGGTGGGTTTAAAATTTCGTGGTAGTTAGCTGCTGGCATATTCTCCTCTTTTGTTTACTGTATCTAAACCCGATACAATGCAACAGCATTATGTTTGTAACACAGCTGCTCATTTATTGATGGACGCACTGACGAGCGGGACGTGTATTGTCGTGTATAGACGTCACCAGCGATAATTCTCTAAAATGAAATTACACATTACATAAAAGAATGCCTGAATTATCCGAAGGATTACGCATAGATGCACTTATAGTACACCCACATTTTAAAATGAAATTCTGTTTGAAAAATACGTAAATTAATGATTTATAAGTTTTCATTCTCAAGTGCCTCTCATTTAGGCGGGGATAATCTAGAAGGAGGAGAAGCCTACGTTTATTCCACTTATCTTATAAACGGCAAAGTTTGTAGTAGGTCCAACCGAAGCAAAATGAGCGACTCTGTGCTCCAGCGATAAAATCTTACCTTCTTCTTGTCGCAACGATACGTTACTTACGTCTGTGTGCATCACGGCTGCGCTGTCTAATGTGTAGGACTGCTTAAACGGTAACCGGTCTCCTGGACTATCTGCAAAATGCCATGACTACTGGCCTATGTCGATTACCATACCTGCGTTTGCGATGTAATCGCGACCTAAAAGTGTCCTGGTGTCGTCACCGGAGAATACCTTAAACTCCGTGTCGACTCTCCGATCTCCTAGGGTGACAGGTACTGTAGCCTTCTTTACCATCTTCCTACGACGGGAGCCATCGGCGAGTCCAATGTACCATTCCGTTTCATCGAACCGGACATTGTTGTCCACTAACAACGCGTGTAGTGATGGGCTAGCAACACTATGCGTGGCCCCGGTGTCGACAATCACTACCCCTTCTTTACCTACCACTCCTATTGTTACTAATGGGTGCGATGACGTCATCGTGCAACAGTCGTCTTTACGACATTGAAATCGGATGGTTTGGCGGGTGCGGTTTTATTTGAACAAATCTCACAGTTCGACTTGACCACCCCTGGCTGGCCGCATCCGTAACAACGTATTATGCTTTCGCCGCGGCTGAGCCAGCGGAGGTATGCTTTTCGCGCCCCAAAGTGTACCCCGTCCGAATTATACGGTTAATTATGTTTAATTATTTGTATTATTCATTAATGCTGTTAATTTGGGCCCTTTCCTGTTTCCATGGTTACTGGTTTGAAAGATTGATTACTCGGATTTGATAAATAAACAGTAGGCTTATGACAAATCAGGTTGCTGGTTTAATCCGCTTAATCAAGCGGACCTATATCTACATCTATATCTAATTGCCTGTGTAATTTGTTAATTGAGGACAACGTTTCTAAGGTTACGGAAGCAAATTGTAATTCGAGACTGAGTAAATGTTTATGAACCTACAAAGAAAATTTAATATGACATTTATGTTTCTCCGAATGAAGTAATATAAATAAACGCTATTTTAGTAGCCAAAGGACATTTGAACTTGATGAGTTAGGATTTAGGAAAACTAACAGACTAGACAGTTTTTTGAAAAAAAACTTGCCCTTCGATTTACTCAAGAGTTGCGAATTAAAATAATTGAAATTAAGTATAATTCGAAAACTAAGTATAATTTGGGCTTTCACCAAGAAAATGTTGACTTACTAAAGGCCCAAATTATCTTGTGTATTTCTTAGGAAACGTTTCCTTGGGCGCCGAGGTACAAGATAATTAAATCATTGTTATCTGTAAATTAAGAATAGCACTTACCCTCAACAACAGTAACTGGCCTACGGGGAAATAAATAGGAACGCGTACCAGTGATGTCACGTCGAAAAAGTCAAGAATGTAACAGAATGGTAGTGGAGTGCCTAAGGAGAAAATGGATGCCTCACCAAGTTGTTTCACGGCAACTTTTGTAGTTTTTGTAGCTCCGAATATGCGTTTTTTTTCTGCTCTTGGATGAAACAAATATACACTGTCATTTGCAGAAAAAGTAAAACACGGTTTTGGAAGATACAGCTACGTCTGTGCGTAATCAATGTTTAATTTTACAGATTTTTCGGTGGTCCTTGAACTGACGACGTTCAAAAGTGCTGTTTGTTGGCCTAGTTGAATAAATATATTTGACTTTGATATTTTGTACACACGTTTGTTTCTCGTGTCAATGAAATTTTTAATATAAAACCTTGGTTAAAGTAACAAAAATATTATTTAACAAAATAATATAAAATTTTATAAAATTACGATCGGTATACGACTGCACAAAGTCAGTTGCAGCTAGCTGAAGAAAATCCTACAATATTTTCAATTCATAACAAAAATTTTAGAAGGAAACCCAGTTTAACAGTAAAAGAAATATCGTGAAAGCTTTGTACGGCATATTTCTTTCTTTCAATCATGAGATGTATCTATCGGAAGTTCGAAGCTTCAGTTTACCAATAGGTACGTCCGTAAATTTAACCATATATCGAAAACCTTTAAATACCTACTGTTGTGAGATAAAGGCTAGGTCAATGTCAAATGGTTACCACAGATGACTGGCGTTTGATCAATATAATACATATATGATGGTAAGCGCTGGTGTGGTCGGTGAAGTAACTTATTTTCTCTTGACTTAAAGACCCAGGTTGTGTCTATCAGGAAAGAGACTGTAACAGAGAATTCCACTCCTTAGTGGTACGCACATGGAAGTATTCCCAAAACGTTTAGTGCGTGTGGGTCAGTACATGGTGCGTACGTTTATTTTCTGAGAAGACGGAATAAAAAAGATAGACCCATTTAAACACATTAGATGTGGGTGGGTGTGAATGTCCCCCCCGGTGGGTTCCCGCCTTGTCGAGGCGGGGGGGCTCAGTAGCCGTGGCTTGGTCACCCGCGGTGAAGCGAAGAGGAACCCGAGGAGGGGCCGCTTCTCAGGGCTTTTGGCGATTAAGCCGACGACGTAGCGGCCACCTAGTAGGTTGCGGTGCCGCTTGGTAACAGGCAACATCGCAACTGAGGCGGGTCGCGATGTCTTATGGAGATTCCCAGGTCCTATACGATGTCGCGGCTAAGGGTTGGAGGCCGCGGCGTGAGAGGAGTGCCGGTATTGCGGTGCGCCGCTCTCCCTACCTTCCACGGCCCGGACGGGATCGTCACCGTCTGATGGCGGACGCGGTGGGGCCGCAGGGGAGGAGGAGTGTCGGTATTGCGTTAGCCACTCTCCCTATCCCCTGCGGCCGAAAAATGGTAGGTGGCGAGGCCATTGACCTTGACCCGTCACAGGGGGACCAAGGGTGCCATACACGGGGTCGTCTGGCGCCCATGTGCTGATTTGGTCCCTGGGGTGGTCACGGCATACAGTGTGTTTTGGTGCGCCGGTGATGGGGGGTACTCCCCCGAGGAGGGTCCGGTGACGGACAGCCGCGGCGGGTTCGCGGTGAGTGCTAACGCGTGCCCGTTTTCCCACCATAAGCGGCACAGGAGGACACCGTGGAGTTTTAGTGGGTTAGAGTCCCACATAACTGCACTATCTCCCCGTGGTAGTGCAGTATGCAGGAGCAATTCGACCAAGCAAAAAAAAAAGTACCTCTAATGTGCTTAAACGTACCTCGAATGTGTGATGTGGGTACAAGCACATTTTATTCGCTTTAGATTTAAAATTATACATAGTAACGGCTTCACTCGCTAGCAGTTCGGAAATTATTCCACGGGAACCTACCTAACATAAAAGTGTGAAAATTTCTAGAACGCTGGAGCAAGTGTGCATTTATTCCTAATGAAAAGCCTAAAATTTAAATTTCATAGTTCCAGCTACAATTTTGTACAATTAATACAATTGTAAATTCAACTAATATTTTACCTTCTGTCATATCGTAGTCCAATGTAAGAAGCCAGTTTGTTACCGTCACACTGCATTTTTTTGTGTATTTTGTAAAGATTATTTACTTGCGCTTATATGTGTGGAGCCATAAACCGTAAGACCTATTAGGTAAGTTCCCTGGCGATAAATTTCAGTTTTTGACTTTCAAAAGCTAGTAGGTTTAAAGATAAAAGTACAAGTTAAAGTACCACCCAACAAATACACATTTATGTAAAAGAGTTAATTTTGCAGATAAAATACACGCTTTCTAAGCGTTCATCAATCTTGTAAAAGAGAAGCTAACGTTTTCCAGTCAGAAACCGCTTAGACAGACAAATTTAATTCGAATAATTTTTTGTAAAACTCGCGTTGGAAATATTGTATACTCATGCATGCTATTGCAATATTGTATCCACACCGAGTGGTAAAAATATTGTAATAATTTGCACGAGTATGTTGCTCGCAGCTGTTAAGTGATGCGTATCACTTTCGTGCTTCCTCGACACATGATGAGCTATATCCACTTTTAATTTTGTATTTCCGACAAACATTGGATTCATTTTTCATTAAAATAAATATTGTATTTTATAAACACTGAAGATCTACAATACTTAGTTCTTTTGCAAGTTGCTTTGCTATGATTAATCCAATCTCAAGATTGAAAGAGCCATTTGAACCAGCTGATGATAATTAGCTAGATTACCGAGGATCAGCAACAGACAGATCTTTGAGACAAACGGATCTCCAGACCGCCGATTTGAGACCCACTTTAATATTATAAATGTGAAACTTTATGAGTATGAATAGATTAGAATAGAAAACCATTTATTCGATACAGATACAAGATTACTAGAAAAGTAACTACTGTATTAATATTGTTAAAATTAATACAGTAAAATTGCGCTCATCGTATCCAAACCGAAAGGGTTACCAACTCAGTATTTGCTGGGTGTCAGACACGCTAGGTTGGTTTTGTCAGTCTCAGTTGGCACCACGCAGCGAAACACGGGTGAGGGTAAATTTAATAGATACTTAATGAAATATTGATACGCAGAAAATTATGTTTCCTAAATACCTAAATAATGTAAAATAATAAGTTAAGTTTATATAAAATGTGCACAATGGGCTTGTGCAATGTGCTTGGATGACTAGAGGAATACATATGGCCATGCGACGCACGGACCGCGCGGTCAAAAAATAAAAAGGGATCGTACTGACGCGAACTGGGCGCTATTTAAGACTTCGAGGAATACATTTAACCAGATGATACGCAATGCTAAACGCCACCAAATTCTGGAAAATATTTGTTCTTCTTCTTCTCCCGATATTTGGAAGTTCGTTGGAACACTTGGTATCGGCAAACCGCGACATTTAGACCTTCCAAATTCCATTGACTTAGACGATCTCAATCGTCATTTCTCCACTGTGCCTACCATGGATCGTCTATCCAAGCAACAAACTCTGTCTCTAATCGCTGGTCTATCGCGTTGTGGCGTTTCGTTCCAGTTGAATAGAGAAAGTTCAAAAAAATAATCTCGCTATCAAATCCAAAGCGGTGGGTGTAGTATTTTTTTTCTTTTTTTTTTTTTTTTTTCAATAGGCTTGCGCTTGACCACTATCTCACCTGATGAAAATGCGATGATGTGGTCGACGGTGAAGCACGCTTGCCTAGAAAAAAACCCATTCACTCTTGACTTAAAGACCCCTAGATTGTAGCTATCGGGAAACACAGACTCCGGCAGGGAATTCCACTCCTTAGCTGTACGCATAATAAAAGTGTCCCCAAAACGTTTTGTGCGTATGGGTAGAAAGTTAATGCCGTTTTTAACATGAACTGTAAATTTCAGCATGGAATAAAATTGCCCATAATGTAGATGGCTTTTTAGTTTTAGCAATCTCATTAAAATACGCCAAAAATACTGTTTCAGAGAAAATTTTCACTTTTTTATCCACCATGTACCGATGACGCATCACCGTGCGTCTGGTTGTCCGATGATGGAACGGGCTGGGCGGAATTAAATCATGCAATTCCATCGCACACTCCCCGAAATGTAACCGATAAAATACCGACAAGCTGGCAACTCGGCGACGATGTTCAAGGCTCTGGAGCTTTGATTTGACCAGTGCTTCATCGCCGATGAGTCTCTTGGCCCGCTTTTCGATCGACTCTAGTGCATCTAGCTGATATTTGGCAGATCCGTCCCAGAGATGAGAACAGTACTCCATGCACGATCGAACTTGCACTTGATACAAGTTGAGCAGCTGTTCCGGCGTGAAGTACTTTCGCACCTTCGCAAGGATCCCCAACTTTTTGGCAGCCAGCTGAGCCTTTGCCTCAATGTATGGCCCAAAATTGAGAGTTGATGTCAGCATAACGCCAAAAAGCTCAAGATGTTCCGTTATTGGCACGGTTACATCACGGCAAGTGAGCCGGGTGAAATTGGCTCTTTTTAGGGGTAAAAAGACACGCCTGGGTTTTAGCAGCATTAAACTTGACCAGATTGGCATCACCCCATTCGGAGACTGCCTGCAAGGACAAGTTCAAATGCTCCACCATGGCCTCACGGAGAGACCGGATCATATAATATCATAATATCACTCGTGGAATGATAATAACTATTCTGGATCACCTTCTACCTCCTATCACCCATATTGTAATTTTTCCTTGTTTTTCGGAGTATTTCCTTCACTGTGGCGTAAAGACTATGTTCGTCCACTACCCAAAGTTTCCAATCTCACTCTTCCAACCCACTTTCGACCAATTTTTATACTTCCCTTCCTATTAAAAGTCCTTGAGGCCTGTGTACACAAACAATTTTCAAAGTTTGTCCTAGTGTTGGTCGATTTCTCGAACGCCTTCAATACCGTCACGACATCCAGTTAGCCATTCTGTACTCTTTTATGTTTCCTTCAGGAATGTCAGCAGTCGGTTCACGTTGGGAATTCTTCCTATCGCTGGTGTGATTTGAAAACTGGCGTTCCTCAAGGCGGCATTCTCTCTCTTTTTCTGTTTTCTATTTTTATTAACGCCATTACTTACAAACTTCAGTGTGCGTATCATCTGTATGCAGATGACCTGCAGTTGTACTGGCAAGGGAGTGTCGACGAAATACCTGACGTTATTACCAAACTAAACAGAGACTTGACGGCTATTAAAACTTGGTCCGATAGATTTGGTGTTGCAGTAAAGCCCAATAAATGCCAGGCGATCATCATTAGGAGTTCTCGAATCATTGCTTAAGTGTATAGTGCAACATTGCCACCTATTTTGTTCGACAGTACGTTTGTTCCATTCAGCAATGATGTAAAGGACCTAGGCTTGCACATTGATAATGCCTTTAATTGGCGTACTCAAGTCGCTAGTGTTAGTCAGAGGGTCAGTGGAATGCTGCGGGCTTGGTCATCATCATCATAATTTAAGCAGAAAGACGTCCACTGCTAGACATAGGCCTTCCCCAGGCGTCGCCACATTGACCGATCCCGTGCGTCTTGCATCCAGCGCCTTCCCGCAACCTTAACCAGGCCATCGGTCCATCTAGTGGGAGGCCTTCCAACGTATCATCTTCCGGTTCGCGGTCACCATTCCAGAACTTTTCGGCCCCATCGGCCATCCGTTCTGCGAGCAATGTGCTCTGCCCACTGCCACTTAATTTTGGCGGGCTTTGTATCACTTGAAAAATCTATTACCAGCGAACACGAAGACAATGCTTGTTTAGACCCTTATTTTTCCTATCATTGGTGTGTTGTGTTTTCATATGGTGACGTGTGCTGCTATGGCCTGAATGCAGATGTCCTCAACAAATTTGACTGTCTTCTAAATTACTGCACTGGATTCGTTTTCAGTTTGTGTAAATATGATAATGCCTCTGCAAATCGATCGCACCTAAAGAGGGCCAACGCAGAGAGCAAAAGGCACTAACTATCTTGTACTTATTTCTCGCCTATTCCAAACCAACTAGTTATCTGGACCTAGCTTTCAATACATTTGCGCCAATCACAGAACCGCTTTCTTCAATGTCCCACTCACCGCACTGACTTCATTCACTGTTCTTTCTTAGTTCAGTCTATTTCTCTGTGGAATGCGAAATTTCTGTTTTTCTCCCCCAGAAAACCAGGATGGCAACCAATCGATTAACCTTCAAAGTTTAACTTCAAAGTTCAAGTTCGCGAGCATATTCGTAAGAAGTTGGCAGTAGTATCGTCACAGCGCTAATGATTTTCCATAATTATCAATAACTACTAATTGCTAAAGTATATTTGTGTATTTAGTTTATTCTTAGTATATGTTGTATTTATAGTGTACGTATATGTATTTAAATAAAAACGATTTGCTTAACTCAAAATATTGCACTTACCTCCTTACGGCTCTGCATCACCCAAAGGTCGACTGGTAGAAAATGCCCAAAGCATTAAGTCCGCCTCTGTACGTTTGTGTGCATGAAGTATTAAATAAATAAATGAATAAAAGGCTAAACGCATGGATGTTACCCTTTTATACAACAACTACTAATCGGATTTTAATGTTACTTTGTAGTAACATATTATTATGTAGCTTGCACATCAGAATAACGTATAGGCATAAATTTATATTAATAATTACATGCGGTGAGAGCCACGGGCAGTGGTCAAGGGCATAGCTATATACACAACTAGCACTTCGCCCGAGACTTTCTTCGCGTCATCCGTGTTTTATCCTACAGATGACTTTTTAGTTTCAATCCCTTAAAGGTTGAATTGCCAAAAATCCTTTCTTAGTGCACACTTACGTCACTTTAGGAACCTCCCTGTCAAATTTCATCTTTATACGTCAAGCGGTTTTCGGTATTTCGTGATAGGTAAGTGACCTTTCGCTTTTATATATATATATAAAGATTTAGAATCAGTTTAATCAGGTCCAGTGAGGTCATAAATAAAAGCAAATTCCAAATGAGATTCTCTCTATGAGGAGCGTACAGACTTGATTACAGTAATCTGCAATGTCTATAGACAAATGTGGTGGAATAGGAATCATGTCGGATGAGTACCATATAGGAGTACGGGTAATATTGTAACGTGCATTACAGTACTGTTTCAGAAATGATACAACGATAGCAATAATAACTGTGTTTCTATGACTCATGTGTGAGTTACCAGCCCATGTACATTACTTTTTATCAAGCGCCGTCTACGCGCGATTCATGGTCGCGGATTAGCTGCACTGTTAAACTTGAAAAAGGCAGATTATATACGATTGCGTCGCTGCAAACGCCATACATGCGTGAGCAGCTCTCCTTGCAAAGTAAATGAGCAAAACACGTGCGAGGACGGACTACAAAGGCGTGTGTTTTACCACTTGTATTTTATCTGTATTGATATAACTGGGCGTTAGTGGCGTGTTTTGTTGCATTATATATGTCGTGGCCAGGTCTTAAAATTGAATACTTCATGATATGGTCAGTATTAGCTGAAAAACTGGCCATATCGTTTAAACGCCAATCTTTGACGATATGTCAATCCACGTTTGGCGGTGGACGCGTACTACGTGCCCACAGGACGTCAAAAAGTCGTAGTCCACAAACTATAATTTTATGAGCTTGTGCATGGCTCATTGGTAGCTATAACCTAGCGTTCGCACTGCGTTCTGATTACCTAAAAAAACGTGGTATGTACGGGCCCTTACCGAGAACGTAACATAGATAACCAACCTCCGTAAGTGCGTGCTATTATTTGTTCTGGCTATCATTAGCAAATTGCGCTCGATTCATATCTTGTGTAGCTTACCGGTTATTTAGATAATCGGGGCTCACAAATGTTATTAATTCTGCGTTATTGTTTGTTCATTAATGAGTTCGAGTTGATAAAGAACGGGGATTTTAATAGTGAAACTGAATTAGAATTGGAACCTTACTCACAGTCCCTTGACACAGACGAACAAATATTTAGTTTATTGAAGTTTTGATTAAAATACTACGTCTTTGTGTCTACTAATAATAGAACCTAAGGTAGAATTACATATGGTTGTGGCGTTCGAAAAAGTACATAACAATAAAAAATCTTTATAACAATGAAAATTAAACCAACTTCCAAAACAAAACACTAAGAAGCGAAAAATAACTTAGATAAATGATGTACTTTAAAAAGGGTGCTTTCTTGGGAGATATTTTTGATTACATTTTTTCTTGTTACTGTATAAAGCTAGGATCACGCTGTAGATATTGTAAAAACCGTGTGATGTACGTGTAATGCTATATGACGTGTGATACAGCATGTCACTGCAAATAACGGGAAATGTCCTGTGCGTATGTTTTTTTTTTGATACTTACTCAAAAAGCCAGAATTAACAGTGGCGACCACCAGATAAGCGCCGAGGCAATGCACGACTCGACGAAGTCCCAGAGAATGAATTCAACTGTCTTGGATCCCGCAACGAGATTAATCAAAAAATAATAACGGAGGAGACGGAAAAAATTGCCGATGATAGCCGTGTGACTCTTTTTTTTGGGACAATCCCACCGCACCATTCCCAAACAACTGCAACTCCTGAAAGCCAGAATTAACATTGGCGGCCACCAGATAAGCGCCGAGGCAATACAGTTCGATGAAGTCCCAGAAAATGAATTTAACTGTCTTGGATCCCGCAACGAGATTAATCAAAAAAGAATAACGGAGGAGACGGAAAAAAATTGCCGATGTTAGCCGTGTGACTTTTTTTTTTGGGATAATCCCACCGCACCATTCTCAAACCATTGCAACTCCTGAAAGCCAGAATCAACAGTGGTGACCACCAGAAAAGCGCTGAGGCAGTGAAGCTCGACGAAGTTCCGGAGAATGAATTTAACTGTCTTGGATCCCGCAACGAAATTAATCAGAAAAGTATAACGGAGGAGTAGGAAAAAAATCAAGTTTCCACTTCCCTCCATATCAAGCAGGAGACAGAACAAATAAAGGCAATAGGCACAAAGGGTCGTTTACAACTGTGATAAGCCCAGTTGCCTAGCACCACGGATAAAAATTAATGGGTTTGCATTAATATTAATGGGTCCTAACATTGTGAGCTGTTATATTTGTTTGCAATAATAGGTATGGCAAAAACGCTTGAACGCACGGCAATTTGTTCTAGTTTCCACAAGGTCCGTATATTAAACAACTCCTGTACATTATTCAATATAATATTGCGTTTATTCTGCCAAAGCAGCAGACTGCACATATTCGCAGTCAGATGTAGAACACTGACATAAAGGCTAGGCAACGAGCTTGAAGGAAAAATATTTACTTTTAAAGTTACCATGCCCTGTGAGCAATTGAGCAACACAGTGATACCTCCAGCCACGTCCTGGCCAGGCAAACGCAAATGGTTGGAAATAATTGGTGGAGGTGTCGGCCCTTGATGGAATTATCCCACCTACATTGCCATTCGGATAAAAGTTCCTCCCAGGCGTCAATATGTGGTTAAAATAATCTAGAGATTTTCTCACGGTCACTCCGCGTTAAAAAGTCCGCGTCCGTCTCTCGTGCGGAATAGTACATTGCAGCACGTCGCTGCACTTCAAGGTCGACTGGAAGTACGCCAGCAAGTACCGCGCAAGGCCGCATTACTAACCATTCTGTATGCTTTGCATAAGGATATCAAAGCTAAATGCTGACTTTGAAGTAATTTACGTCGTACCGCCCCTATTTTGGCCCTATCAGCCCAAACAGGCACCCCATAGCACATACAACCCAAGTAAATAGCCCCATAAATAGTCTTTAAAGTAAAAAAGACAGACCCCCACGTAGATTTAGATATTCTCGTTAAGGCATAGAAGTTCTTTTTTGCTTTTTCATCGATTATTTTAATATGATCTATAAATGCAAAATTCCTCTCTAACACTAGACCAATATAGCACACGGACTGCTTCCTTTTTAAGGGAACGTTATTAAATTTAATAGTAGGATACGATTTTTTAAAATGAGCTGATAAGTTTTGTGCGGAGCAAAGGTCAGGTGGTGTCGATCGCCCCACTGAGATATTAATCGTAGACAAGTTGAGACTACACATGGACTTATTAGAGATAACAAAGAAGTTGCTCAAGAATTTGAAAATTTCTTTACCAGCATCCCAATTTAAACTACTGAACCCTTAAATTCTTCGCCGTCGCTCTCTTATGGTTAATTACACGCTAAAGTTTCAGCCTGCCCGACTGAATTTAACTTTTCACATATAAACCCAATAACAGTAATAAAAGCTTTTAAGCAAATAAAGATAAAACTGACCGAAGATCTATGGGGAATGTCCATCAAAGTTTGTACCTCCATTATTCAGACTATAGCGCCGTACTTAGCTTTAATTTTTAAATTGTGCATATATCAAGGAGTCTTTCCGGATCTAATGAAACATAGAAAGGTAAAATTTAAATCCACTTTTTAAATCCGGGGACAGTAAAGACACAAATAATTATAGACCAGTATCCGTGTTTCCGGTTTTCAACAAGGTATTTGAAAAGATAATGCTAAATCAAATGGAAACAGTATGGTTTCACCAAAGGACGTTGTACAACCGACGCTGGTGTCACCTTATTAAAACACATCTTTGATGCGTGGGAAGAGGGACAAGATGCCATAGATATCTTCTGCGACCTATCGAAGGCGTTCGATTGCCTTTATCATGAAACATTGCTTTTGAAACTTGAGCATTACGGGCTAGGCCAATCAGCATTAAGTTTAGTAAAATCCTATTTGAATGATAGACAGCAATAAGTTCAAATAAACGGTGTTAATTCGTCGGGGTTGAACGTGAAAATGGAGGTACCCCAGGGCTCAATTTTGGGTCCTTACTTATTTTAAGTATACATTAACGATTTACCCCATCTATTGAAAACCAAACTAAACATGGAGTTATTTGCTGATGACACTTCTTTGATTTTTAAGATAAATAGACGTACAAGTAACGTTGCCGACGTAAATAATGCATTGCAGCAAGTTCTAAATTGGTTCACTCCTAAAAATTTAGTTTTGAATGTTAAAAAAAACTAAGTAAAATTAATAATGAACTAAGTAAATATGTAAAATTTGCCTTGCCGAATGTCAAAAGTTATTTTATTTTATTAGGATCTCCAACAAGGAATACACCTTACATGCTATATTATTATAAAATAACAGAACACAAAAAAAACTATGTGCTTCCTCAATTATAGGAGACCACATCATGCAATAGAAAACAATCAAACAGTATGGGATAAATTATATCAGTATGGGTTATGATTGTGACATTATATTAAACAACGAGAAGCTAGATTTCGTCGACAAAACGGTTTCCCTGGGGATCACGCTAGCGTGATCTCCAGGAATATATAACTATCACTTGCAGGGCGGTTAAGTTCGGCAGCTTATGCTGTTAGAAAATATCGTCAATTTACTGATATAGATACTGCGAGGCTGATCTATTTTAGTTACTTTTATAGTATAATGTCTTACGGTATATTACTATGGGAAGGGCTGCAGACATTCAGTAAATTTTTGTTCTGCAAAAACGAGCCATCAGAGCGATATACAATCTTCGCCGGCGTGAATCTCTAAGGGAACTGTTTAAGGACATCATCATCATGACGGTACCTTGTCAATATATTTACGAAAACATCATGTACGTTAGAAAAAAATTACATCTTTTTAGTAAAAACAGCGATATACATAGTTATGTTACTTGAAATAGGGACCAATTAATTCAACCGGGATTCAGGCTGGCTAAAGTAGCGTCTTCTTTTATGGGTATTGTATAAAATGCTACAATAAAATACCGCCTTACACATTCTAGAACTGAATGAGGCGAAATTCAAAACTTGTATAAAACAGTGTGCGTTTTATACAAGTTTTATGCAGGCAGGCATATTATAGGTTGGGCGATTACATCGCTGATAAAATGCTTGGCCCAACGCTAGTCCAGCTTCACAGCCACTAGGGCACAAAAACAAGTGATAAGCAGAAAAGTTCTGAAGTATTGTTGGACCTGCTGAAGACTGTATGAATATATTTGTGTTGTATAAACTCAATTTATTTTTGTATTATATAACTACACAGCACATATGTTAGTAGTATGTACCAACTGTAAATTATCATTTACTGTACCTATGTGTCGTTCGTTGACTTCAGTGTGCCCTGGAAGTTGAGTGTGTCATGCTCTCTCTAATGTCTCTCTGATGGTGGCACATGTGTTGGATCATTCGGTTCCCTTCATGATGGTTGAGCTGAGTGGTGCCGATCCATGTGTCATGTTCGTGAACGGGCACCATCAGTTGGGATTGGTCATAACTTAGCTGCCTCCGTCTGTTTTTAAGTACCTATTTATTGTATTTTCATTGTTTGTTTTACTCTAGACTTTTAAGTGCGTTTTTTTTACATCGTTCTCACATATATGTATTTTTCCAACAAGATTATTGTAACCAAATACTTGTAAAACACATTTTTTTTTAAAAGAGTGAGTGTGGAGTATCTTGTCCGTTCTTATATTATTATTATTAAATAAAAAATTGACGTTCAAAAGTGCCGCTTAATGGCCTAATTGAATAAAATTAAAAAAAAATATGATTTTGTTTTTTTTTTGATTTTGAGTCTCAGCCAAGTTCTCGAGTCCAGTTCGAGTACTAGATTTAATGAGCAGAAGACCGTCGTCCGCGTAACCGGTTAATGAACAACCGCTTGGAAGCTGTATTGTGCGAAAATCATCAAAGCCTAAATTCCATGAAGGCGGACCATAACCGAATCCTGAGGACAGCCCATTGTGAGAGAGAGAGTTTCGCGGAACCATTTAAAAAGTAAGAGTAAACTAAATTGTTTATATTTCTATAGCAGTCTCGAGTTTTCATTTTAAGTCATAGCATTGGCCACCATGCGTTATAAAAAGCCCCAGAAATATCTATAAAAGGAGTTTTCCCAAAGATGGAAGTAATGTTATGGGCCGGTACGACTTTGGGTCGTCCGGGGGTTTGTCGCCACTATCTATATACTGATTCGTATGAATCCGCGTCGCCATGTACGAGAAAATACGCTCTCCGCAATACAACGGTTGTAAACGTTTAAAATTGCATCACCGGCTGTTTTACACGCTTCTATAATCATCCGATTGGATATTTTATCTTCCTGCCTGCCTGATGACTTGTTGAGTGGTAACCTCTTGACAACGTTAGTAAATTAATCAGTGGATGGAAGGTCTGACGCTGGTGATTCAGGTGGTACAGCTGCCCACGCTCTAATCTGTTGATGGTAGTCGTTGTCATTAGCAAGTAAGTCATCAGGTATAAGAGTATTTAGCAAAAATTCAGTTGTTTCCTCAATACCAGTGGTGTGTTTATTATTACTTTAATGTTCTGAACAAACGCGAGATCATCTGATCGATTGGCTTTAATCTCATGATATAAAGGAAACCACGAACCTTCTTTATCATTTTTTTTACTACTTTACGCAATAGATTACCCTTAACTGTTTTGACCGATGCTCTGTAGCGGGACCTAGCAACTCTAAACGCATTTAACGCAATGGAAAGAGGGTCACCACTGACCTTAATTTTTTTAAGCTTGTTAAGATGTTTACGCTCTCGGCGATGACTTGTACGCTGTTCAGGCAGGTAGTCACATCACCAATAACATCTACGTATATTGGCCATAGATCCACGACTTATAGCAATGTCAGCACGAAGGTGTCTGACATAATTTCAACACTTATTCCAGCTGACAGCCCATCACGAGTGAAGTCTTTGGCGTGACACGCAACAAGCGAGCTTAATAATTCCCAATTCACACCCTTACATTTATACCTAAAGTTACCAATGACATGTGACGTACGCTGAGTAAAAACCGAAAAAAATCGTAAACGATTAAGCGATGATCACTACAAGACGCGTCCGGACACGCCACCTATCCATGCGTACGTCTGAACTAGAAACTGTGACGTCAATATGGTGGTGCGTCAAGGGTATTATGAATAGTCAGATTCATTTCAGCAATGAAATCTTCAACAGCGCAGTGTCGTTCATAATCCGTAGACCGAACTTTGCCATACCATAGAGTTGAAGACGCATTAACATCAGCGCCAACGATTACTTTGCGACCCGCGTGCGACTGCAAGACGTAAATTATTATTATTTATTTATTTTCAGGCAACTAGGGCAAATAGATAAAATACACAAATTACACATACAAAAATAAACTAATACATAATTCTTAACAAAGTTAACATAAATCTATTTAGTACGTATTGCGCTGAGTCGTGGTGTCATGTAGCCTTCCGCGGAAACGCCGATACACGACAGCCGTCGGCCAAAATTCTTCCTTCATGAAGGTCTGCAAATGAAGAGTCGGAACCCGCACCACAAAAGATTTGAAATTAATCTTGTGACGCGACTCCAACTGCTCGACTCTCAGAGTGAATTTGGTCTTGATCTTTAAACGCGCAGTCTGTAAAGGAGGTTCTGTATATGAGGAGCAACAGGGTCTGAATATTGAAAGTAGCAGCTCGCAACGTAAACTTTAAAAGAAGACGATGAGACCTCCGCAACGGCACAATGTACATGAAGTAAGAAGAATGCGCTACGTAAATTCCGGCTCGGGCTTTGCCCTCCAACTGTTCTATTTTGTGACGTAAACGCGCGTTTTGATATTGTTCTTGAACAAGCACTATATCTAAGTTATAATCGATAATTAGTTTGTCTAGTTTAGAAGTCGGCACCCTATCGTTGTGGTGATATAATTGCCCATGGTTAATCTATCCATTAACTTAGTAGTTGGTGTTAAGGATAAGTTGTTCGAGCTTAAGTTTATAAGTGGTACACTTGTGTGAACCACAGCGATGATTAAACTTTTTCTTAGAACATTTGCACGCCACGCAATACGGTGTATAATTTTAATTATCCTTACGCGGTTATTCTTTGTTTTCATTTACCTCAGAGCAATTAGCGCAGGTAGGTAATTTAATAGTGCAGTGTTTCTTAACATGACCGAACTGTTGACAATGTGCACAACGTACTACGTCGATATCATCAATGAAACAGCAAGTCGCCAAATCAATAAATAATTTATCCTTAGTCGACACTAAATGTTAACAATGTTACAATTATTTCGCACGGTTGGCGCACTGGTTGAGTGATTGACTGCTGCGCTGCGTGTCGCGGGTTCGATTCCCGCACGGAACAAAAATATTTGTATGACCTACAGATAGTTGTTCCGGCTCTGGGTGTTGTGTTTGTCAGTTTATATGTTTGTAAATGCATCCACGATACAAGAAGAAATTCCTAGTGTGGGGCAACTTTTTTTTTTAAAGAAAGAAAGAATGTTTCCGGACCGCGGACTCAATGCCTATCCATTTCTTACCATTGCCTAGCGAACGCCTACGGATAATTTTTGTTGATTTAATAAAGTCGTCTTCATTTAATGGCATTTCGTCTTTAATGTTTTGACAGAACAACGCATGCAAAAAGGCAGTATCCTCTATTGAGGATGGGACGTCTTTAACTAAAATACAAGACCTACGGCCTTTTGGTTTCTCAAGTCGCAAGCCAGCGGACCTAATGGCATCAACCGATTGCAATATTTTTTATTTAAAAATCGTTAGCGACACGTAACACGATGCCAGACTTCGCAGCTTTCTTGATTTTATCTAATTCGCGTTCAGTATTGGCCAACTTAGTCTCGTTGGCGGATGATTTTATAGCTAGCAATGAGACAATAGCCGTTATGCGCTGAATCATGTCCATAATAGCGGATTTATTTGCAACATTAATGTGGGACCCTTGGTCATTCACAAGGTCGTTAATTTTGGTCAGGTACGCAGACGCCTGAGAAACCAAATCACAATAGTCGTCATTGCTTGTATTAGTGACATTTGATATCGGCGAAGACCTTACAATTGACTCTGATGTTTATATTCGCCTTGATCTGTCTTCGGGTGAAATGTAAGAAGGAGATATTTCGCTAAATAAACGCTTAACATTAGTGGAGGTCGTCGGCGACCTTAGTTTATTAATTCGGCGGAATAATATTTCTCCACCACGATCAGGCGGGCCATCATTATTTGATAAAATAATTACTTATGGAAATTAATTATAAGCGTATTAGAACGTGAAAAGTGAAAGATAAATGGACGATACAATTATTTCGATATACCCATACGTCAAAAAAAGTAAGTGTACTCACCGATATCTAACGAAAGTAACTAATTACAAGTAAAGAACGGACGTAAATACTTTTAAGAACTGACGATACCAGCACTTATCACAACAACACACAATTTTATTTGCAACAAACAAGCCGGAAATAAATTTCGGAACACGACAATAGCAATTATAAACAGGGAGCGAACAAATCACCGCCAAACAATGCTAGCGCGCGGAGGGAAGTGAATGCAGCCCAACGTGCACGGGTTTACATCGATACTTGACACCTCAGCGTAGGCTTCGATAGGTGACGCCGGCAGATAAGTGATACTACCCCCCCTGCGACAACTTTATTGGCAGACCACAGAGAAGCAACAAAATATCATTTTTATGTAAGATGTTTACTCGTCTATCCATAGACCTAATATAGAAGCATATGAATTTTCATGATGGAGCAAGAAAGTGGCCATAGCAAATCCTCAACTAGACAACATGGCGCCATCTTGTTTGCGCTCATTGGATGAGTATTGACAAGTGATGTTATGATGTACATTTAGTACCTCTCAGTTTAAAAAGATTTTTTTTTTTTAATCTTAATACTTTTCAGATAGGATTCCAACAGGAAAAGCCTTTTTATTTTTATGCCATTCGCTATTCTAACAAGTCGTCTAATAACTATTTACTTTAAATCATTTAGGGAGGTGTAGACACCTAAGGAGTTGAAAAGCTGAAAGAATTTCCAAAAACCAATAAATACATGTATTCTTTTTATCAACCAAAAGCGTAAATCTTTAGTTTCACGTGTGACACTTAAAAGCATAGAAATTTCACTCTAATATTTTCAACCCCCTTTTTACCTCCTTATGGGTGGAATTTCCAAAAACCAATAAAACTTGAATTATTTTTATCAACCAAGAGCGTTAATCAAAAATTTCATGTGTCTAATTTACAAACTGTAAAAATTTCATACAATCTTTCAACACCCCTTTTACCCCCTTAGGGGTTGAATTTCCAAAAATTCTTTCTAGAGCGCATTTACGTCACTTGAAGAACCTCCCTGCCAAATTTCATCTTTATACTTACCCTACACTACCTACCCTACCCAAAAACAGATAGTAGCCGATTCTCAGACCTACTGAATAGGCATATAAAATTTCATAAAAATCGGTCAAGCCGTTTCCGATGAGTATGGTAACTAACATTGTGACACGAGAATTTTATATATAAGGTATAGATAGATAGACGTAATATTAAATCAAGTTTGTCCCTAAAGTTATCTCAAAATATATTTGTGGTACTAACTCTGATTAAATTAAACTGAAAGCTAAATAATGAAGGTGAAACCAAGTTTAAGTGACATTTAAGCTGACAGGTTGCTTTCCACTTATCTTAGTAGCTATAGATAATAGAATGTGCTTTATTGTTCACCAAAATTGAGAATGACGAGAGAGAATTACCACTTAAATTATTCTCATTGTAAGACATGGTAAGTAGGCTTTAACTTAAGCCAATCCGCCAAGCCTTGTTAACAAAGTGCTAAGAAATTTTAAATTCTTAATTTATTTTTTGATAATTTCTTTAAAGTTGTTGTCAACGGTTTGGCAAACCGAAAGTCGAAAAGTAGCCCACGGGAACGTACTATCGGGACGATAAATTTCATATTATATAAAGTATGGTTTATCCAAGCTATACCCATTAAGGACATGGTCTAGAAACATATTTAGGTTATTAAGTATCCCTTCTTGAATTGCCTACTACCAGAGTCTGGCAGAAACTTACCTTCACCTGCCCCTATTGCATGAAACTTAGTCATAACTGGCGAAATGTGGGTACTAAAGGTACAAGTCTGCCTAACCTTTGCAGGATGCGTGGTGTTTGGGCAGAGCTTGGCTTACACCAGTTATACTTGTAAACGTCCCTTGGTGCCTATTGGCCTAGCAGTGCCAGAACACAGCTAGGTCAATAGGCAGGCAGCACTTGTTTAGTTGAAGTTGGAAATTATGTTTTTTTCTTCATTCGTTTCTGATTATTTTCATTGCGGGATCGATGACAGTTGAATGGTTTAACCGGGACTCTTTATAGGCTCGACGTTTTTCCTTGTCGTCGCCCCTGATTATTCTGGCTTTCAGGCGTTGCTGTGCTTGTGAATAGTGAGCTTGTCGAAAAAATCGCTCTTGGTGGAAAAAAGGCGTTATGTTACGTAGTTATCACTTGTTAACTTGGTAAAATAACAAATAATAATAAAAACAATCTTCACGTGCCTTGATTGCAGTTAATAAGAAAATATTAAATAATTTAAACATTCAAATATTGAAAATCAAATTTGAAAATTAAATTTAGAAGTATCAAATCAAAATTGAACACTAAATCCTGAATCATAAGATTAAATTCATCATTGAATTAAAATTGATTTATAAATTAGTTAATGAACATTGGTTATTCAATATTTAAAAGGTTAGATATTAGAATTGATTGTTAAATTAAATAAATTAAAATTAATTATTAAAATATAGAATGAAAATATTGAAGATTGCTTATCAAATATGGTAATTAAAAAAATCTTATCTAATAGATTTGATTATTAATTAGATTTTGAAGTTGATTATTAACCTTCGACAATAGGTACCTACAGAATATTTACGATATATAACGAGGATTTTTTTTAATTTTTAGACACATAATAAATCTGATGTATGTGTGAATAGACGAGCCGTTTCTTTATATTACAAATATTACTGAAAACAGTAATCATATAATTGGTGTGTGAACGGTCATAATTATTTGCAACATACTACACACGTATGTATACAGGCTACAAATAATCACGCTTTTTGCTGTGAGAGATGAGCAATATTGCCCTATGTTGTTTTTTTTTCTACAGTTAAGTGTGGCATTGATATAAGAGGGCATTATATGTTACAAAATTGCAGATATTTATGGGCCTACCTTAGTAATGATTATCATCACGCTATACCTACCATCAAGGAGGTTCAATCAAAATCAAAATCAATTTTTGTATTTCACATAGGCCTACATGGGCACTTATAAAACGTCGACAAAAGGTGCACGGTTCGGGTTGGTCGTTTCCTATGGAGAAGAACCGGCAAGAAACTCCATGGTTACTCTTTTAAAAATGGTTTGGTTTTACAATATTTCCATGTTACAGCATTAGTACTTAGATATGGGGGGACAACGTAAGCCCGACTTATGACAATAAGTCGTAAGAAACTAAAAAAATAAAATAAAAAGATTATATATTTTATAAAAAAGTTAACAAATGTTAACTAGCATCTACAAGGCCTACAATGTTCACACATTCACAAAACAATCGGTAAAAGAATCTATACAAAGGTAAATAAAAATAAGTATAACAAGACTAAATTTAACATGTGGCACAAATTTTGGTATCAGTGCTGTAACTATTCTTAGCAAAGGGCTATAAAGATTGAAAACCATTGTAAAAAGTCTAATTAAAAGAAGGAAAGAAAAAATGAGATTGAGAATAGTTAGAGACATCCACATATTTGTGCCGTTTACAAGTTACCAGGGAAGCTGCATGCGCAGAAGGAGCTAAGGCCAAATGTTTTTATCTTCAACGTAGTCCTTGATTTTATAATATGCTTTTTTAATAAGGATATGTTTGATGTAGTTTTTGAACCTTCCATCGGTCAGTTCTATAACTGACTTTGGCAACTTGTTATAAAAGCGTATACTGTTTATAAGAAAAGACTTGCTAGTTTTCGTTAATCTGAATTTGGGTACTACAATTTCGTGCTTACTGCGTGTATTTAAATTATGGAAGTCGCTTCTAGTTTTGAAAAGCCCCCGATTTTTACGGACATACAAAATACATTCCAAAATATAAAGTGAAGGTAGAGTCAGTATATCGATCTCTTAAAATTTTTCTCCGAAGGACTCGCGAGGACCCATTTTATAGATTGCGCGGATTGCCCTCTTTTGTAGGATGAAAATTGAGTCAACGTCTGCTGCTGATCCCCACAGCAGAATGCCATAAGACATAATACTGTGGAAATAAGCATAGTATACTAACCTAGCTGTAGCTACATCGGTTAGCTGCCTTTTTCCTTACTGCATATGCAGCCGAACTTAACCTACCCGAAAGAGTTCTAATGTGCGCGCCCCACTGCAATTTTGAATCGATAGTAATCCCTAAGAATACAGTTTCCGTTATAACTTCAAGATTTTTGCCGTCAAGATTTAAGTTTAGGTCATGTTGTGGTACATTTGGTAAAGAGAACTTTAGACATTTTGTTTTTTTCGCATTCAGTAAAAGATTGTTAGCTGCGATCCATTTTGAAAGAACAATTAGACTTTCGTTGACATTTAAGACATCCGTATCTTGCCTATCTATTTTAAAAATTAGCGAAGTATCATCAGCAAATAGAATTATATCCGATAATTTGGCCATCATAAAAGGGAGATCATTAATGTAAACAAGAAAAAGGAAAGGGCCGAGAATTGAACCTTGGGGCACGCCCATCTTGACTAGAGACCCGGAGGACGTTGCCCCATTAACATTTACTTTTTGCTGTCTGTTTGTTAAATAGGAAAGCACTAGATCAGCAGACTTTCCTCGAATTCCGTAGTGGTGTAATTTACAGAACAGTGTGTTGTGGTCGACGCAGTCGAAAGCTTTTGAGAGATCACAGAAAATGCCAATGGCATCCTGGGACCTCTCCCAAGCCTCCAAGATGTGGCTGATGAGTTTTACTCCCGCGTCCGTTGTCGACTTACCTTTCGTGAAACCAAACTGTTGACTATGCAGGATCCCATTTGTATTGAAGTGAGACAACATCTGTTCCAGCATGATTTTTTCATAGATTTTACTCAATGCTGGAAGCTCGGATATAGGTCTATAATTAGAAGGATCACTCTTAAACTAACTGTGTTTCATTAAGTCAGGAAAAGTGCCGCTGTCCAAACATTGATTGAATATGCCTGTTAGGACAGGAGCAATTGAGTCAATAATATCTCCAAGAACCCTAACGGATATCCCCCACAAGTCTTCAGTATTCTTTATATTGAGACTTTTGAACGCGTTTTTAATTGAATCAATACATATTGGTTTAAATTTAAAGATTGGTATGTCTTTAGTTAAGTTTTCTTTAAGAAGAACTTCAGCTAATTTAGATCAGGAAGGAAGAGACTTCGTAACCTCTAACGGAATGTTGGTAAAGAAATTTTCTAATGTCTCTGCGACTTCTTGCCTATCAGAAATGGTTTGATTAGTTATTTTCAAAGACAACTCATTCTGATCGCGTTGTTGTATCTTTCCAGTTTCTCTATTAATTAATTGCCACACAGTTTTTATTTTATTATTAGAAGCACCAATTTTGTTAATTATTATTTGAGATTTTGCTTGAGCGCAGACTCTTGAATATTTTGGAATAGTTTCTAACATAAGTGTGAAAAACTTGATCGGAAGTCAAAGATTTTTCGTAATATAAATTATATAAGATATCTCGGCTTTTTCTTATGCCCACAGTGGCCCATTCACTAAATTTCGATTTGGAATTGTTGACTTTAACTGTTTTTACAGGACACGTTTTATTGAATTCTTGGCAAACTGTAGAAAACAACGTGCCGTAATTTATATTGGGGTTGATTGAATCAATACTGGCGTTACAAAGGTTGCTAAAAACATTATTATTAAAAGAGATTAATTTATTTTTAGTAAGTGGTTTTAATCGAATTGATTTAGCTAGGTTAATTTTTTTATTTGACTCAAAAGATACTAGTTGACCAGTATGGTCAACTAGTATGTATATGGTCAACGCCACTAATTAAAAACGAATCTTTTACTTTACAATTTGTGAATACATTATCTATGCAAGAAGTTGAATTTGCTGTTATTCTTGTTGGTTCATTAAATAAATATTTTAGGTTAAATGATTTAAATAATGAAATGAGCTTACATTTTTCAGGCGAGTTGACTAACAGATCTATATTTAAGTCACCTCAAACAAAAACTAACTTATTATCTCTGAAAAGTTTACTTAATAATTCTTCCATTGTAATCAAAAACAATGACAAGTTTGATGCTGGTGGTCTGTAAACGCACAAGACAGTATGCCCCTCGACCTCTGCACATGCTACCTCACACAAGCGATCAACAGAGTAAGCAGTGATATCCTTCCTTTCCTTATATTTTAAATGACTATTACAAACAATGTTCGACTGAATGGAGAGGTTTGTTGCACGTGTGTTAGATTACCGTGTTGGTATTTTAAGAATGAAAAAAAATCCGCGGGGGGAGGTAAACGGTTAAGGGGGGGGGGGGGGTAAATCCTATCTTGTTCCCCTGGATGAAGTAGCGGGTGGCAGGGGGGCAAATTTTTTGTCAGAAATGCGCTAACTCCAACCGTTTCTGAGATATGTGGGTTTTAAAATTTTTGTTCGTCGTATTTTTTTTTTCCTTTTAGCGGTCTCTCTGAGCTGTTTCTGTGACAATGGTGATCAATGTGACCCTTATATTAATGAGAATAAGGGCCACTTTTGCTTATCAAAGAAAAGCGACCTTATTTCAATGTGAATAAGGGTCACTTTATATATTTGTTTTGTTTTTTTTTAATAATAAATTTTTAGGAGTATGATAAAATTAAAATATTGTGGTTTTGCAACTCTATACAATTAGACATTCAGACGCATTTTCCAGGACCGGATCTAGAATAAATGCTATGCAATAGCTTTACCGTGGCAGTCCCCGAGTGCCACGCGTCTTTTTTTTTCTATACTCTGCTTTCTATATGCAAGCCAGTTCGAAATTTGCAGGCACGTTTTTTTACGAAAAAAACGTGCCTGAGAGCCATGGGGACATCTCACCTGCTGAATATCAAGTGATGTTGCAGATTGACTGCTACAGTTTCCGGTATCGCTACAGCCGGCGCTTAACATAAAATTTAATTTTCACTTACCAATATTAATAAAACATTTCGTAACTGTGTTCATATATGATTATCGCGGAATTGCGGAATGAAACACTTGAGTGATAGAATGTCTTATAATCACGGTAACGGTACACTAAAATTCAGATTATTATATTATCAAGGACACCATTTCTAATACAACCGATTAAGAAAACGCGCGGCGGTCAGGAGTTCGGGCGCGCGCGGCGGTTCGAAACTTGTCCTTGCGTGTACTACGCATGCGTCGGACGTTGATCAGCGCGCGAGCGTTTAGGTTGCGTTCTCTCTCTCCTTCTCTTATGCCTCGAGTGCATAGTCATTAAAGCGAGAGGGAAGGCAGCAGTGGTGGTGCTATGTCCAGCAGTGGACGTCTTGCGGCTGATATGATGATGATGATTTACACACTATCACTAATAAAATAAAAAAAAACTAAATAACACAAATAAACAAAGTCAAAATTGAGTGACAGAACTTGGCACTGACAGCAGCGGCGCGGCGCAGTCGCGGTACGGGCTTAGGGAGCCCGCCGTGCAGGAAGGGTGCAGGGGGTAAAGGGGTAGTAAGTTTAAAATTATTAAAATGATTTTTATTAAATTATGTAACTAAAAATTTACGGTTTTCGCAATTTTTCCTTTATCTGTACTATAAGATGTTGCTTCGTACCAAATTTCAAGATTCTGAGTTCACGGGAAGTACCCTGTAGGTTTTGGTTCCCTTGCGAGTGTCGAAAATTTGCGGCATAAACGGCTTTATCTTTTGATTGCGTTGGCTTAGAAGTTTGATTTTTTCGCTTTAAGGGACGGTAGACCTGAGTATTTTATATTAAATTAAATTAATAAAATATTAAATTTCAGCTTGATACCTCCACGTGTTCCTGAGAAAAAGGGTCTTGACAGACAGACAGACGGACAGACAACAAAGTGATCCTATAAGGGTTCCGTTTTTTCCTTTCGAAGTACGGAATCCTAAAAATATTGACGTTAACGATACTGACGGAGTGATTGATTGATTTTGTTTTGAGTATAATGAACACCGATTGATGAGACCGATTTGATGAGACCAATTTGATCAAATCGGTGAAATTGTTTTTCGATATTCGAAGTTTTTCAGAAATATCTATTGTCTGAAGCTAATGAAATCCACTTCATTCATTAATCCCTGTTATCCAATTTACCTCTGAGCCGCTGTCAGCTACATAGATTTATTTTTTCATCAGGCTTATTTTTTTCTACATAATGTTTTCACGACTTTGCAGAGTTGTGTTTACGTCGGGACCAGTTTGGTAGTCTTGCCACGCAGCTTTATCCGTTAAAATTACCTTACACTCATTTTTAAATGGTTTTTTTTTCGTGTGTATGTTCTGTACATTGTACCACAAAAATCCTTTATTATAAGATGTGCCTACAACGCAAAATATATCATTTGTTTTGTTTCAGAAAAACATGAAGAATTTGGACAGAGCATGTGAATGATAGAAGATGTTCTACGACGGTGAAAATGCTTTAGAATATAACCATTCCTGCACCAACTGCCACAATGAGTCGTTTTATAATCATAACTATACTTATCCGGACGAACTCATTTGTATTTTTCATACCGACGAGGATATTACGACGGGGATTTTTACAATATTTGTGTACGTGATGTATATTACAGTGTTTGTGGCTGCTTTGGTAGGTAACGGATTAGTGTGTTCTGTAGTGCACATGACGCCGCGTATGAAGACAGTGACGAACTATTTTATAGTAAACTTAGCAGTGGGAGACATTCTGATGACACTGTTCTGTGTGCCGTTTTCGTTTGTGTCAATGTTGTTACTGCGGTACTGGCCGTTCGGTGCGTTTATGTGTAAGGCGGTGAACTTTTCACAAGCGGTGTCAGTGCTGGTCAGTGCTTACACTCTGCTAGCTATTTCGATAGACCGGTACATTATTATAATGCACCCGTTGAAGCCACGGCTGGGCAAGACGGCTGCCAAGCTGGTGGTGTTCGCTGTGTGGAGCGGGGCTTTCATCACGGCGGCGCCCATACCCATCGTGTCTACACTACAGAGGCCGTCACTTTGGCACCGAGCCTGTGAAGTGTATGTATTATAAATATGATCTAACGCTTTTGTTGCACTAAACATCCATATAGTTAAACAACAGAAACAGAATCTAAATTTGTAACTGCCACGAATTTGCCCCATGACATAGACAGTAAAATAAACAAGAACCTGACACGAATAAAGAGTACTTGAACTTGTTAGGATTTGTTGGCTGTCTGTGTTCGATTAATTAACTTTGTCAAATACACGCATCGTACTTAATTTTGTTTCTGTTTGTACTGTATTTTGTCAAATGGAAAAGTACCAACAATGACGGCACTGTATCGTGGTACGTGACAATTATGAACTTCAGTTAATATTGACTGCTGTAATATACATATGGGGAAACAGATGCTATACAACATTTTAGTATGTGCCCCAATATTAATGTAGGTTCAGCAGGGACTAATAATAATAATTCATTGAGCCAATAAGCTGTAACTTGAGATTTTGTAAGTTGTCACATGTCCCAATATACAGTGGTGCTTCAAGTCTCATTTTACGATGTTTTGATTTTATTTTAATTTTATTTTCTACTGAGGCTCTAGACTAGACAAAGATACATTTTATCAGCGATAACGACTATCAAAATCGAAAATGTTTAATATTGACATACGGTGCCGAAATGTCACATGGGCAATCCAAAACATTCGTTACATAATGGAATGTCACTTCATTTTGTTTAGAGCCTAAAGTATTTTTATCTACACTCTCAACGTAATGTTCCAAATATGAATTCAAAATAGTAGTTTATGAAATGGTCATATAATAGGGGTTATTAAAACACGAGCGTGGGTTTATCACATGACCTACGCTCGTGTTTTAATAACCTCTATTATAATGACTGTTGCATAAACTACTATTTTTAAACTGATGTGTGTGTGTTTTAAAGTGACATTTGCGGTGAGCAATGGTCCAGTCCGGAGAAGAGCCGGCAGTACACTTATGCGCTGTTGGTGCTTCAATTCGTGTTGCCTCTCAGTGCTCTCGTGTGCACGTATGCACGGATAGCGCACACGGTGTGGGGCGGGCGCCCCCCTGGGGAGGCACAGGATGCTCGAGATACACGCATGCAAAACTCCAAGCGAAAGGTTGGTAAATATACGAATATTTTCGAATTTCGCGAAGCTTCTTTTGTCCATTTTTGTCCACCATACTACTGTGATTATTGCACTTTCTGTATATTGGAAGACTTAGTTTTTGTGATACAGGATCTGCCAGTACAAGAGTCTCGTCAAAACTGACGTTTGTGTCTAGAAGTGTTGAGTAAAGAAACACAGTCCTTGAAGAAACCCGTAGTTTTTCACATCGACTGCCGCACATGTACCTATGTAAGAGTAACAGAGAAGACGCTTTACATAGCGGAACTTTTTCAAAAGCTACACTATTATTTTCTGCAATATCTAGGGAGCATACCTTAAAAGCCTGTTTCTGCCTTCAGTAGTAATTTCTGTGAATTGAATTAAAATTATAATGGAATTATATTTATCCCATAACTATTTAGATAACTTTAAACTATAGTGCTACAAGGACTTTTGGTGCATGGCCAAAATCTAAACTAGAGGCATCATCTTGTTTTAAAGTACTTTTGAATCTTGATAATTGACTAGAGATAAAATTCTATTCTATTTTAATATAAGATCCCGCGACAATTTCACAAATGTTTACCAACGAAGCTCCACTGTCAACGACATCCATGCTCCAAAAGATCCTTGTAGCACTGCAGTTGATGAAAAACACATAAGTGCTTATCTCACGATTTGATTCAGTGCTCATTCGAAACGTGACAAACTAGGCAAACGGGGCGGTGACCGCAAATTATTTGCGTCGGCGACCTTTAATCAGCGGATTGGCGCCGCCTCCAAGTACTTCGTTTGAATACGGCCTGATATTTTCACAGACGATCACGTCGCCGTCCAGTCATAAAAGTGTAATCAATTTGTCATTATCAATGGAGATTAATGAATTGAAATGATCCGATTTAACAGATAGACGCTTGATATATTTTTCACGGGTTTTTTTCTTACGTTACTATACCTAGTTGATTCGTTTAAGCAGAGCAGTATTGGTCATTGGGCCACTCACATTTATTGAACTTCTCAATTTTTGAAAATGGAAATTATGAATGTCTATCGTGATATTCAACATGCTTTGCTAATGTTAAACAATTAAGTTTCGTGCCCGCCGAAGTAGGCTCGCCTCCTAATACAGAGGACTTAAAACATAACTGGTGAAATGGTGTACTATAAATGCACCTCTGCGTTAGGCCTTCGAGAAGGGTTGACCTTCGGGAATTACAGGCGTTATGTTGTAAAGTTTATTGCTCGGGTTCTCACCACAGATATATTAGGTAAAGGACTCTCGTAAATTTTGGTTTCCTCAAAATAATGTGTGATCTGTATTTTTTATGGTTAGCATATGTTTGTTTCTTGCAGATGATCAAAATGATGCTGACCGTTGTGACCGTGTTTACGATGAGTTGGTTGCCGCTCAACATCTTCATTGTAAGTGATTGTAAAAATAATTCAAGTGGGTATCCTCGTACAATCCATCACATTTTAACTTGTTTTATCAGTTTAAAACTTTTTTAAACTTCAAAGTAAAAGTATTAAAACTTCAAGTACTTTTTAACCGACTGCCGAAGGAGGGTAATGTGTTTATCAGTCTATGTATGTATGTTTTTTCCTATGTGGCGTTCTAGAGACCAAACGCATTGGCCAATTTTTATGATTCTTACGTCAATCGATTCGTTACCTTGCGAGTGTCACTGGCTATATTAAAATTGAAAAAAGGCGGCTTTTGGGCGCCATATTGTGGGAGCCCAATGGGTAAGGAAGAAAAAAATCTTCCTTACCCATCGTGTGGGGTATCAAAATAAAGGGTTTTAGGAGGTGATTTCAAAAATATATATCACTTATCTGTTTAAATGTAAATAATAATAAAAAATTACTTCCTGTACAGTTGGAGCATACATCTGGTTTTGGTCAGCCAGCTCGCGAATATGTATCCTCCGACTGCACAGCATGATTTTCTTTTTGTTAACGTCTGTTTAGTTCGTTTCTTAAGCAGTCGGGTTTTTTGAATTAAAAACTTACTAATTTTATTGTTAAAACTGAAATAATCTTACTGAAAAGGTTACAAGTTAGAGAATTCATCTGCAGCCTGACTTCGCCTGCTGCCGGGCATAGTTTGCAACGAACTATCATTTTACACGTACCTATAGTTTAAGTCTTTCCTCGTGTACCTTGATGTGATTTCAGTCAGCCGTAACATCTGTGCTGCAGAGTTACCGACGAATGTTTCGAAAATGTATTTCCGAGAACATTTCGTCACTATAGATTTTTTTGTTTTTGTTTTGTACATAAGCTGTCAGACAGCAGCTGGATATGTGGACTGCGGATACAGTTGCCCAAAACTACAAAATTACGTCAATACTTAAAATATTGAGTCGTCATTATTTCAGCGTATCATTGCGGTTGTACGAGGTAGACGTAAACCTGGCATCTTAACGCCATCCTGATTATGATATGAAAAGGAATAGTGCTATTCGTCTTGAATTACTCCGTCTCTTTCAGTACAGTAGAACTATGATAGTTTTGACACATCAGAATAAAGATCTATCCACAAATATCAGGGCCGTGCCCCGGCAGGGTCTCAAAAAAATATCGGCGTGTACATTTTAGATGAACTCGTTCATACACGTCCGTGCACGGGCCAGTGACGGAGCTTCAATGCCTGGGCCCAGCCCTGTCACGTCCCGGCACCGCCCTAATATGTGTGTATAGACCCTTAGGCTCCTGGACTGAACGGTAATCCGTCATAAAATATAGTAATCTGAAAAAAAGGCAAAGTAAATATGCGACCATTCTCTTTAATGTAGGTTGTAGCACAAAATAGAAAGTTTACAGAAGGACCACTCCCACTGTTCTCCAAAATTGTTACCTTAACCTTGCCGACCTCACTAGGGTTGCTACTGTGTTGATCATGAATTTCAATGAAAAGGAGTAGGCAGTATAAGTTTACTAACATAAATACATCGATTCGTCTAAACATGCATTATATCATGCTTACATGCCTTAGTTAGAAGGTAGACAGAGCATCAAATATCTAATAAAGATCACGACGCCACATTCGACGAAGATTGGAGGGTAACAAGACGTAACAACGGTGTAATAATGATCCCACCAAAAGCATAATAATGTGAACAGGTTCCAAGTTCGACAAAAACTTATGTGTGAAATATACGCCAAGTTTGACGAAGAAGAGTTGATATCTAAGTGGGTGAAAATTTCATAAAAAAGCCTTTCTCTTCGTTGTAAAATTAAAGTGTATGGACTTAAAATAATTTATTATTTTCTTAGGTAGGTATTGAATTTTTAACTTGTCATCTTGAAAAGTTTAATGACCTTTATAACTTAAGAACTACAATAAGCATCTTTATGTAATTTCAGGCTTGCTTACATTGGCTGTACATCGTTCACTGACGTGTGTCTAGATAAAGTTGTCCACCTATTGGCGACAATACAACCAAAAAGCTAAATGTTAAAAAATATTACCAGCCAAGTAGGAGTCGAAGCTGCGTGCCGAGTGTTCGTAGGACTTAGGATTTCCGTTTATGTTTCCCTGTAAATTATGAATGAGGCCACATAAATCTCAAAATATAAATAAACTAAAATAGTCGTTACTATTTTTAATACAAGAAAGTGTAATATAATATTTTAGTAAAACAATTACGTCTGTTGTGTAAAAAAATAAAAGAGTTGTAAATTAGAATATTATTATTTAATAAATAATTTTACTTTGCGAATGATGTGACAAACGCCGGCGCTAACATCCACGACAGCCGCGACTGAGCTCTGTCTCTAAAATCGTAATGTCAATGTGTGTGTGCCAAATGACAGGCTTTGATGTGGAACCTGTGTGGAACAACCAGAATTTTAGACAACTGGCCCTCGATCGCTTTCAAAATGAAGGCCAGAGAACTTTCAGTATTCACTTAACAGCCAGACAGCAAGGGCTTAATCCTATAAGTTTTGTAGCAAGCTGCTGAAATCGTAGCAAATCCACCAAACTTTTTACTTGAAGCCCCTCAAGTTTTGCTTCAAAAGATTGCTTTTAGCCAGACCTTTGATTGGGGATCTTTAAGTTTCTGTTTTCTTATTAGGTTAATCAATCTTGGAATAACTCAGTATTTTTATTTATATAAATCGCAAAAGATAATGGAAAACTAATTGTCTTCATCTTTTGTGACGAATACTCAATTAATTAAGTCTTAATATTAACATTATAAGCGGGATATTTACCATGTTTACTGTTTGTAGCGAGTTTCCGATATTTCGGTGCTGTTGCAAGCACCATGATCACGGATAAACTGAAGTCATTGCGGGTGGGTGTTTATGAGGAGACAAAACGGTCTACCCTCTTTCTTGTTCGTTTTTTGCACTCGGTACCGCTACCATTGTCACTCACAACTCGATTCTGTTCTCGACAAACGAAACTCACTGTGTCCGCTCGCGAACTTTTTACGGCACTTTTTCGGGGTTTACACAGCTGGACCACTGGATTCCAAGCTCTCGACAGTTGAAACCCATCCTCCTGGTTGAAATTTTTATATTTGGTAATTTCGATAGCTTCCCTCACCAGTCTAGGGATATAGTGGCGTTCTGTCGAAATGACCTGAGGGTTATGTAACTCAATCCAGTGGTTTAATCCTGATTCCAAGAGATGTTGAGCTATGGCTGATTTTTGTGTGTCATTGTTCTTTACTGCCCTGATATGCTCTGAAATTCGACAAGCAACCGTACGCTTCGTCTGACCGATGTATGACTTGCCACAACTACAATCTACTTTATAAACACCGGGCTTTTCCAGCGGAAAGTTGTCCTTCGGCGAGCGCAGCATCTGTGACACTTTTCTGAAAGGAGTGAAGACAGTCTTTACGGCGTATTTCCGAAGAATGTTAGCAACCTTATCTGTCACTCCCCTCACGTACGGCAAAAATGCTGGCTGCCTCTCAACCTCGCACTTCCGTTGTTTACAACCAGTTTTTTGGTTGGGTTGTGCAGTCTTCCCTGTATATCCTTTATACTTCATATACCAAGGTCAATACTACCTGCAGATTGATGGTGTAGCCATGGGTAGTCCGGTGGCTCCAGTGGTGGCCAACATTTGGATGGAACATTTTGAAGAGTTGGCGGTCTCCACTGCATCTACACATATTAAATTATGGAAAAGGTATGTTGATGACGTTTTTGGGATCATTGAAGGAGACCAACATGAGGTAGAATTATGCTTGGCACACCTTAATAGCATACATTCTAAAATCAAATTTACCTACGAGATGGAAAAAGAGAGGGAAATTCCATTCTTGGACGTGAAAATAGGGGCCCGTGCTGACGGTTCTTTGAGTCACACAGTGTATAGGAAGTTGACTCACACGGATCGATATCTACACGCTGATTCTCACCACCATCCCCGACAACTGAACTCTGTAGTGACTTCACTTACCAACCACGCATATGATCTATGCGACGAGGAACATTTACGTGCTGAGCTAACACATGTGCAGAGGGTCCTACAGAGAAACGGATATACAGGGAAGACTGCACAACCCAACCAAAAAACTGGTTGTAAACAACGGAAGTGCGAGGTTGAGAGGCAGCCAGCATTTTTGCCGTACGTGAGGGGAGTGACAGATAAGGTTGCTAACATTCTTCGGAAATACGCCGTAAAGACTGTCTTCACTCCTTTCAGAAAAGTGTCACAGATGCTGCGCTCGCCGAAGGACAACTTTCCGCTGGAAAAGCCCGGTGTTTATAAAGTAGATTGTAGTTGTGGCAAGTCATACATCGGTCAGACGAAGCGTACGGTTGCTTGTCGAATTTCAGAGCATATCAGGGCAGTAAAGAACAATGACACACAAAAATCAGCCATAGCTCAACATCTCTTGGAATCAGGATTAAACCACTGGATTGAGTTACATAACCCTCAGGTCATTTCGACAGAACGCCACTATACCCCTAGACTGGTGAGGGAAGCTATCGAAATTACCAAATATAAAAATTTCAACCGGGAGGATGGGTTTCAAATGTCGAGAGCTTGGAATCCAGTGGTCCAGCTGTGTAAACCCCGAAAAAGTGCCGTAAAAAGTTCGCGAGCGGACACAGTGAGTTTCGTTTGTCGAGAACAGAATCGAGTTGTGAGTGACAATGGTAGCGCTACCGAGTGCAAAAAACGAACAAGAAAGAGGGTAGACCGTTTTGTTTCCTCATAAACACCCACCCGCAATGACTTCAGTTTATCCGTGATCATGGTGCTTGCAACAGCACCGAAATATCGGAAACTCGCTGCAAACAGTAAACATGGTGAATATCCCGCTTATAATGTTAATATTAGTGTTAGTGACCATGACAGTTTAAAAACTTAATTAAGTCTTCTCAACTATTCAGATTTTGTCTGACCTGTATGTAGCTACTTGGAAAAGAAGTAAACCAATCAGTAATAAAAAAGAAAATAAAATAGAAAAAGCTTAAAAAGGTAAACAAAAACAATTTATTCGGTTTTTCATATTCCGTTCAAATATGTACATAGTGTGTGTTCCATTAAAAACAAGTTTCAATTAATTTCAAACATAGTCGCTATTTATTTTAGTTTTCATTTAAAAATAAGCGGATTGACCGAGGGGCGTTTGAAATAATTGTTACAGTTTGATTTGAAAAATATAAAACTTGTTGAAAATTTGCTACTATTCATTTTTAAATAATGTGATTTAACCGTATGCTTAGTTTATGCACTGATTAGTAGATTCTTAATTCAAATTAGGAGACGAAATGTGGGTGTACTATAGATGTACCTTTGTCTAACCTTTCGGATAATAAAGGCGTGTTATTATGTTTAAATAAAATGTTCGATAGGGAATTTGAATATAAAATCTGAATCAGTGCTTCAACTAACCATTGCTTGGTTAAAAATATTTTATAAATAGGACCCTTCAAGGTTAAAATAATGTTTGTTGCTTGAGGTTGCTACGAGCGTCGTAGCTTAGTTGATACGCAAGCTACGTCGTAGCCGTCTCGACCGTCTCGCGTAGTAAAGTTACGAGCTTTTATTTTTCAAACATGAGACTGAAACTGACTTTAGTGTAGGCTAAATTTTGGGTTCATCAATCATATTTAGGTAATTGGGGTAAAAGCTTTTATCGGTTCTTTTAATTTACTGTCGGAATTATGTGAAGTAAGTATTGATATTTTTTGTAGTTTGGAACTCTCGTTAATACTTTGTCAGTAGCGGGAAATGTATTTAATATATAAATCTGAGGCTACTTTAGGACGAAATAGCGCATTTTCGTTCACGTAGGTTAATCAGAGTAACAAATTATGTAGTTACCTCTTCAGACTTGGAATAGCAATGTCAGTTATGGCAATAAAACATCTTTTGTAGCTATTCAGAACCCGCATAGCCGGTCGTCAATGGATGCTAGTGTATATTAAACCTCAAAGCATTAATCTTAATTGAATTGAACCTAGCACACACTTTACTGAAGTTATCAAAGACTCTTCACTAAGTATAAGGACGCTGCTCTTTCTAGAGTGCATTTTATTATAGAGAGGAATGGGCAAGATATTTGACGGTATTATCTGGCAGTTAAAAACAACTAGCCTTTTCCCACGGATTTGCTCTTGTCACCTATCCCGCAATTAGCGTAGCCTATAAGCAGTAGTGTTTTTGTCACTTGCTTATTGTAAACACGGTAATTCTGTAATAATTAAATCTTGCAAGACTATAAACACTCGAAGTATTATGAACTGTGGGTGTGATGACACCAACACGAAAAAAGAAACTATGGATTCAGCTCATGATTCTGGACCTTCTAGTGTTGGAATTTTTTGTAGGTTGACTCCGACTTTTGAAATAATAATGTATTCATTAAATCATTAATTATCTGTTTTCACAAAAAAAACAGCAATGAAAATAAAATTCAAAATCGCTGTTTCATCAGCTGATTTCGTAAAGTTCACGATAGAGGTCAACGCTGCTGGCTAGAGACCTACAAGTACGGCGCCGCCCGTATATAATTCTCTTAAAAAAAAATTGAGCAAGATAGAAATAATGATTTTGATCTGTCTAACGTAAAATATTTTTTTTCAAAAGTTAGTAAAATACCGACGAAAACCACTACACTATTTTAATTCGTGTCGGTGTGAGGCACAACCTGTACAGTCCGGTGACATAACGCTTTCTATAAGTGAAATAATTTTCATATTCGGATCATGCAGCACTTCTTGAGATTACCTCCTACAAATATTTCTATCTCTAAGAGGTGATGTTTTCAACAACAATCAGAAGTTAGATAACTTATGTCTGGGGAATAAAAATAGCGGTTTTTACGATCTTTTTAAAGAAAACTTTTACAAAAAATACAACCGACTTCCAAATAAAAACTAACTTCAATTTCGAAAATCGGTGTTCCTGTTAGTGTTTCTTTGTTTTGTGACACCGATTGTCGAAAATAAAGTTGTAGCAAATTCTATGTCTTCTTCGTAGGAGGCCATCTCGCGTGAGTAAGAGAGCAAGGAGTTAGGCAGCACAAATGAAACACGATTTAATAACGTTCCGCTAGATACGTGGGGCTCTACTACCATTAACACTACACTTCTCACAGGATATCACTTAGTTATTATCAGTAAGTCTCTCACAACTCGATCTCTTCGACCGGCTTCGATTTCCTCTTATTTTTCTCTGTCAGATTTTTGGCGGTCTCCCAGTCTCTAGCGTTACGTCAAGAGTGACAGCTGTCACATTCGTTTAGAAAGTTAATAGTAGTAAACTAAGAATTATAATTAATCAGTAATTAGGCATCGCAGAACCAATTCTCTCTAGCGCGCCGACACGGCGACCTGACCCTCGCACGGCCTCGTGAGTTTAATCATCCGGTAATTGCTTATCTGAAATACCAGAGGAAATAAAATCCCATTAGAATTACCTCGTCCATTCCTGACATGCGCACAAGGCCTTTTCGGTTAACCAATAACTCTAACATAACATGCGGTGTGAACCGGGAACCTAAGGCCCTTTTGACCAAACAAGGTCTCTCTCTGAATCTTCATACTATGTTTTGTGGACCAGGCGCACAAGGCGTTTTCTGCTAACCAACAACACAACTTGTGGCGTGGACCGGGCGTACTGGGCCCCTTCGACCACCCATCTACTCACAGCGTGGCATGGACCGGGCGTACTGGGCCCTTTCGACCATCTACCTACGCAACGCGTGGCGTGGACCGGGCGTACTGGGCCCCTTCGACCACCCACCTACACCCAGCGTGGCATGGACCGGGCGTACTGGGCCCCTTCGACCATCCACCTGGACAGCGCGTGGCGTGGACCGGGCGTGCTGGGCCCCTTCGACCACCCACCTAATAACAGCGTGGCATGGAACGGGCGTGCTGGGCCCCTTCGACCATCCACCTGTATAACGCGTGGCGTGGACCGGGCGTGCTGGGCCCCTTTGACCACCCACCTACTCTCAGCGTGGCATGGACCGGGCGTACTGGGTCACATTCGTTTAGAAAGTTAATAGCAGTAAACTAAGAATTATAATTAATCTGTAATTAGGCATCGCAGAACCAATTCTCTCTAGCGCGCCGACAAAGTTATTTTTCACTTTGTAGTGTTTTTATTTGGAAGTCGGTTGTATTTTTATGTAATAGTTTTTATTTTTCCCTTTTTGGTTGCGGTAAATATCTATAATGCCCGAAGATATGCCTGGATAGATTACCCAAATAATAATAAAACTTAAACATGTCCTGTGAAATGAGAGTGTACTAGGGCGAATTGTACATATCTGCGTACCCCTTTAGAGCGTACTGGTGTGATGTTATGTTATAATATGGCGTAAACAATAAACAGATAGCAGCGATTGTAGCAATCCCGAGAGATTTGCCGTTGTTTATTGAAGAGTTCTGCAGTATATGTCTGAAGTTATTCTTCAGTTCTTGATCAAATTAAAATGACCAGCTTTTAAATAAAAAATAATCATCAAAATCGGTTCACCTAGTAAAAAGTTCTGCGAATTGAGAACCTTCTCCATTTTTAAGCCGGTTAAAAATAAGTCAAACATAGTCATATACATCAAATAAAAGTTATATTACTATAGTTGTTATGTACTATTGAAAATCAGCCCATATTAATATTAGTTTGGATTACAGGTGCCAACGATTTATGTACATGTGTTCTTGCCACCAGGTTCTATGGACGGTGCACGAAGATGATGAGGAATGGAGCATGTGGCCTGGTATGCCGTATATGTGGTTTGCCTGCCATTGGCTGGCCATGTCCCACTCCTGCTACAACCCCATGATATACTGCTACATGAATGTGCGGTATCGACGAGGTTTTAAAGAGGTAATTAAACTTTGCATCCATACTCTCAACGTCAAGTTCTGTTGAAAGCCTGCAGCGTCGGACAGCTAATAACTGTCTAGCATTTTGATGAATTGGAACAATTTGACGCAGCCGTGAGCGACACAATATTGTCTTAAAATAAAGTTTTTCTTAAATATTTGTTAGCCATAATATAAACATTGTTCCTTTCTTTATCTTCTTCATTTATTTAGTCATTACTGTTCATAAAACTGTGAAAGAAAATATTGTGAGGAATAAGAACCAACAATATTAGAAGACACATGATTTCCACCAATCTGCACAGTGCCCACTTGTTGTTACCCCCTCCCTCGCACTGAGAGGAGCTGTTGCGAGTTTCTTGTCGTCTTTGAAATAAATACCACATAAACATAAAATCAGTCAAGACACTTTATACGGTCGAACACGTTTATAGGAGACCCCAGCTTTAAGGTCAAGCCAAACGTATCAGGGTCATGTCCTTACAGCGTCTCCAGGTTTTCAAAACGTGACTTTCTTAACGAATTCACGTTTAGCGAAAAAGTCATTTAAATTTCCAGCAATTCGAATTAACAGTAAGTTGAAGGCCACCAATTAATTTGAAATTCAGATGTGTTTTCTCGCAAAATGGGACGCTATTTTTCCCATTACGTAAGTCGTACAAGGTTATGTTTTGTCTGTCCATATTCCGACAGTGGCAAAAAAATATAACCCAAAATATTTTGTACTAGGTCACCAGGAAAACAACAGAAGAATAATATTTTTCTTTGTAAAAGTCATTCAACATAATTTGACGTTTCTTATTGTTTAGGTGCTAAATGCCAACCGTCACCCTGGTAAACAGGAGGCTAGTTTGTTGTTGTTATGTTTAAATATAAGTTTGTTGAAATGTTTCATTGCAGTAAATTGCTGGACGTTCCCATACTATATTTACCTGAAAGAAAGAAAGAAAATACATTTATTTAGCATAGACTAAAACACAAGGAATATACCAGATACATGTACAGCAGATAAAAACAAACAAACGAAAATAAAAAGTCAAATGTATGAAATTATCAGAAAAATGTGCCTCACGGCTGCGCCAAAAAGGTCCAATTCGGGAAAAATGCCAGAATACTTCTATTGAGTCCAATTATGGAAACATTGAAGATCGCCTAAATACAGGCATAGCCCTGTCTACTAAGAAGTGATGTGTTTTCCCCGTACAATTTATATCTTAAAGTAAAACTAAATTTCGTTTATTGTACTGAATTTTATTCCTATTTATACAGATACTCGGTATGCTGCTTTGTTTTAAGAAGAAGGACTCTAGTAGGCCGTATCAGCGCTCAAGTATTTGCGAAGGAATTCCTTTATCAGGTAAGCATAATCTATGCTCATTTGCTTGAGGTAATCGGTTAATAGGCGAGTACCAAAACAGATCTACTTACTAAAAGTGGAGTAGAAATGCCAGAAACGCAAGCATAATAATATTAAACCCAAATAAAAAGTAGCCTTTATGCTCCAGTTATAATAAAATGGTTCAGCTACATGATACTAAAATAATGGGGTGTATCAGAGTTTTGTTTTAGCAATTCGACGGTTCAAAATCAAATACGCTCATTAATTAAATAGCTTACAAATCAATGGCCACGATCATATTACTCACCGCGTGTGGGTCAGCGAGTAAAACCACAAAATGCTCAAACAATATATTTCATCGATAAATAAAAATTAACTCGATCTGAAAAAGAGGTTAGAATAGCGTATGGACAAGAAAAAACTGCTATAATTATAGCATTGTTACAACCAAAATTTATCAATTTATCAACTATTCATGTTGATGTCGATTTTCCCAAAGCTTTCGCAACGCTTACATTGACAGAGAATGTCACACTATGTAACACTTCTAACTATAACATCTATTAAAGAAAGACTAAAAGATAAAGGATGCGTACCCTCATCTTTCCGTAACTTACTTTCTTTACTTTACGAACAAAAGTTTTAAAATAATGTCTTACAACTTTACGAAGATTGAAGCGTAACTTTTAACATTGTTCGACTGTTTTTTTGTAGAGCACCGGGCACTTGTCTGTATGCCTAGCCTATTCCCAACTATATTGGGGTCGGCTTCCAGTCTAACCGGATTCAGCTGGGTACCAGTGTTTTACATGGTGCGATTGCCTATCTGACCTCCACAACCCAGTAACTGGGTAACATGGTACCCCTTGGCAAGACTGGTGTCAGATCTCAAGCTTCTACCTACTCGTAACGACTGTCAAAGATCTTCAAATGACAGGCGTGACCAACGGCTTAACGTGCTTTCCGAGGCACGGAGGTAACTCGGTATGTTGAAATGGTCACCCATTCACGGACCGGCTTCGTCAAACGTTGCTTAACCTTGAAGATAACCCGTGTGGCTGTTATTACTCAGCCACGAGCTCCTCGCTAGCGAGGGCTCTTGTTGTATGAAAACTTTTCCACATGTCAAATTGATTATTATTCACCAATATCAAATAAAATTTTACATTGTTTTGTTTTTCTTTGTTACTGTTTTTAACCCCCGACGGAAAAAGAGGGTTGTTATAAGTTTGACGTGTGTTGCTGTGTATCTGTGTATCTGTGTTTCTGTCTGTGGCATCATAGCGCCTCAACGGATGAACCGATTTTGATTAAGTTTTTTTGTTTGAAAGGTAAGAGAATTGAATTTGAATTTTGTCGAGAGTGTTCTTAGCTATGTTTGAATAAAATCGGTCGAGCCGTTCAAAAGTTATGGGCGTTTTACTGTTTGAATCGGGATGTTTTCGCCAGATAAATATGTCGGGGGGTTTTTAAATTTTGAAATTTTACTTGTTTATGTTAAAATTATGTAGGCAATAAGGTGTAATTTTGTCAGGGAAGGCTATATTGCATGGGTCTTTTCGGGCGAGGATATTAAAACAAATGAACGTATATCTCTTTATAAACAATTTCAAAATAGCTTATCAAAGGAAATAAAAGTTCTCTTGCGAATGCTCTTTATTTCTGATTCGATCACGCAAGGAATTTCCGATTAAGCCCTCTCCATTGCCCTTTGGATGATTTTAATCCTTCTGATGAGACCCATTGTGAGCGACCAAGTCTCTCGGTTTACCTCTACTCTTTTTAACACAGTTTATTTCTCAAAATCGGGTCAGCTCGACAGGATAGCAGTGGAGTGTGCATGTAGTGCTGAGCCACAAACCATGTTCTACCTCCTGTCCTGTCCTCTTGGCCGAAAACATGTAACCAAATGCGTATAGATCACCCATCTATGCGCTGCTACAGATGATGTCAGCTAAATAAGCTGGAGGTGGCTCCGTTTTGGGCCAAACAAATTTGAACGACTGTCGTGTCAGCAACACGAAGAAAAAGAATAAACACAGTAGTACAGGCATACCTATTAAGTTAAAATTTCCTTCCTCGCAATAATGACTTTTTCGGCAAGGACAGATTTTATTTTCGTAACAATGAACTGTCATTTAAACTTGTTTTGTAGCCACTGATGATTTACTTATCGAAGAAGAAGAATAAACACAGTAGTACAGGCATACCTATTAAGTTAAAAATTTCCTTCCTCGCAATAATGACTTTTTCGGAAAGGACGGATTTTATTTTCGTAACAATGAACTGTCATTTAAACTTGTTTTGTAGCCACTGATGATTTACTTTGGAACCAATATTTTAACAACGGAAGCCCTTTGCGATAAAAGAAGCAATTTCCGTCATGTTTTGCAAGAAATATAAAAACATAATTAGTTTCTTCGGCAGTCGGGTAAAAAGGTACCGCACGCAAAATAAGCGCTTGGTCGTGGATTGGCGGACACAGGCTCGATACAAAAAGACGATATCTAATTTCACTTCTTCATTAGACGTTTTGCATCAGACAACTCATCATCATCATTACTGCCGAAAGATGTCTACTGCTAGAAATAGAACTCAAGTGTCATCACATCGATCGTTTCTGCGCGTCTCGAAGCCAGCAGATTGCCGCTGCCTTATCCAGGTCATCGTCAGTCCACCTAGAGGGAGGCCTTCCAACGATTCGTCTTCCGGTATGCGGTCGCTACTCCCGTTTCCATCGACCATCCGTTATTCAAGCAATGTGCTCTGACCACTTCCACTTGAGTTTGGCATTTTTATTTTCTTTCCTCCTGCGAATATCTTTATTTCACGCAACGAAACTGTTTCAATATCTTAGTTTAAGTCATTCACTTTACTTCTCTTCCTGTTGTCTCACACTATTGTCTACATTTCTTTTTTCATTTCTCCTTTTCGCGGGTCTGCTGGTAGAAATTTCTTAAGAAATAAGCAGGTGCCGTATTCTATTGTTTCGATGTGTTGTCTTTATGTATTATACACATTATACACTCTCTCCTCATTGGGTAACTTTAGGCTTTCTGATGTTTCCCTTTGTGAGGGTCAAACTACTGTAGAATTTTATATTTTACCAAAGTGTTATAGCAATAACCTTTACAAACTCTAATTTGGCAAGCTTTGGGTACAACGAACTACAATTTGAAGGTTGTGTACCCATATTAAATTTAAATAGCATGTCATATGTTTGCACTGGCCCACTCTGGGATTGTTAAAGTTAAATTGGTTTTGAGAATAGTATTAAAACGAATACGAGTTTATAACACTATGAACTCGTCTATTTTTAGTTTGACATTGGCATCCAAAGTAGCTGCTATGACCGCTTGATATCTTCTCTTGTGGAAGTGCCGAGAAATAACTCGGACACTTTGACCATTTGGGATCTTTTGTGGTCCTCTAGATAACCTACTCCTCTCCAATCTCGTTGAAAACTTTCTTCATGAGTTTTACAACGAGAGTATTCACTCAGATATGAGCCTATAATCTTCTGGTCTTGGATATCCAACTCCTAGGAGACTCGTTTGCTTACCAGCTAGTGCATGGTATGTGCACAGAAGGAGCTACATGCGTTCCGTATGTTCCCCTCACAACCTGCACATGGGTGTCGCGGTTAGACCTGGTTAGACCATCTGGTAATTTACCATCCTGCAGCGTAGTACAAACGATGGGGTACAAGAAAGGTCCCAGACCATAGTTAGAAAAGCCTGTGACCTTTACAGTATAGTTGGTGTACTTCAGTAGAGCTTGAAGATACAGCTCCGTGTGTGGGGAGCTTATATTCTGCCAGGGCCCATCTGAAATTATAAATAGGGTCTCAGATCATATTATTATAGTAGCACCAGTCTTCTATAACATTAAATTAAGTTGTCAGTAAAATTTAGTTAGCATAAATCAAATACATTTTAGGAGGTCAATTGGGATTTCGTTGGTTCCAAAGTGGCCAGTAAAGGCCCCAAGCAGGTAACGTATTTGCCCCCTGCTGCTCGATTTACATACTGAATATTATTTCCTTTCTTCAACTTTTTTTTTAACAAATTTTTTACATAATAATTATTATAAAGGTAGTCGCCCACCGATAGAACGAGGGAGGTATCTTATATAGGAGCCGTGTCGAAAAGTACTGCTTTCTGAATCAAGCCCTTGACCCAGCTATCTAACGAGAGCCTCCTAAGGTGTGCTCCTTATTATAATTATGATTATAATAAGATTTTCTTATAAAAGAGATGTGTAACTTTATTTTATTGTGTACAATCAAGTAAGTATATTCTATTCTATTCTATCCTTATATGAACCTGCTGTGTCCTACTGCAGGGCAAAGGCTTCCCTTACTTCTTTCCATTTTTAACAGACTTCAAAAAGGAGGAGGTTCTCATATCGACTGTATTTTTTTTATGTGTGCCTCAAAACCCTTTAATAAGAGAACCGATTTTAATAATTCTTTTTTTATTTGATAGCAGTTCTCATGTGGTCTCATTTAAATTATCTGAAGATCTGATAAAAAACTTCGGAGATATACAAAAGAACAGAAACAGAACTCTACATAGACAACGGCAAATCTCTCGGGATTGCTGCAATCGCATTTCTGTTTCTTCTTACGCCATTTCATAACATAACATCACGCCGGTTGAAACGTTACGTTTAGTTCAGAAGAGCTAAACGTAAGCCACGTTAATAAAAATAAGAGGTATTATAAAAATAAAGCTATGAAAACAAGGTATTAGTATTAAAAAAAGGTAAGTGCCGGCTTCGGACGACGTGAATTGGTCAAGGTTGACAATCAAGCAGGCAGGAGGAAGGCAGGTGGGTCGATACATCAAGTATCTTGGCCTAACCCTGGACGGTCGGTGGGGCTTTGAAGAGCACTTCGAGCGCCTGGTCCCCCGCGTTGAAAAGGCAGTGGATGCTTTGCACAGACTGCTGCCCAACCTCGGGGGACCTCGGGAAGAAGTTCGCCGCCTCTACGCGGGGGTCGTGCGATCGATGGTCCTTTATGGGGCGCCTGTCTGGTAAAGCAGACTATCAGGCGTCCGACGCTGCAGGACTAAAGTTAATAGCCTGCAGCGGAAAATGGCCATTCGTATCGCACGAGGATACCGAACGGTGTCCTTTGAGGCGGCAACTCTCCTGGCACGTTTTCCTCCGCTGGACATTCTGGCGGACATGGACGCGAGGGTTTATAACCGAATTCGCGCCATCCGCCAGAATGGTGAAAGCGCGCCAGGAATCGCTGAAGTAAGGTTGAGGCGGCAGGAACGGCGACACGCACTCGAACGGTGGCGCGAGCGGCTACAGCAGCCGCAATATTCGCGTAAGCGCGTTGTCGAAGCCGTCCTGCCACACTTCGAAGCCTGGCTGAAGAGAGAGGAGCGCATCTCCTACCGGCTCACTCAGGTACTCACCGGGCACGGTTGCTTCGGTGAGTATCTGAATAGGATTGGGCGAGAGGCCACGGCAAATTGCCACCATTGTGGAGGCGACCTTGATTCTGCACAGCACACGCTCGAGGAGTGCTCAGCGTGGGCCTCTGAGCGGCAGGTCTTGGTCGCCAGGATCGGGTGAGACCTGTCTCTGCCAGCAGCTGTGAGGGCCATGCTGGCAGAGACAGCAAATTGGAGGGAAATGGCCTCCTTCTGTGAGACTGTGATGGCCCAGAAGGAGGCCGCCGAGCGGGAGCGTGAGAGGGCAGATCCCACTCGAAGAAGAAGGCGTCGGGGAGGCAACCACCTCGATGCCTAAAACGCCGAAACCCCGCCTGCGTCACAAGCAGGTGGGACTCCGGGGTCGCGAGTGGTCAGATTGGGGACTCTGTCCACCCACCGAGTGACTTCAGGAAGGATGGCAGCATAGTGGTCACGTGCTGCCGTACATAGCGTGGCTCAGGGGAAGCTATTCTTTCAGCTTCCCCAGGGATGTGCCCTAACAGGCGTTGCACAAAGGGGGTTCCGGTTTGGTCTTTTAAGAGGTGACGGGGCCCCTTCCAGGTGCTGATGGTGATCACCGGGGTGGTGGACCACGACGGACAAGCAGACAAGTGGGCAGGTAGCCAGATAAGCAGGTAGTGAAGTAGGCAGGAAGGCAGGCAGCAAGGTATGTGAATGAGCAGGGCTGTGGCGTTTCAGGCAGACGGACGAGTAAGCGAGTTCATAATCAAATGATACACAGTTTTTAAAAATACATTCAATGTTTAATGTCAGTGTTCACTATATATTGAAAGTAGAATCACACAGAAAAACACACAGTACGTTTTAAAACACGCTTGATACACTGAACAGGATAGAGATAGAGTTTAAGTATTTAGATTAACTTTATTTAAAATAAATCAACTCAAGCGACAAAAAAAATGTAGGCTTCCCTAGCAAAAGCCAAAAGCAAACTGAAAAACTGACGCCCGTTTTTCCTCGTTGTTTTTCATATCTTCTGAATTTCAAATTCAAATCTCAATTATAAGTAATTATGACCAGAACGAATATAAAACCGGCGAAGAGCGAGTCGGACTCGCGCACGAAGGGTTCCGTACCATTATCGCAAAAAACGGCATGTACCATTATCGCAAAAGACTTATTTTATTCTGTTTTTAGTATTTGTTGTTATAGCGGCAACAGAAATATATCATCTGTGAAAATATCAACTATCTAGCTATCACGGTTCATGAGATACAGCCTGGTGCCAGATGGACAGACAGACAGACGGACGGACAGACGGATCGCGGAGTCTTAGTAAAGGTTCCCGTTTATACCCTTTGGGTACGGAACCCTAAAAACGGTTTACAGAGTCTGCCACTGCCCTTATTTTGAAGATTATAATGTACAACCAGCTTTGTAGAAGGTCGAGAAGAAGAAGTGTCCAAGATATGTTATATCTATGGCTAAAGAAAATAAATTGGACAGACAGATGTCAGATTAGATGAAAATGTCAGAGTATAAAATGTTCTGAGATTTTACAAAATAGCGGTATAAAATAAGTTGTGGATGTAAAAACAATCGGAGATAACTAAAAGTATGCTTTTCAGGTGCTAACTGTATCAAAGAATACATAAAAGTGAGTCACATGAGTTGATACAATTTCAAAAGATAAAAAGGTGTGGTTTGTATAGTATTATAAAACGTAAATAAACTAAAAGATGTGGATCTATACTGCAGAATGCCACACGGTACGCTCTAAATTAATACGCAGATGTGTACAGTTTACCCTGGTACACTCTCATTTCACCGGTTATGTTCAAGTTTTATTATTTGGGTCATATATTTTGGCATAACTTTGTACATTAAAGTTACTATAAACTTGCTCCTATGTACCACAAATAAAAAGTGAGAAATTCAAACTTTCTACTATAAAATACAGCAGTTTTTTATGAAATTAAAAAGTCAGAGGCACCGATTTAAAATAAGCTTAGTCCTAATAGAACTGCACTATTGAACAATAGTGTATTTTGTATGATTCCTAGAGTGTACGTATAATTTACCCAATTACTTACTCGCAATTTCTAACAATAATATTTTTTTTAAATAAACCAAAGAAAATACTGTTAGATGTATTACTCAGTAAAAGAGTTTCTTGATGATAAATTTTAAAGAAAAAAATATAAAATAATATTAATTACCCAATTTGCTTCAAGTGGATTAATAGTACATTGTACACCGAGGGGAGAAATAGAACTTTCTCCCGAGTGATACATAGTGCTTTATACTACACCTACGAGGAAAATAAAATACAATATTTCTTTAATTAAAGTTTATATTAAAATTGTTACAATGGCTTAAACTTATAGTGACTTTTTTTTTCCAGGAAGGCTAATACTTGTGTGAGATGATTGAGATAAAACTGGGACACTTGGTACTGCTGTTGGTACACTTGTGTTTGTGGGAAGAGCTAGTTTTATAGTTTGAGTAGAATCATATTCTTCCAGGAAGGCTGTTGGCGCTGTGCTCGTTGAAGGTTGTGGGGACTTTTTTATGTAAATTGATTGATTCTGATATTTGGTTATTAATGTGTTTTTTATTTTCTATGAAATCTTCGATGTAACTTTCTGCGACAGTGGACGATTACCAACCACCATGTCGTTATTTCAGTTAAATCAGTGCCTGTATCTGCAAGGATGGTTGCGGAAGTCCGTCTGAAACAGTGCCCAGTGTAGAGATCAGGGTTTGCGAGTTTTAAATATGAGGCTATTTATTTATTTATTTAAACTACATGTACAATAGTGGTACATAGGCGGACTTAATGCCACAAGGCATTCTCTACCAGTCAACCTTTGGGTTAAAAAGGACAACGTTGTGAACGGGTACAAAATAATATTTAAACAAATTGTATACGAAAATATATATACTTACATATATATTAATAGTACACATATACAAATAAAATAGACTAATAAATACTAAAAAAACGAGAAACCTAATAATAATTATAATGACTAGACTTTTGACTCTAGATGAAAGCTATTTAGTCTGACTGAAATAGTGGTCACGTACTTTTCTTTTAAAAATGTATTTGCTTTCAGCCTTTTTAATGCCAAAAGGTAGGGCTATTTCTTTCGATACTGAACTTATTTTGTTCTTTCCGATCACTTGCCTGACGCATTTATTGTTTTTAAATTGTACCAAAACGCGCTTGGAGTTCATATTACTCGGACGAAGATCCATATATCTTTTCAAAATATGGAAGAATGTGTCGGTTACAACAAAACTCCTCTCTATTTTAGTTTTTGTTCGGGGAAGCTTGACTATGGCTATATCTTCACGGATCTCTATGTCGTCAGTAGTTAAATCCAAAAGCTCTTGAGAACGACAGGCACCATTTATGCCCAGAATTAAAATTACCTGTAAATAAATAAAAATCATAAGTTGCTATGATAGTTCCGTAAATAAAGTATAACAATTAGGTACAATGATAATGTTCAATAGTTACCTTCATTAGTAAATAATTGTTGTCTGGAGCATTTTGTAAGAAATCAACATCTTTCGTAGTCAATACTATGGATTTTTTACTGCGAAATCCTTCTGATTTCGATATTCTTTAATATTTACATTGTTTTTCACTGACAAAGAGCTTTCAGCATAGAATATGTGGACCACAAGGTATTTGGCTTATATTTTTGCGCTTTTTCGCTAAAATATGATAGTAGGACGTTTTCTGAGAACGATTGTGCATTTTTGCTATTTTTCCACAATATAAAATCATTATAAATTTTGCCGTATTTGGCTCGAGACTTCTCAGGAAGTAAGTTATTTATGACTTCTTGGGCTGTATTTTTAATTCTGATGTCGTCATCATTACAAAATCGTCACTTTGACTATCAGATGACACTTTGGAAAATTATTTAGAAAATTAAAAGCTAGGTACTGTTCAAATATCAATTTAAATAAAAACAAAATTTAACGCAACGAAATAAATTGCCGCGCGTTTTTATCGCATTGCAGAATAAGGTTGCCTTCCTCATTTCATTAAAAATAGAAAACAAAAGAAAAATCCGCCTCTTTTCTCTAATTAGTTGATATAAAACCTTTTTGAGATTTGAGGTTTGTATGTTTCCCGCCTCTTTTTCTAATTATTTCATACAAAACCTTTTTGAGGTTTGACGTTTGTATTTTTTTTATGTTCGCTGCTGAAAAACAAAAGAAAGCTAGCCGGGCAGTAATGGATTTTCATACAACATTCCTGCCCTGGTTCGGAGAAAAACAAAAGAATAGAATAGAAAAGGAAAACGTGTCACTCAAGCTCTTCCACAGAAGCCAATATTTTTTTTGTTTCTTTCGGAAATCATCTAATGACTTCTCCCGCTCTGGGTGAGGCGGGAGGGCGTGTCAGACTTTTACTGACTAAAACCGACCCGTGTTCCTTCAGTTGCTTGAGTCAGGGCCGCGGTAACTCTTTTTCAAATTTATCCGCGACCCAGACAGGCATTGGCCCTAGTGGACACAGTCATTTCTGCTGACATCTCTTTGAGGCGCGCGTGGAACACAATGCACCGTCGACTCGGGCCTGGTCCTTATCGGACGGTGAGCTACCCAATACTCGCCGTCCGCAAGCCCGCGCCTACGGTGGCCGGGAATCGGCTTGCGACTCCCGATGCCCAGGGCGTCTCCTGCGGTGGCTAGGGGCGTGAGGGCGTCTCCGTTGCGTCTCTCTTACGCGTTCCGCCTCCTCTTTTGCGAGCATTACTGCTTCGCAGAAGGAGGAGATAGCTTCCCATACCCTCTCGCTCCGTAACATGGCTTGAACCAGGGCCGGACGCGAGAGGTTGCCACCGCTGAGCCACGATTTGTCGCGGCCACGGAGTTTCGCCCCGGCGTTTCGCCTCCTCGCGCCATTCCCAGATGTGCGCGAGGACTTTTGCCTCCAGATCCCATGGCGGCAATCCGGCAAGGAGGCTCGCCATCTCACCAGAGACCGTGCGGTATCCCCGGACCAGCCGGATGGCCATGACCTTTTGGGACGCGTTCAACCGGTGGACTGGTTGTCGGGAACGCGCCCACACCAGTGCCCCATAAAGGGCCATGGACTGCACGACCCCCGCGTAGAGCCTCCGGCAGGAGGCGTTTGGACCCCCTAGATTTGGCAGGAGTCGCTTGAGGGCAGCCCCGGCCCGCTCCAGTCTGGGAGCCAAACGTCGGCAATGCTCCACGAAATTCCACCGGCTGTCGAGGACGAGTCCCAGGTACTTCATCGTCGACCCGGCGCCGATGTGAACCCCTCCTACCGTTATTTGGGAACCCGGCGGTGGCGCGTTCCGAGGACCATGAAAACACATGGCCTCGGACTTGTGCAGGGCCACCTCGAGTCCCAATTGCCGGATCCTCTCAACGACTGTCGCAACCCCGCGTGTCGCTAATTCAGCCGCCGCCTGGTGCGACTTCCCCTGGGCCAGGACCAGCGTGTCGTCAGCGTAGCAAATTACGCTGACGCCGCTAGAGAGTTCGGCGCACAGCACCCAGTCGTACCCGATGTCCCACAGATGCGGGCCCAAGACCGATCCCTGTGGGACACCGCACGACATTTCTCGCCGGTTCCACTCTCCCTGGTTCCACAGAAGCCCTAGAGTCTTCGACTGCTCGTTGTCGCTCAGGTCTACAACGTCAGAAACGTCATGCACCGCTTTGCGCCTGCAGCACCTGATTCGAATTGGACCGCCATTTTCGAAGGTTGTAATTTGGTGACCGAAGGACATCGTCAACATGGCGGCTTTTTTCTAAAGTATCTGAAACAGATGATCCACCCGACAGGTAATCGTCCACGTAAAAATCACGTGCTATCGAAAAATTAGTTGAAGAATCTGAGCACTCTGCGAGCCAATTGCAGCAACCATCTGGTGGCTAAAAAGTGTGCTGATACCGTGCCATACGTCACGGTGTTAAGCGTGTACTCCTTTAATGGATGAGTTGGTTCTTCCTTCCAAAGTATTTTTTGTAATGTACCATTGCTGTCGTGAATAAGAGTTTGTCGATACATTTTTTCAATGCACGCGCTTATGACTATTTTATGCTGACGGAATCGAAGCAGTATTGACAACAAATCATCTTGGATAGGAGGACCAACCATCTGTATTTAGTAAAAATACCTACCTGATGAGGTTTTGGCGGAAGCGTCAAAAAGTACCCTTAATTTGGTGGTAGTTCTTGAATCCTTTAGAACACCATGATGTGGTAAGTAATTAGAACATGTTGGGTCGTGAGGGCGCCTTATTGACTCAGACATATGTCTCAGCTCTATATACTCATTAATTAAGTCAACGTATAGGCTTTTAAGGCGAGGATCTCTACCCAAATGACGTTCAAGAGATAGAAATCGCTGCTTTGCCATCATGTATGAATCAACCAATACGTCAATATGTCCACTAACACCGCAGCCTGCAGCTAATTCGGACGTGTTTTGCGATGGATCCGCTTCCACAATAGCCTTCAATTCTTCATTATCAACTTTGGTCTCCGGCCGTCCACGGGGCTTGTTCTGCAGGTCGAAATTGCCAGAACAAAAACGTTGGAACCAAAAACGCTGTGTTTTCTTTTGCGACACCGTCACCATACACATCATTAATCCTTCGAGCCGTTTCTGCAGCACTAGTGCCACGATGGAACTCGTACTCGTAAATAACGCGATATTTCAAGTTTTCCATTTTGTAAACTGACTGGCGCAAAGAAAAACCAAAAGAGGAAAAAACAAATGAATTACGGTTGTCCAAACATAAAAGCATGAGTAAATAGCTGTGTAATTTTAAAATTGGAATTCCAAACCAAGAGGAGATGTTTGAGATCAAAGTGGCCAGTACGACAAAACGCCAATTTCATAGGTAAGGTAACCTAATATTACTAGATGTGGCATACATGGCAGCGTACTGACTAATAATGATATTTTTATGTTATTTTTTGTTATTGACACATTATTTATAATTTAAGTTTATTTTTAAAAGAAGGCATACTTTTCGCTTCTTTTATTTCTATGGGTATTTTATTGTACATGTTAACACCTTCAAATTCAATATTTCTTTTCCCGTAATTAACTGTTCTGTGTGGGTCTAGTGAATATTTAATTACATGATGTTTGCTAATAATTCATGAAATACTAAAGTTACGCGTTTCCTAAGCTTATAAATGCAGTGCGTTGTTAGCATTACTAGTCAAGACACCACCCGCATGCCGCATGACCACACTTCGGATTTTTCGCACGGTTGCTCCAATATCGAATTTTAGATCATTCGCTCCAGCCCGAAATTCTGAACTTATAATCCATTCACTCATACTTGGGTATTATAACCGGACATATACTTGTAAGTATATGTAGCCTTTCTCGAAATGTGTTAGGGTCGTATTCCAATCTAATTGGATGCAACTTAGGTTGGCCAATACTTGAAGTACAGTAAATAAATTTGATTACAAATACGTATTTTTTATTTGTGTTTCAATAAATTTTTGTAATAGATATTTCAAATACCTCAACTTTTTTTTTTCAGGTTATCATTTTCCTTGTGTTTTGGAATACGTAATATTTTTATTATTCATTATAGGCTCGCGTTTGACCACTATCTCGCCTGATGTTAAGTGATGATATGGTCGAACGTGGAGCACGCTTGCCTAGAAGTAACCTATTCACTCTTGACTTGAAACATGGACGCCGGCTGGGAATTCCACTCCTTAGCTGTACGCACAATGAAAGTATTTTCAAAACGCTTTGTGCGTATGGGTGGGATATCCACCATGTACCGATGGCACATTGCCGTACCTCTTGTAGTCCGATGATGGAAAGGGCTAAGCGGAATCAAATTGTGCACTTCCGTCGCACACTCCCCCGAAATGTAACCGATAACAACCGGCAGGCTGGCAACTCGGCGTCGATGTTCGAGGCTCTGGAGCTTTGAGGCGACCGTTGCGACGTTGCCAATAAGCCTTTTGGCCCGTCTGTCAATCGGCTCAAGTGCATCAAGCTGGTATTTGGTAGATCCATCCCAGAGGTGAGAGCAGTACTCCATGTATGACCGAACTTGCGCTTTATACAAGTTGAGCAGCTGTTCAGGCGTGAAATACCGTCTCACCTTCGCAAGGATCCCCAACTTTTTTGCAGCCAATTGAGCCTTTGCCTCAATGAATGGACCAAAATTGAGGGTCGATGTTAATGTAACACCAAGAAGGTCGAGATGGTCCGTTATCGGCACGGTTACACCACGGAAGGATGGAGCCGGATGGAATGGATGCCTGTCAAAGGCCATCAACATGTCAAGGGAGACAGCAAGCGCCTCCCCGTGCATCTCGATGGCCTCACTCCAGATGAGAATGGCATACGCTAGAAGATCCCCAGTTGACCGGTTTCGGCGGAAGCCGTATTGGCGGTCACTAAGGAGGTCGTTGTCTTCTAGGTATGCCAGGAGCTTATTATTCAATACACGTTCCATACTCTTACAGAGGATGGACGTTACTGATATGGGTCTTTATTTGGCCGAGTCAGCTCGACTACCTTTCTTGGGCACGGGCTGAACTTTAGCTTGCTTCCAAGCCTTCGGCACTTTTCCAGTCACCATCGAAAGGCGATAAAGGCGTGTCAAGATCGGAGACAATTCAGGCGCACAAGTTTTAAGTACAATTTCTGGTATCCCGTCCGGGCCACTAATATAGTAATTTCAGTAGAAATTGTTCTTAAAGGGCACTTACGACAATTTATTACAATCAAAGGTTCTAAATTGTAATCCGTATTTTATATTTCAAACAAATACACCAATAAAAATATTTCGTAATTTAATTCCATTTAAAAAGTATTTTGTAATTTGTCATGTATTTTGCGCAGCCCTGTACAAAACTATCTACTAGTATTTTACATAGAGCATCTGCCTGCATTACCTCTTCAACCGAGTAACTGAGATACAGTTCAGGTTTATTTCTACCCGTAACCGTAAATGTACTCGTAAACTACAAATGACAGCCGGGACAAACGAGGCCCAGAGGTGCTCAATATGTAAGTACTTCACACTGACGATCGACCCGTCCTTTTATTATTCAGACACGAGTCCCCCACATAATTGCAGGTTTAAAATCAACTCATAACCACAATGAAAACAAACAGCAGGTACACGCACGCACAGACCTATAAACAACACCTATTAAAACAAAATAAACAAAGTTAGAACAAGGATATGCCAGTCACGGTAAAACTTATACCCGCCTCGATAGGAAACGCCGCGCGCCGTGGAATGCTGGGTTGGCTACTTTTGGCAGATTCTCGCATTTATAACGTGCAGCTTATTTAAAAAACTTTGGAGTTTATTACAATTAAACCCCTGAAGTGGGTATGATTGAAACGTAAAGTCAATATAAACAACTGGTTTATTTCCGTTCACAATGTTGAGTATAAACTAGATTTATGTAGGAACGACGATAAATAATACTACACGGTACGTTCCCAGCGAGTTCGTGACGCGAGGTGCCTCGCGAAACAAGTAGGATGCGTCACCACGGGGCGCGACGGTAGTGGCGTCTAGACTAGGCGAGCTCTTCCAATGTGTGGAAATAGCGGCGCGCTAGCACAGACTGCTTGCTCGACTTTTTTTTTTGGGGCTTCTCGCAGGTCAATCCAAGTGATTGGCTACTCCATAACTGGGCGATCCTGAGGAAATTAAACTATAGCATCCAGCCAGGCATGCCTGCTCGACGCCGCGTCGGCTCCTTACATACGCGAGGCGGCCAAACGTTTTGTGCGTGAGTGATGCCACGACACATCAGTGTTGTGTGGCGCGTAGCTGTAGGCGTTCGGTGGTGCTACACCCCCTTAATTATTATTAACTCCAAAGAGCGATGCTGATAATATCCAATTTCCATTGCCTTGATACAAAACGAAATAACTAAGGGCTATTCCAGACTTGCTTTATGTGCAACATTTCAAGATGCATACTCGGAAGTGTAATGGTCGAGTTAAACTCGTTTTGTGCGACGCTGCCACTACGACATTATTGCACTAAGTACAAAACCACTGATTACATTAACTGGTAAGGTTACAATACTTTTATAGTAAAGATGAAAAAAATAATGGAAGCCCTTCTTTGCAATATTTAGGTATGTTGTCCTTCATTACCAATATTCCTAGGTGGACCGAAGACCTGGTTAAAGTTGCGGGAAGGCGCTGGATGCGAGAAGCACGGGATCGGTCATGCATCCAGCAGTGGACGTCTTTCGGCTAAAATGTTACCGTGTTAATAATGTATAAACTCGCGAACTTTTATATTTCTCATAACATTAGTATAAGCAGTTATGAAACAACATGAAAAATTCTGGAATCCGTCGCCCAACTTTTTGTAACGAGGTAACTTGTGCCAGCTTCTGACGCCTTGCGCCTTTTATGTCTCCTACCCGTGTCTAAGTTTTGTTATAAGTTCTCAAACTCTCAGTATTTTGGGAACAATACTAATGTACGATTTACACCAAACGGGCCGCGTCGGGGCGCGCCGGAGCGCAGTTCACACTGAGTTAAAGGAAATTCAGGCTTCTATACAATATAAGTTTTTATACTGTCATGGTCACTAACACTAATATTAACATTATAAGCGGGATATTTACCATGTCGGAAACTCGCTACAAACAGTAAACATGGTAAATATCCCGCTTATAATGTTAATATTAGTTCTATACAATAGTAAAGTTTCATGTTTGCATAGCATTTACACTGCTTGGAACTCGCTTAGATCCGTGCGTATGCCGTGGCAGCCGATCGGCTCCTCGCATACGCGGACTGTCGTCGCGTCCGGTCGGCTATCGCCGCGCGCGCTCCTGTGTTATTGCCGGCAAGTTGAATCATTGAAGTTGTGTTTTGAACTGTAGACTGACGTAATTTATTTATTTGTTTATTGTTTTTCGTGAAAAATGAATATGGATACAGATGAAAAGCTTATCTGTTTATTTGAAGAAAAACTCACTGCGACACGAAATCATTACTAGTTACTGGCGCGTACTCGCGCATCCGCTATGACGCGCTGCGCTGCGCCGGTTGGTGGAAATCGTACATAATGGACAGCGATGCGGACGAGCTTTTCGACGCTATATTTTAGAATGGTTTATTTTTAGCCTTAGTTACGAGCAAGTTAATTCTTGACCCAATCGGCCGATAATTCGTTTCGAAACTACAAATCATTAAAGTTTCCTTGATAAACCACTCATGGTGCACTTAAGACGTTTTAAATAATATTAAAAGAATTAAACCAACTTCCAAAAAAAACACGTACACGTTTTTTTTGAAAGTTTTAAAGTGAAAATTAACTTCCTTTTCGGAAGTCGGTGTCTTTGGTACCTGTTTCTTTTTCGTTTATGACACCCACTGCCGAAAATAATGTTTTTTTTTAGCTTTATAGTGTTCTGTATCTAAGGTAACACACATAAAAAAAACAGTAGAATTGAGAACCTCCTCTTTTTTGAAGTCGGTTAAACACTGTGTCAATGCGGGCATAGGGTCATGCAAATTTGAGCATTGTAGTCATAGCAATAGGTATATGTAATATACAGACATTACAATTTTCCAACATTTACCAGTCTTTGAGGTAAATCCTAAGATCTACCATATAATAGCTAGTAAAAAAAGGCTGAAATTAGCAATAACCATAGAGCCTTTTGGCATTTTACCAGTAAGACTCGGTAACTACCGGATTTGTATTTAACCGGTAAATCCTAGGTTTTACCATTGTTCGGGCTTTTACAGTAACATAAACACCAGTTCTCAATAAGTCCTAAATTGTATTGGTTTAGAAGTTAAAATATTTAGTTTAAAAGCTAAAAAATATACCTTTACCTTATTTTCTCTCTTACTTGCTTCATCGGCGACATAGGCCACCGAGCCGCCTTATTTCAGGGTGTGTCAGGATTATGCACCTTTTACGAGAAGGATTTCTATATAAGATGTTTCTATTAAGGAATACCGCATCAGAGAACGAGATGACATCAGGCTAGCCAGACAGGCTTGCAACCGCGGCAACTATTACGTTCCCGGAAAGGCGAAACTCGCGTTCGTCATGCGTATCCGTGGTATCAACCAGGTTTCACCCAAGGTACGCAAAGTGCTGCAGTTGTTCAGACTGCGCCAGATCAACAACGGTGTGTTCATCCGTCTGAACATGGCTACCGTCAACATGCTCCGTATCGCTGAGACCTACATCGCGTGGGGATACCCCAACCTCAAGAGCGTTAGGGAGCTTGTATACAAGCGTGGTTTCGCCAAGGTCCACGGACAGCGCGTGCCCATCGCGTCCAACACAATTGTTGAAATCTGTGACATCATCTGTGTGGAGGAACTCATCCACGAAATCTTCAGCGTAGGAGAGAAGTTCAAGTACGCCAGCAACTTCCTCTGGCCCTTCAAGCTGAACAACCCCACCGGAGGTTGGCGCAAGAAGACTATCCACTACGTCGACGGAGGTGACTTCGGAAACCGTCAGTACAAGATCAACGAACTTCTGAGGAGGATGGTCTAAAATAAACATAGATGCTCTAGTTGATGTTTCATATTCAAATAACATTATTTAGGCAGGATTTGCATGTCATAATTTAAAAATTGAAAAAAGGATAAATAAAATAAAAACTACCCAAATAAAAAAAAGCGGCCAAGTGCTAGTCGAACTCGCGCACCGAGGGTTCCGTATAAACAGCTTCATTCACCAAAATAATTAAGTACGTAACATGACAGACGTTCATAAACAATGAAAAACCGAACATTGCTCCGACAGGACAAAATTAACTTTGCCGTTCATAAACTGTTGTCCCCATACATCAATATTATGTCGCGGTCAGTTTACCAACTGCAAATAAGTTTATTTTTTTATATAGTTACAAGGACAATGCTCAAAAATTTACACCACCGACTAGACCTATGTAGCCAAAAAGTCAATCAATAGTTAACATTTTCCACCATTGGGCATTTAAAGGGGTTAAAGTATGAAATTGCCGATTTGACTGAAAAATTTAAATAGTTTTTTTTTTTAATTTAACATATTTATTTAATAAAAATAATTATCATTATTATCTATACATTGCTGCCATCTAATAGGAAGGCATTTATGCCATTGCGATAGAGCTCTGGTGATCTAGATTCGACAAACTGTGTGAAAGCATTTTGTAGTGCCTCCTGAGAAGAATACTTTTTATCACGTAGAAAATTGTCCAAATCACGAAAAAAAAATGGTGGTCTGTTGGAGCAAGGTCTGGCGAGTACGGAGGGTGACGAATGGTTTCTAATTGCAGTTCCTGTAGAGTTAAAATGGTTTCTCATGCTGTATGAGGTCTCGCGGTATCATGGAGCAATAATGGTGATTCGAAGATCGATTCATGAGTCGGGGCTGTTTCACTGTTTGTTGTGCTATCATTGTTCGGAGTTTGGCACAGTAGACATATGCCGTTATTGCTTGACCAGATCGGAGAAAGCTATAGTGAATAACACCATGTTGAGACCACCAAGCAGTTACCATTACCTTTTTGTTGGTAAGCTTTGCTTTAGGACACTGTTGCGGCGTTTGACCTGGAGTCGGCCATTGCATTTTCACTTACGGTTATCGTAAAGAATCCACTTTTCATCACATGTTACAATTCGATCCAATATTCCTTCATTTCTATATCGATTCAACAAGGCAACACAAGTTTCAACACGCGTTTCTTTCTGCAGATCAGTCAAATCATGAGCCACCCATTTTACATATTATATAGATTTGACGCAAATGAGTCAATATTGTTGGTAAGGTAACGTTAAACCATGCCGATAACTCCTGGGTAGTTTGGCTCGGATCGGCTTCCACCATATCTTTCAATTTATTGTTGTATGTGTGTGTCTTCCATGTGGTTCGTTCTTCAAATCAAAGTTTCCATCACGAAATTAGCGTTTAAACCAAAATCGCACGGTATGTTCATTAGCAGTCCCCTCTTCAAACGCAACATTGATATTGCGAGCTGTTTCTGCCGCGTTAGTTCCGCGTCGGAACTCGTATTAAAAAATCACTCGAATTTATGAAGTATCCATCTTTCTTGTCTAAGCTGAATAAAAAAACAAACTGAAAGTCGATAATCGAATGTTGCAGATTTTTTTAAAGAAGAACTTCTTAGGTACTATGTGAAAAAGTTTCACTCAAAAATCGCAACCCATGAAGGTTCTATGTCAATTCGAAGTACCTATTACAATAAAAAGGCAATTTCATACTTCAACCCCTATTATTAATATGTACATAGTATATTGTAAGACTTTCGTTCGAGTTGTAAGTTCATAAATCCTAGCGTAGTCTTGGATACCGAGAATTTGATACATTCAAGACAATGCTGCTGCATGTTTTCATAGAAATTGCTATCATTTATTTATTGTACACCATAATTTACATTTAAAAGGAAACTTAAAAACGTATAATGGGCAGCATTATCACATTCCGCGATTCTAAGATAGAACAATTTCTATGAAGTCGTAATCACATCGTTGTTGCAATGTCGCTTCGCGCCTGTGGAAGCATTCAATTGTTGCAGCAATGCTTTGGGTTTTTGCAGGATCTAGTGATCCAACAAAGGAGCACTTAGCCTAAGATTAGAATGAGACAGCTTAACTCAACTTTGCTTGTAGTAAGTTTCCGAAAAAACCGAATCGGGTATTTCTCATTCAAAAACACATTCCAAAACCTAAAAATGACCGGCTATAAAAAAAAATACACGAAAAGGTACAAATGGAAACAAAGACGCAACCGTTAGAATTTTTTAGCGATAATTACATTGTTCCGCTAGGTAGGGGCTAATTTATTGCAAATTAAGTTATCCGTCGATGGACAAGGACCTCTACGTAATTTTCTCTACGAGATATACAGTAGTTGATCATTGTCAGAATTAAATCCCAGCGATTGTAATTCCAGCAATTGTGCCACACATAGCAGGGAAAATGGAAAGATAACAATGCTACACTGTTTCACGGAATTTGTACATAGTGCAATGTATACTTGAGTGAAAATGTATTTTAAATTACAAAACTTAACAAGTTGTTAAGTTCCGCACATATAAGGTCGACTTAAATAAACTAGCAAAACTTTTAAGATTCACAAAAATGTAAACTGTCATCAGTGATGATAATTAAACATTTTTATTTTTCATGACATGGCAATTGACATTCATTTGTATTCGGAAATACGATGATTGCCGAGGGATATTAAGTAAATAGTTGTAGTGTACTTACTTCTGCCAGCGTATTCGTTCGCGTGAATGTTTGAAATTATCCCCACGGAACTTATGTACTTCCGGGATAAAAACCACCAATACCAAAATTGGTCAGTTATTTTCAATATATGTATTAATGAGTATGAGTATGAGTATTATTCCTAAACGTTAACGCAGTACTGGCCGTGCGTCTGCTCGGAGCCAGAATATCAATATTGAAACTTCTTTTAAACAGTTTTAATTGCAAAATATTCTTAGATTTATATGCTATTTCAGTTATGAAGAAATTCTAGCCATCAATTTTTCTGTGTATTTAAATAATTAACACATCCACCAGAGGAGGAATATCCAAAAGTAGCGAAAAAATATCGTGTTGTTAATATTTTTTTATAGCCATATATTAGATACTCGAAAAGATCATGATTCACAAATAAAGTTTATGAATCAATATAATAAATATTTTTCATTTAGAAACTAACCGTTTTACGGCACTAAAGCGGTGAATGGCCCTTCGGAAAAGAAAGTTATTTTTTGCTTTGTAGTGTTTTTATTCTGGAAGTCGGTTTGATTTTTTGTTAAAAGGTATTTTATTTTTCTCTTTTTAGTTTTCGTAGGTATCTCCAATTAACATGATAATCATTTATGGCCAAAGTACATCTCATGACGATTCCAATAAGCCCAAGCACTACTAGGATACATTGTTTTATTTCAGAGTTCCAGTGCCTACCTTCCGGCTTCATCATCAGAACAGCTCAATGGTATCATTTTCATCAGTACCATTCATTTATAAGTATTTGCTTCATCTTAGTCGGTTAACTATTCGAGATATTTTAAACCCGTGACATACTTAGCATTTAGGAGTTCCAGTGGCCATCTGTGGTCTTCTGCATCAGTTCCACTTCACCAAATTATACTTTCTAAGTGCAAGTGTGCAATCACTTGCACTTAGAAAGTATAATTTGATGAAGAATGTTGATGAAATTACCAAAATCACTATATGTATGCCTATAATATTTGAGGAGTTCCCTCGATTGCTCTAGGATCCCATCATCAGATCCTGATCTGATGACTATGGGACCAACTAGGAAGTATACCCTTCAAAACAAAAGAAGATTTTTTGAAATCAGTCCAGGCGTCTTTGAGTAATCGGGGAACATACATAAAAAAAAATAAGATACCGACGAATTGAGAACCGCCTCCTTTTTTTGAAGTCGGTTAATGAGTATCTGTATTAACATTTCACAGACAACTTGGTATGTTTTGGTTTAAGCTTAACGACATACAACATATCACACATTAGTGACAAACTGCATATTACTACGCTTCGTTTCAGAAAGCCGTTGTATGTGAAATGTGTGAATGTGTGTCGGTCATTCGAAGCGTGATACCGATACCTATGACAGTTTGAATTATGTCATTGCCTGTGTGCGCATGCGACTGCAATACAAGACTGTGTCAAACAATGCTTCGTCACATATTTGTATATTATAATAATTATTTATATCCCTAACAAATAACTACCCAGAGCTGTAATCAGCAGACACGGTATAAATGTTTTAATTACCATATGCCCCTTTTAACGCTCAAAGATATAAACTACTTTCACAATTTTATTATGTATCAGTTTCCAATATGCTACCACAATAAAACACATAAATGGGTCCTTCTACTTTAAAGAGACAGTTTGCAAGTACTGAAAAACGACTGCAAAGAAGAATAACGTTATAACCACACATCTACATTAATTAATTAGCTAGTATAAATCAAGAGCTTATTAATTTAGTATCTATTTAAAGAAAAAAACATTTAGTAGGAAAATAAAATAGAAGACCAAAGAGTATGTTACAACCTGCCTCTCGGTTTTGCGTTTGTGGACTACGAGAAAGCCTTCGATTCGATCGAGACTTGGGCTTTACTGCAGTCTCTTCAATGGTGCCAAATTGACCACCGGTACATCGAGGTGTTGAAGTGTTTATACAAAAACGCCACCATGTCAGTTCGACTCCAGGATCAGACCTCGAAACCCGTACATTTGCAGCGAGGTGTGAGACAGGGAGACGTCATATATCCCAAGCTGTTTACCACTGCACTGGAGGACGTCTTCAAGGTTCTGGACTGGAGAGGGCTAGGCATCAATGTCAATGGCGAGTACATCACTCACCTTCGGTTTGCCGACGATATTGTGGTTATGGCTGAGACCATGGATGACCTCGGTACAATGTTCGATGACGTCAGTAGAGCTTCCGAAAGAGTGGGTCTTAGGATGAACATGGACAAAACCAAGGTGATGCTAAATGCCCATGTTACACCCACTCCTATTAAGGTCGGATACTCTACAGTCGAAGTTGTGGGCGACTATGTCTACCTGGCGTACCTGGCGGTTCCGTATGGTGTCGGACGTAAACAATCTCACCATCCCATATCTTCCCATGGGTGTCGTAAAAGGCGACTAAAGGATACACCAGAGAATGGGCAGCAGCGTTCTCTGTACACTTTAACAACTGCGATCGCCAACCCGCCTGCCAAGCGTGGAGATTAAGGCAAACCCCCCCAAACCAAAATGAAAAGCACAAGGAAAAAACCGCCCCGAGTGCCCGGCAGCCCGTCTACCCTCGACTACGGTAGCGGTCGAGGCGATGGCGTGGCAAGGGGTGCGAAGAATCCCCGGAGTGGATCCGGCTACCCTAATAAACACCGACGACTGGACCTGGCAACGTATAACACGCGAACACTCCGGACCGACGAGAAGATAGCCGAACTCGAGGAAGAATTAAGCAGGTTGCGGTGGAGTATTATAGGGTTATCTGAAGTCCGAAGAGAGGGGGAGGACTCGATAATCCTCAAATCCGGTAACCTGCTCTATTTCCGAGAGGGTGACCGGCAGTCCCAGGGTGGTGTCGGGTTTATCGTCCACAAGTCCCTTGTGAACAACGTGGTGAAGATCGAGAGTGTGTCGACTAGGGTGGCGTACCTTATACTCAGAATATCCTTAAGATATTCGCTGAAAGTCATACAGGTCTACGCCCCGACCTCGGCATACCCCGACGACGAGGTTGAGACCATGTATGAGGATATTTCTAGAGCCATGCATGGTTTCAAAACTAACTTCACCGTTGTCATGGGGGACTTCAACGCGAAACTGGGCAAACGAGACGAGGATAAGCTGCAAGTGGGCCAATTTGGAGTTGGACATCGGAACCACCGGGGTCACCTACTGGCCAGCTTTATGGAGAAGGAGGGCCTCTATATGATGAACTCCTTCTTCAGAAAGCGTGAGCTCAGGAAGTGGACCTGGCAAAGCCCCGATGGTGCAACTAAAAACGAGATCGACTTCATCATGTCAACCAAGAAGCAAATGTTCAATAATGTCTCTGATCAATTCGGTGAAAACCGGGAGCGATCACCGCATGGTGAGAGGCACATTGAACATTAATATCAAGCTTGAAAGGTCTCGACTGATGAAGTCTACGCTCCGTCCAGCACAGATCCAGATCCAAAACCCCGAGAGCTTTCAGCTCGAACTCCAGAATCGTTTCGAGTGCCTAGGGAGCTCCGTGGACGAATACAGCGATGGGTTCGTGGAAGCTGTCCATACGGTTGGGTCTAAGTTTTTCAAGACCCGCCGTACAGATATAATTAAAAAGCTCTCTGATCCTACTCTCAAGCTCATGAAGGAGAGGCGTGAGATGATCCTGCAGTCTTCAGACGATGCATTGAAATACCGGCAGCTCAATAGACGGATCTCAAAGTCCTTGAAAAGCGATCTCCGCCGCTTTAATACCGAGCGTATTAAAGACGCGATTGAGCGGAATAAGGGTTCCAGGGTCTTTGCAAGAGATCTGACTATTGGGGAGAGCCAGCTCACGAAACTAAAGACCGACGATGGCAGAATCGTATCCGCCAAACCGGATTTATAGAGAGAGATCGAGAGATTCTATGGGCAGTTGTAAACGTCAACCTGTAAACCCGTCGCGAATCTAGCAAAAGACCCTAGAGCTATATTGACCCGGCACTATACCGAAGAAATTCCGGACGTCAGCCTGTATGAGATTAGGATGGCTCTTAAACAGCTTAAAAACAACAAGGCGCCGGGTGAAGACGGAATCACAGCCGAACTCCTGAAGGCGGGTGGAAAACCGGTCCTTAAGGCCCTTCAGAAGCTGTTTGATTCCGTCATACTCGAGGGCAAAACGCCACAGGCATGGTGCAGGGGTGTGGTGGTACTCTTCTTCAAGAAGGGCGACAATGCCCTACTAAAGAACTATAGGCCCATCTCACTTCTTAGCCGTGTCTACAAGCTGTTTTCAAGAGTCATCACGAATCGTCTCGCGCGCAGGTTTGACGATTTCCAGCCTCCTGAGCAATCCGGTTTCCGTAAAGGCTTTAACACCGTAGACCACATACACACGCTGCGGCAGGTTATACAGAAGACCGAAGAGTACAACCTGCCTCTCTGCTTAGCGTTTGTGGACTACGAGAAAGCCTTTGATTCGATCGAGACTTGGGCTGTGCTGCAGTCTCTCCAACGGTGCCAAATTGACTACCGGTACATCGAGGTGTTGAAGTGTTTGTATAAAAACGCCACCATGTCAGTTCAACTTCAGGATCAGACCTCGGATCCTGTCTTTCTGCAGCGAGGTGTGAGGCAGGGAGATGTCATATCTCCGAAACTGTTCACCACTGCACTGGAGGATGTCTTCAAGGTTCTGGACTGGAGAGGGCTAGGCATCAACGTCAATGGCGAGTACATCACTCACCTTCGGTTTGCCGACGATATAGTGGTCATGGCTGAGACTATGGAGGACCTCAATATAATGCTCGATGACCTCAGTAGAGCTTCCGAAAGAGTGGGCCTTAGGATGAACATGGACAAAACCAAGGTGATGTTGAATGCCCATGTCACACCCACTCCTATTAGGGTCGGAGGCTCTACACTCGAAGTTGTGGATGACTATGTCTACCTGGGACAAACGATCCAGTTGGGTAGGGCCAACTTCGAGAAAGAGGTCAACCGTCGAATCCGACTCGGCTGGGCAGCGTTCGGGAAGTTGCGCGGTATCTTCACGTTCAACTTACCACAGTGTCTCAAGACGAAAGTCTATGACCAGTGTGTGTTGCCAGTTATGACCTATGCCTCTGAGACGTGGTCGCTCACAATGGGCCTCATCAGAAAGCTTACAGTCACCCAAAGGGCAATGGAGAGGGCTATGCTCGGAGTTTCCTTACGTGATCGAATCAGAAATGTAGAGATCCGCAAGAGAACCAGGGTTACCGACATAGCCCGAAGAATTGCCAAACTTAAGTGGCAGTGGGCAGGGCACATTGCTTGCAGAACGGATGGCCGATGGGGCAGAAAGGTTCTGGAGTGGCGATCGCGAACCGGAAGACGTTGCGTTGGAAGGCCTCCCACCAGGTGGATCGATGACCTGGTGAAGTTTGCAGGGATCCGCTGGATGCGGGACGCACGGGACCGGTCAATGTGGCGACGCTTGGGGGAGGCCTATGTCCAGCAGTGGACGTCTTGCGGCTGATATGATGATGATGATGATGATGTCTACCTGGGACAAACGATCCGGTTGGGTAGGGCCAACTTCGAGAAAGAGGTCAACCGTCGAATCCGACTTGGCTGGGCAGCGTTTGGGAAGTTGCGCGGTACCTTCTCGTCCAACTTACCACAGTGTCTCAAGACGAAAGTCTATGACCAGTGTGTGTTGCCAGTGGTGACAAATGGCTCTGAGACGTGGTCGCTTACAAAGGGCCCCATCAGAAAGCTTACAGTCACCCAAAGGGCAATGGAGAGGGCTATGCTCGAAGTTTCCTTACGTAATCGAATCAGAAATGTAGAGATCCGCAAGAGAACCAGGGTTACCGACATAGCCTGAAGAATTGTCAAACTAAAGTGGCAGTGGGCGGGGCACATTGCTCGCAGAATGGATGGCCGATTGGGCAGAAAGGTTCTGGAGTAGCGACCGCGAACCGGAAGACGTTGCGTTAGAAGGCCTACCACCAGGTGGACCGATGAACAGGTGAAGGTTGCAGGGATAGGCTGGTTGCGAGACGCACGGGACCGGTCAAAGTGGCGACGCTTGGGGAAGGCCTATGTCCAGCAGTGGACGTCTTTCGGCTGATATGATGATGATGATGAGGAAAATAAAATTGTTGCTTACACAAAGAGATAGGTTTTTGTTCGATGAAAAGTACGAGAAGAATGGTTGACATATAACAGTATAATCTTTTAAATGAGTGTGTGGTGAGTGCAAGTAATTATTTGCCAGAAAAAACAATAGAAAATGCTATGAATATCTGAGCAAGCAAAAATGGTACAGGAACCAGTAGTACCAAGGTACGTACATAAAAGTAAACATAAACATGATCCCGGCTGTTATGTTTGTTTTTAATTAACTCATTCGCGCTTCGCGTTAATTAACTAATAACAAAGAAGAACAACAAAAAACCAGAAGAACATAATAATAATATAGTCATTGGCAATGATATTCTAGTAAACAGATACGTTATACACTCACAAAACAACAGAAAAACGTGTGCCGCGCAGCAACGGGAGCACACGTAGGTACACACTTTTCATTCATCTGACATTTCGCTACAAGTCGTTATTCGAACAACACAAGCAGCTGAGTAATTATGCTTTGATGCTATGTCATGTTTTTTTAACAAAATTATAAGCTTACCCATAATCTAATTTTTATAATATTTTTCATTACACTTGCACGTAAACAGTTTCAAAACATACAGGTTAACTTGGCCGTAATGTCCCATATAAAACCCTTGAGCTTTTTTGTTTGTCGTGAAACCCAAGGGCGGTAAGTAATATTTTTTTAATTTATAGCATGTAAGGTAAATTCCCTTACTCACCAGCCAGCTCAGGGGTAGATGTTCAGGATGAGACAATTGCAGGGATGATTTCGCATGAGGGTCGACAGAAGTAAAAGTCTTTCTTTTTGGTCAACTAGTTTAATAACACACAGGCATCACTGCAGCATCACAATTTAAAGGTATTACACTTACTTGTGTATGGGATATAAACTACCCTTTAAACTTAGCACCAGATGTAAGATATCACAATCAGCATCGTTCCTCTGTGCAGATGGCATCCAGTATCTCACCGGCCGAAATATCATGGGTGTTCGGAGCCTGTTGTTGAATGCTGTATAGCTGTTACTTTTTCACGTTGTTGACCATGTTTTATTCTATTATCTATTTATATTTAAAATTAATCCTAACGAGCCCTATCGATGGGAAAAATGCAGTATTAACATCATACAAGCACATGTCTCACAAGCATGAAAATATAGTTTAATTCCACTAATACTCACAGCGCTTGCTGGCACATAATAGTTTATATTTAGGGCTGTTTCCCTGTCGCCTCCGAGTCATTCCGATTGCTTTATTTAACTTTTGTTAATAGGAAGTATTTTCTGGACATCCTCCATATGAATTCTCAATGGAAAGGAAATGTCACTCTTGTCGGCCATAGACACTGAGCATTTTATTAACCAATAGAGACGTCATGTCTATATTTTCTTTAAATAATAATGTTTACCAGAAATTAATAACCTAGATATGTAGAAAATTGTGTGCTTGTTGAATTATATTAATAGACACAATATCTAATATGTTTTGTAAAGAATTTTAATAATTCCGCTCCGACCTCAACGCCATCTAGTGCCAAAGTGCCTCAACCACCTAGTGACACACCCAGATGAAAGAATACACCTGATAATAAATACGCCTGACACCAGATGTCGCTGAAAGCCTTTACGGAAATTTATTTGTTACAAGCACAGCACACAGGTCATGCAAGTTCAAGCAAGGAGTTCACACGCAATTGAGAAATTGTCTTAAAAATGTTATGTAAACAGGAATTTCATTGCAATCTCGCTACATGTTATTTAAATATTCAACTAATGTTCTTAATAATCGATTTTAATACTTATTTGTGTCAAAAAGTCAATATTTTGTTTTGCTCTCCGTCATGGCTGACTACCTACGTAAGTATTTGCCCTTAACGTTTCTGAACGAAACATTTGTATAATCTGTGGTGTGGGCAATAACTCACCATCCGCTTGAAAAAAAGTTCTCGTATTTCGTAATAATAGCTGTGCTGACTTGTGTATTAAAGCTATTACTCGCAAATGTGATGAAAAACATTGTATGTGTCACAGGCGGTACGGGAATTACGAACCTCGACTCAGAAAGCCCTCAGTCTTCGACTTCGGGCTTCTACTAGAGTCTCGATCGTAATTCCTTACTTACCGCCCTTAAAACACAATGTACTATTTCATCGCACTTGCACGTAAACAGTATCAAAACATACAGGTTAACTTGGCCGTAATGCCCCATATAAAACCCTTGAGCTTTTTTGTTTGTCATGAAACCCAAGGGCGGTAAGTAATATTTTTTTAATTTATAGCACAGCACACAGGTCATGCAAGTTCAAGCAAGGAGTTTACAAGCAATTGAGAAATTGTCTTAAATTTTATCTAAACAGGGATTTGTTTGCAATCTCGCTACATGTTACTTAAATACTCAACTAATGCTCTTAATAATCGATTTTAATAGTAATTTTTATCAAAAAGTCAATTTTTTTTTCTCTCCGTCATGCCTACGTAAGTATTTGCCCTTAACGTTTCTGAACGAAACATTTGAATAATCTGTGGTGTGGGCAAAAACTCGCCATCCGCTTTAAAAAAGTTCACGTATTTCGTAATAATATCTGTGCTGACTTGTGTATTAAAGCTATAATTCATAATTATTACTCGCAAATGTGATGGAAAACATTGTATGTTTCACGGGTGGTACGGGAATTACGAACCTCGACTCAGAAAGCGCTCAGTCTTCGACTTCGGGGTTCTACTAGAGCCTCGATCGTAATTCCTTACTTACCGCCCTTAATACACAATGTACTATTATAAACATCACGGCTGACATGAATAATGTGATGGTTGATTTATAAACATAGCGACGAATTTCCCCACTACGATGAGTGTCAGAATGGCACGGCGGTATAGCCGCTAGTGATTTATAGGGCTCAGTTTCGAATCTTGCTTCGGCCTCACGTTTTTATAAAATTTTAAAATTCTGTTGTGAGTTATTAGAAATCTGTAAAAAAGTATAATGTTTGATAAATACATTTGGAAGTTTAAAAATATCAATAGGTAGGATGCGATGGACACCTAGCGGTTTGCTTGCATGAGCGCCGTCAGTTTTTTTATTTCTAGTTTGAATATCTTAGCAGTTTCATTGATATCACAGAGATGGCGCGCACGCGGCGCACGTAAACATCATATTATAGCCTCCTGTCCATAGATGTCGCTTTTGATACATTTCTAGGGGTGTGGATTTTCTGTTGCTTACTGTACTTTGGTATCATAATTGGTACACTTTCTAAATACGATGGTATTTTTTTTATTTTGTTTTTGTTTCAACAAAGCATATCGCTCTTCGCCATGCGTGACATAGACTAAAAACTATACGTCCCAATTAGGAAGTATTCGAGTCTTCACAATGCGCGCTCTCTTAAGGGGTGAATTACCAAACTAGGCATTCTTTTAATTTTTTTTTTGCCAAATCTATTGATGATGTGGCAGCGGAATAAAGATATTTTAATCTTGATCATATTTCCGAAAACTTTGTTGTGGCCGAAACACGTTTACTAACAAAAACCTCGATACAATTGAATGGCAAAGTAACATCTTACCGTGATCTTCAAAAAAATATTCCGGTAATACTGACTAGCGTAAATTTGTACAATTAACAACAATAACAATTTATTTCTCGTCAATTCAATCTGTCAAAAATAAAACAGGTATAATGCAGCCAGATCTTGTAGCCTGGTGGCTTTAATTGGAACTAACGAAATCATAAGGAATATTGTCAAACTCTGTATTATTTTTATTCTCTGGCACTAACGCTGTCACTAGCATTTACATTTTTGTTGTATTATAAACGACTCATGTCGTTTAGTTTACTTACTAAGTCCATAACTAAAAAGTAATTAAACCTAACCCTTTAAAAATTGAACTTATGTTATCTCAAAAACGGCACCACGTGACCTCCTCACCCCAGAGGGCTGGTGTATATCACACAAATCCCAGTAGGTGTTTTGAAACTATTATATTCCAGGATAGCGCAAAAATATATTATGATTTAAAGTAGGCTATGGAAAGTCATGTTGTACTAGTAACTAAATGACATCTTAATATTTTAAGAGAATACTAAACAAGGAATATAAACCTATGAATTTTACAAATGATATTAATAAAGGAGTTTAAAAACTACTAATTAAATACCTTTGTAATCGCGAATTGATGTGTGTTCTTCTTGTTCATGTCAAAGATACCCATCAAAAACATAACATTTAAATAACAAAAGTCTCGCGGCGCAGTTCTTTTACTGTGAATGTGGGTACCACAGGTGCATAATTGACCTTTTTAGGGTTCCGTACCCCGAAAGGAAAAAACGGAACCCTTATAGGATCACTTTGTTGTCCGTCCGTCTGTCCGTCCGTCTGTCTGTCTGTCAAGACCCTTTTTCTCAGGAACGCGTGGAGGTATCAAACTGAAATTTATATCAAATACTCAAGTCTACTGTCCCTTAAATCTGTGAATAAATCAAACTTCTTAGCCAACGCAATCAAAAGATACAGCCGTTTTTGCTGCGAATTTTCGACACTCGCAAGGGAATCAAAACCTACAGGGTAGTTCCCGTGAACTTATACGCATTTAAAAGTCGTCAATTAAATGGCAATAAATGGGGAATTTTGTTTTGTTATTGGTAAGAAAAAAAACTGTGTTTCCACCATTGATACGAATCACACAATCACAGCGATTTAGCATGCTTAAAATCAATTCATCAAAATCATTTTGATGAAAGGCTGCCCACGTTATTTCTAACAAGTCAAAAAGTTGTTGTGGATTATGCACGACATCCATACTCGGCAGAGCTCTTCTTTGGAGCATATCCCATGCGTGCTCAATTGGGTCGAGGTCTGGCGATTATTTATTTATTTATTTAATACTTCATGCACACAAATGTACAGAGGCGGACTTAATGCCTTAGGCATTTTCTACCAGTCGACCTTTGGGTGATGCAGAGAAAATAGTGGTAGGTGCAATACTTTGAGTTAAGTAAATCGAAAATAAAACGTATTAAAAACGTATTCCTATACTATAAATACAATATATACTCAAATAATAATCTAAATACATAAATATACATAAACAATAAGTAGTAATAGATAAATAATTGAAAAACATTAGAGCTGTGACGAAACTACTGCCAACTTCTTACGAATATGCTAAAAAGAGCCAATTTCACCCGGCTCCAACTTTCCGTGATGTAACCGTGCCAATAACGGACCATCTTGAGCTTCTTGGCGTTACGCTGACATCAACTCTCATTTTTGGGCCATACATTGAGGCAAAGGCTCAGCTGGCTGCCAAAAAGTTGGGGATCCTTGCGAAGGTGCGAAAGTACTTCACGCCGGAACAGCTGCTCAACTTGTATCAAGCGCAAGTTCGATCGAGCATGGAGTACTGTTCTCATCTCTGGGACGGATCTGCCAAATATCAGCTAGATGCACTAGAGTCGATCGAAAAGCGGGCCAAGAGACTCATCGGCGATGAAGCACTGGTCAAATCAAAGCTCCAGAGCCTTGAACATCGTCGCCGAGTTGCCAGCTTGTCGGTATTTTATCGGTTACATTTCGGGGAGTGTGCGATGGAATTGCAAGATTTAATTCCGCCCAGCCCGTTCCATCATCGGACAACCAGACGCACGGTGATGCGTCATCGGTACATGGTGGACATCCCACCCATACGCACAAAACGTTTTGGGGACACTTTTATTATGCGTACAGCTAAGGAGTGCAATTCCCTGCCGGAGTCTGTGTTTCCCGATAGCTAAAATCTAGGGGTCTTTAAGTCAAGAGTGAATGGGTTTTTTCTAGGCAAGCGTGCTTCACCGTCGACCACATCATCGCTTTCCATCAGGTGAGATAGTGGTCAAGCGCGAGCCTATTGATAATAAAAAAAAAAAAAAAAAGAATATGCTCGCGAACTTTAACTTTGAAGGTTAATCGGTTGGTTGCCATCCTGATTTCCTGGGGGAGCGCATTCCACAGAGAAATAGACTGAACGAAGAAAGAACAGTGAATGAAGTCAGTGCAGTGAGTGGGACATTGAAGAAGGCGGTTATGTGATGACCGTAATTTTTTATTGTGGTTGGCGCAAATGTATTGAAAGTGAGGGGCTAGATAACTAGGGGATTTGGAAGAGTCAAGAAATGAGAACAAGGTAGTAAGTGCCCTTTGCTCTCTGCGTTGGCGTATGGGTAACCACTTTAGAAGCGATCGATGCGCAGAGACATGATCATATTTACGCAAATTGAAAACGAATCGATTGCAGTAATTTAAAAGGCGGTCAAGTTTGTTGAGGAGATCTGCATTCAGGTCATAGTAGCACACGTCACCATAATCGATGATTGGAAAAATAAGGGTCTGCACAAGCATTGCCTTCGTGTTCGATGGTAAAAAATTTTTCAAACGATACAGAGCCCGCAGCGTTCCAGTGACCCTCTGACTCACACTAGCAACTTGAGTACGCCAGTTAAAGGTATTATCGATGAGCAGGCCTAGGTCCTTTACATCATTGCTGAATGGAACAATCGCACTGATTGATTGATTGATTAGATTGAGCAGGCCAAGGCAGAAAGTTGGTGCGAGCATCTGCAAGGGTGCGTGTTATGACTCTAGCCGTGTGTGGAGGTTCATTGTCGTGCTTTAGTCGAAACGAATTACCCAAACGGCGTCGCAAAGGGATGATAATGTCTGAAACAATCCTCGCCAGATAAATTTGAGCATTGAGTTTGCCACTGATCCAAATGAGGAAATACCGGTCCAAATAATTATTGTTTCCCCTCCATATGAATGAACTTCCTAACAAAATTTCTTGACGCCCGGAGTTCTCCCAAACTCAAGTACGTCTTGTATCTGGCCTCACAGCGAAACGAGATTCAGCGGAAAAGCAAACACAACTCCAGTCTTCTTCTTCCCAATTTCTGTGTTCGCGAGCCCTTTGTAAACGGGCCCTATAGCTGTTAGAGTATTAAAAACTAGGAGTTTCCTCGTAAGTACCGCTTGTCACTTTATATCAAGTATTTTATTTCAGACCGACCGCCTCGGTCACCATGGCCTATCCTGCAGTAGGAGCGCTGGCCGGATAGCACGGCACGCCAGCATTAATGACATCAAACGTCGGGCTCTTGTTACCGCCGGAATGCCAGCAGTTTTAGAACCCAATGGCTTGGCACGCGACGATGGGAGGAGACCAGACGGAGACAGATCGACACCCTTGCGCCATCCCATCTTATTGGAAGTTTTATGTTTGAGCCGTTTGGGGTTGAAACATTAGGTCCATGGGGTCCGAGTGCGCATCGAGTTTTACGAGAAATTAGCACAAAGCTCGTCGACTCTTCACGTGACCAGAGGGCTGGCCTTTTCTTCAGCCAGAGAATCAGCATTACTATTCATCGTGGTAATGCTGCCAGCGTTCTGGGCACGTTTCCCATTGACATCGATGTGGACGAATTTTTTGATGCACAATGAGCTCTTTACCGTTTCCCCTTTGTATTTGTATATAAGTATTTTTATTTTTAGAATATTTTATTGTATATATGTTTCAATGAATAATATAATTTTTATTTCATGTCCAATATCTGTGAATTTGGAAGAAACTGCTGATTTGCAAAAACGCTACGCCGACAGACGCCCACTGCTGGACAAAGGCTTAGACTAAGCATCGGCATATTGATCGGTACTATGCTTCTCGTATTTAGCTAATTGCCGAGGTTAACGCTACCTACTCGTATTAAAACTTGCGAAAGCAATCGATAGCTTTGCTTGAATAGGCAATGTTCTAATTTATTCGGTAACAGAATCGTTGAAGGTCCGAAATTATTTACTCTCACCGCCGCCACTGATAGATAGTTCCTTCAAATGATATTCCACAAGTCATCGTCTCTCAATGGAATTAGGTTTTCATTACATTAATTAATTTCGTATTTAAAGCCTGCTGAAGCAGGCTATTCCCAGTGTATTTGAATAATTAAGTAACCCGTTACTCTGGTAACTTTCAATAGGAACAATTATTCTGTCACGGTTAATCTCTTCAAGAGAACAATCAACCTCATTGTCTAAATGTCTTCAGGCGTTTTAATAGATTTGAACGATCAAATTTACATTACCTAAAAATTATCATAATTGGTAACTACGTGTGCGTTTTCTTTCGTAAAACTTTTATTTGCGCTCCTAAACTGTTGTAACTTTGTAACTAGAACTACTTAATATTTTTGATATCGTGTTTCATAAGGTTTCAAAACAGTTCTGCGTTGCTGAGGGTGTGAAAACCCAGTTGAAGCAAACTGCGCCCGTACTTTTCTAACAAGCTTTTTCTGTATAGCTCAGAGCTTGTGAATAAAAACATAATATGACTTTATTTTAGGTATACCAAAATAGTAACACAACTTTTTTTCAAAAAATAACCCGCAAACAAATAACAAACATTAATATTATAAAGAAACAGTAGTAAACAGCAGTTCATTCGTCTCCTGTCACGTTGCATTTAACACCTTCGTCTTCAAAATGTAAACGTGAAACAAAAAACACTTTTGACGCCTATCCTATGGCAATTTATTAATCTGAAGGACATGTATGTGATAATAATTATTTCGACCTTAAAAGCAAAATGAGCACTTGCGTGAAATCGTAAACAATGGCTAGTCATGAACGTGTTCCATAATAGTTAGGAGCAATGTTCCAAACCACCCTTGTTTGACCGAAAGGAATTTGACAAATTTTCACTTCCTAAACAATTTTCCGCATAATTTCATTTGCCAAATTATTACTTTGCGTTAGCGAAAAATCTCTTCACAAATAATTGTAACGCAAACCTAATGTTTGACAACTGAACGTTTTAACAATAACTTTTTTACCAACTAGTACTTTTACCAATTTTGATGTGGTAAAATATTTCAGTTGGAATAACACATTTTACGCAAAATAAAATTAGTCAAATATTTAGTATCGTCAGTTTTCAATTTACCATTTCTATTCAGTCAATTGCTTAGTCAATGACAAAAAATTGTGTTACCTATGTTTTATCGAAAAGAAAGCTGCAATGAGCTGCTCCTGTTTAATAAAATTTTGGTAAGCACACAGAGGGTAAGCAAAAAAAATCATTTTGAGCTGCATATAAAAGTAGCAAAAATACTTTACTTGTCTATGAATATATGGATTCTTTTTCTGGCTCCTCGCTGCGCTCGTCGCGCTCGCGCTCGCTACGCTCGCATTTTTTAGTGTCTCTTGTTTTCTGGCAAAACTGTCGTCGCTCGCGCTATACTGCGCTCCCTCCTTTCTGTCAGCTAGGTTCTTGATACCCTGGGAGCCACATGTGGGGGGATGTTTACTGTCTAAAGATTTTTTGCTGTAATAAATCATTTAATTAAAGACTTTAATGACACTATCCTTAGTAATATTCTGCCAAGTAAAAATGTGACCAAATGAAAATGTGCGTACTAAAATTATTCCAAATATTGCAATGGTATAAAAGAAGGTTGCTAAAATTTGTTTGGGTAGTGAAATTTTGTTAAAATGTTTTCGGCAAAACGGCAGGCTCCCGTTCCAAACAGTTGATTTGAATATTTTGAGATATTTGCTTGCAGATTATTAATATTGACGATTGGCAGTCAACTTGAAATTAGGTTTGATATGGGCGTCTATTATACTAAGTAAGTAACTATTTATCCGGTTTGAGTAACACCTTTTAGGAGGTTTTTGTGAGCTGCGATAATAATATACATACTTTAATTGTATTTGGGGTTCTATTTTTTCTATTTTAGCCTATTATTCTTTTGAAAATAGCTAAACAACCATTGAGGCGACATCGATGTGCAGCACGGGAGTTCGGGTGTATTCGTGTTTTCAACGAGTTTTTTTTTTGTTCGTCCATGAGCAAGCGAAGTGAGCTCGAGAGTTTAGAGAACCCTGACACGGATAGGTTAGGTTTGAAGGGGATGACGGGAGCTGAAATGAGCGAGCAAAGCTAGTGAACTTAGTTCCCGTCATCTCCTTGATTTTAGGTTACTATAAAACCTGCAGACAGAAAAAGCTCAGGCGACATTTTGTTTATTTTCAAGACGCTGTTTTAAACATTTGTATTTGCCCACTGCTTGTCGCTCACTAAGTATTTCTAGCCCGGAGTTTGAATCTGTGCCCGGTTGATGACAGTACGTTCGCCTCCTATTACATGGAATTAATTGGCTAATCTCGGATGTAATATACCTCTGCCTTATTTTTGGGGAATAAAGGTTTGAAGTTATTATATGTGATAATGGCCGTGTATGAATACATGCAAAAATGTTTGGGAAATGAAATCCCTCGTTTGTTGTAGCTTACCTACCATAAACACAATAATGATTTAAAATAAATAAGCGGAGCCTTTAATAGACTGAATAGCCATTAATTTATTAAAGCGATGAAATTAACAGGGAATAATTGAATTAATTTGAGCTCATAATGAATACAACTCAGAGATCGTCAGGTTTATATAATTTAAATCATTGTGGCTCACAATAAAAGCTGTGGAGCCATAATAATATTAACGGTGAGTTATTGTATTGAATTATATTCAACAAGCATTCATTTATTTACTAGCTGACACTCGCGGCTCTGCCCGCATGGTATTAGTACTTCCACCATTATCTTACCCTGATGTTAGTTTATGCTAATTACTGTTAAGTCCGTTCAGAAGTTTTTGCGTCAACAAGCTACAAGCATCCATCAATTCATACGTCCTCACAAATTTCCGATTGTTTGGTTTTATAACTTTATGCACAAAGGTACAATGGTGGACTCAACCAAACACACAAGCATATGTAAAGATAACATCGCTGATGTACTTACTGTTTCAAGAGCATGTTGCGTGACAGACAAGAGGATCCTGTGAACGGATTTAGCTAGTAAAAATGACACAGTTGGTGACTAAGTAAGTAAACTTAGTACACACATATACACAGTTGCATCGATTTTTCAGGACTCGTCGAGCTTCAGTGTCTCAGAGCTTTTCTGTCTGTCCACCACTGTTGATTCTGACTCTCATAAGTTGTGGAATAAAAGCAGGGTGAATGCGGAGCCGAGTCACAAATTATGGTCGACCTCCTATCCTTTTCTCTGTGCAATCAAATCACATACAACCAAATTAACCTGCGCCACCTGCGTGGTTCTAAAGACGATGCCGTGGAAGTGGCAAAGTTTTGGGTTTTAGTTTTATTTTTTAAAGATAAGCTCGTGCTCGACCACTATGATGACCACCTGATGGTAAGCGATGATGTGGTCGACGGTGTAGCACGCTTACCTAGAAGTAACCTATTCACTCTTGACTTAAGACGACGACAGTCGCCAAATACCTTGAGGGCACAAACGCGGATTCATTTCACACCCGTGCCACTCAATATTCAGTAGTTTTTTGTACTTTCCTTATTATTTAATGACTTTAAAAAAAAGCCTTAGATTAAAATGTAGATAATTAAATTGTATTTGAGATAGTGACAATTTTATTAAAATACGCCCGGCGGTTTTGGTGCCATTGTTTTTGTCCGTGTTAGACATAATTTTACAATTTAATTACACTAGGTTATACGAATAAAACTCAAAATTTTCATAGAACAAATTATTAAAAACATGGTATAATGTGACACATATTTTACGACGAGCCGTTTAGACTTGATTCTCATTTTATAATCAGTTAAAGAGGGATATCTGCGCCTTAAAGATTCCGAGGTTGAAATTCCTGTTGTTTCAGCGACACGAAGAAGAAACGTGGTTGGAGTAATGTGGCGGGGTTGTCACAAAATAGTAGATTATTTATCTAGGGAGCAAACAACTATTTTAAAGGCGGAAGTGTTTTTCTTTAATTTCAGAGTGGAGCGAAGGATTCTATAGTAGATTCCTGTTTTATTCACATACAGTTAGGAACCATTAGAACATAGTACATTGTGTATTAAGGGCGGTAAGTAAGGAATTACGATCGAGAATCTAGTAGAAACCCGAAGTCGAAGACTGAGGGCTTTCTGAGTCGAGGTTCGTAATTCCCGTACCGCCCGTGATACATACAATGTTTTTCATCAAATTTGCGAGTAATAATTATGCTTTAATACACAAGTCAGCACAGCTGTTATTACGAAATACGTGAACTTTTTTTTAAGCGTTTGGCGAATTTTTGCCCACACCACAGATTATACAGTGTTTCGTTCAGAAACTTTAAGGGCACATGTAAACAGCCATGACGGAGTGTAAAAAGAATTAAATAATTTCGACGTTTTTATACTATAACTATTAAAATCGATTATTAAGAACATTAGTTGAGTATTTAAGTAACATGTAGCGTAATTGCAAAGAAATTCCTGTTTAGATAACATTTTAAGACAATTTTTCAATTGCGTGGAAACTCCTTGCTCGAACTTGCATGACCTGTGTGCTGTGCCATAAATTAAAAAAATATTACTTACCGCCCTAGGGTTTCATGACAAAAAGAAAGCCTGAGGGTTTTATATGGGGCATTACGGCCACGTTAACCTGTATGATTAGATACTTTTTACGTGCAAGTGTGATGAAAAATATAAATAATAAGAGGCTAATATTTAAATTTGAACAATTATGGAAGTGCATCATAACAATTGTATTAATACTATCCGTTACAGTTTTAGATTTGGGCGCACGGTTGGCGCAGTGGTTGAGCGATTGACTGCTGCGCTGCGTGTCGCGGGTTCGATTCCCGCACGGAACAAATATTTGTATTACCTACAGATAGTTGTTCCGGCTCTGGGTGTTGTGTATGTGAGTTTATATGTTTGTAAACGCACCCATGATACAGGAAGAAATTCCTAGAGTGGAACAGCGTTTTAAAAAAAAAAAAAATTTACTTCGCGCGCGGTTTCTGAGCCAGTCACTTGTTCAATACAATGTTCCCATGCGGTTCGAAATAGAATTACAATCGCCCATTTGCCATTCACCTCATACATTCATCGTAATCGATTTTAGCGATGTTGTCTTATTTTGGGCCGCATGGTTTGTGATTCATCTCATTACTGATTGGAACATTTACTAACAATATCCACATTCCAAATTCAAATCACTTTTAGTCCCTAGCGATTAATGAGTTATTTTAGTCCCTTTTTACGAAGAATAAACTAGCCCTTTTTGAATAGATGTGATAAAACAATACTTAGCCTGTACCTGTGGTGATATTTTATACCGCAAATCCAATTTGTAAGTTGTCTGCTTAAGTGTCGTAATCCCTCAATCGGTATTACGAGATTCCCGAAATAAGTGATGGAGCATCATTATTGTTGGAACTCGAGCAGGAGGGGACTTTCTTTTTGGGATACTAAATTACATCAAATTTATTTTAAAATGCCTCATAAAAATGGCGTGGTATCAAGATTACACATCTTGATACAACGCGTTTTCTTAAATAATCTAGTCTAATAAGCCCTTGTTTATCACGGCTGATGGGTAAAAGATTTCCTCTTCCTTTTCACAAAAGTCTACTCTCTGCATTTGCGGGTTTATTTCGAGTCAAGTTCGTCTCTCCTAATTAGTTTTTTTATGAAAATCTATAAATTATTATTTTAATTCAGCTGTATGAGCTTGTAGCGGCATAAACGCCGCCACCTACGAACTAATGACATGACGTCATACAAATCCTGCATCGCGCAAGCAAAGTTTTCGGCTCGATTAGAACTCATAAAACAGTCCGACAAAAACCGTTGGGCAGTTGCCCGGTCCAGATACAACACCCGTCTGGTCGGAGAATGCTCCCTTTTCTGTGGAGGTTTGTGGGGCTTTACACCCTGTTCCGCATACCCCAAAACTGGTGACCTTCGAAGATGAACATGAGCGCAGCCTTCATGCAGAGCTACTTTATCGTGACGTCATCATCATTTCCTCAAGCTTTCGATCAGCGAGTCACACAGCCAGCCAGTACCCACGGCATTTTCGGGGGTATCCTGACCACCAGCATGCAGCGGACGCGCATTCCTGGTCATCACCCTCAGCTTCTATCATCACCGCTCCGACCCCCTGGGGCCAGCAACACTGTCCCGACTCACTGGGACATCATCACCGCTCCGAACTACTTGAGCCAGCAACACTATCCCGACTCACTGGGATATCATCACCCCGACTCACTGGGGAACAACCGCATACAGTTCCGACTCACCACGAACTCTGCGACTTCCGGTTCCGACTCACGGGTTCGACTCACCTCCTACTGGCCAGGCACACATTACGACATGTACGGACGATTCAACCTGCTATCGACTTCCGGTCTCCGGAGGAGGAGTAATGTAGCGGCATCAACGCCCCCACCTACGAACACAAATCCTGCATCGCGCAGGCAAAGTTTTCGGCACGATTAGAACACATACAACAGTCAGACAACAACCGTTGGGCAGTTGCCCGGACCAGCCACAATACCCGTCTGGTCGGCGGATCCTCCCTTTTCTATAGAGGTTTGTGGGGATTTACACGCTGTTCCGCATACCCCCAAAATCTGAATTAAAAGATAAATATGGAAATATTAAATTTCCACACAAATGGCTTGGTCGTTACCTTTTTTGATCTTTAAATACACAAATTTCTGCAAGGCTAAGCTAATTTACGTTAATAAAATGGAATCTATAATAGTATTATAAATGCGAAAGTAACTGCCTGAAATGTTTTACGACTTTTACGCGGGCGAAACCACCGCCAAAATTATGAATAAGCAGATTTATATAATTTTCTAGTATGACGGTCGCAGATTTTTTATGGAACGGACCGTTCAGTTTTTATTAATGTCGTTATTAAAAGTTGTCACCTTTGAAATCAAATAAATGAATAAAACATGATGATACTTTTGATCGAAAAACGGTTTTCCTTGTTATGTTTTTGTGGTATAATTTTCTCGTACCTATCTGCTTTGTAGATGATACAGATCAAAGTCCCTTAAATTTGAAAGGCACCTCATTATATATCACCAACAAGTTAACATGACATTCCATTATTTATGTTTTAATAGGTTTCCACGCTTTACAAACTTTACATGAGTATAGTAAGTAGGTATCGCATGGATATCTCAGCTCTCCTGCCATAGCAGTCATAGGAATCATAATGTCATTAATCACACTTTATATTTTACTTTTATAAATTCGAAAGTTTGTGAGTATGTATGTTTGTATGTTTGTTCTTCTTTACGTTCAAACGGCTGGATGGATCTGGATGAAATAATATTTGGCACAGAGATAGGTTATAGTCTGGTATAGCACATAGGATTCTTTTTATCCCGGGAATATGTTCCCTTGGTATAATTTTCGACAATCACGCGGGCGAAGCCGCTGGCAGAAGCTAGTTCTTCATAAAGCATCAATGCCATTATGATTCCGTTGTAAAAAAAAGATAGTACTATTCATCCTGTCTCTCTCTAAGGATAGGTAATATTAAATTATACAATACTACATAAATCTATGATAGGTGCATCTGCTTACTTTATTCTCAGTTGGTGCTTTATTAACGCCACAGAACAAGCATATTAATAATGGTTCATACATTAGGTCGATTTGACTGATTCGCTTGCAGTCCGTATTCGGTTACCGACTATTGGACACTAATGTTCAGTTTGTTTTTTGTCGACTGCAGACCGTTTTCAGTGACCAAACACGGCTGAATAGTTGAAAAGCGCCACTCATTATTCAATTGCAGAGCGCAGACGGCGCACACGTCAAGTTTTATGTTTGATTTTTATTCCTTAGTGCATTTTTTCCTTGTCGTAACACAATATTTCTGTCCATAATTATGCTTTCAACACGAGTGTACACAGTTCGGCTGAATTCGGTTGCCGAATCCGGTAAAACGACAAATTTTAGACATTTTTCATTTTTTTTATTTTTACCCACCGGCTCCATCTTTCCGTGGGTAACCGTGCCGTTGATGGATCATCTCAAACTTCTTGATGTTAGGTTGACATCGACCGTAAATTTCGGTCCATTCATTGAGGCAAAAGGTCAGTTTGCTGCAAAAAAGTTGGGGATTCCTTCAATGGCGAGACGCTACTTCATACCTGAACAGCTGCTCAGCTTGTATAAATCGCAAGTTCAATCATGCATGGAGTACTGCTCTCACCTCTGGGACGAATCTGCCAAATACCAGCTTGATGCACTTGAGTCGATTGATAAATGGGCCAATGGCTTATCGGCGACGATGCACTGGTCACGTCAAAGCTCCAGAGCCTGGAACATCGACGCCGCCGCACGTTCATCAATTTAGTATGGAAATGTATTGGAGACCTCTATAGAGTTTGAAGGTATCAAGTATAGTATTAGTTCCACCTGTTGAAAATGCGATAATGCATCCATAAAATTACAACATTTCTTATATTTGAAGGCTCTATAATAATGTTCATCACGTCTTTGTCGCATTGTCACGTCGCACTTGACTGCAGAAGCTTTAAACCTAGAAAACGTTTATAGTAATCGAAGCAAGTCATTGAAAGTTCGCAGAAAGGTAGCGTAAAATATCGATGACCGTAAAAAGAGAGTGAACTGAGTACTTATTGGTAAATTTATGATATTATCGGCCCTTTTAAAAATGGCCAGTTTATTGTAGTGTAAGGATTTATGAGCAAATCACATTTGGATTTATCACTCAGTCGTAACTGTGATAGGAAAGGGTGCACCATCGTAACTATGTGTCAAGGTCATAAAAGAGCCTTACAATGAACTCTGATTTTACGAGCATTATATTTCACATTAAATACTTTTAAGGTTGGCTGAAAACTGCGCTTTATTACTATCGTTGTAAAATCCGTTTTAAACTTTATTCCCAGCCTCTAATCTTCACTTTTTGGGAGCCTAACTAAACTCAACAATATCACTCAACATGTCGAACTTTTGGAGCACGTCAATAATACCTACTAGGCACTTATTTATTTATTTATTTTATTTATTTATTAGTTTGGGAAAACAAACAATTACACACTAGAAATAAACATAACAGTAGGTAGACATATACATATTATAAGTGCGTAACTCACTACGTTATCCACAGTTTATATAAGACATACAATTTTGGGAACGTCTACAAGTGAACAGTTTCAGTTTCTTAATAACTAATTATACAAGTCTTTTATTTTGTTGTTCAGAGTATTCCGAAATTTACTAGCAGACAAAGAGAATATGTCTAAATCTGAGAAGTGTATATTATAATTTTGTGCCAAGCGACGAAGAGGTGCACGAACTCCAGCGTTTGTGCGACAAAAAGACACTGCAAACAGGGGGCGTGCGCGCACCTCCCGTCTCACTACAGTTCTAGGTACAACGTAAGACAAGCTGTTTGTTAAGTCCGAACAATCGTATTTATTAGCGCAAAGGTCATAAAGAAACATAGTTTCCAGAAAAGTGCGCCTGGACTCCAACTTTGTTAACTTGTACTGAGTGAGTAGTTCATCATAAGTTAGGGTTCTACGACAGCATCGGTAGTGTGTTGCTTTCAAAAATTTGTACTGTACTTTCTCTAGGTTATTTATATGTTTCTTATATAAAGGGTTCCATATCATAACTGCGTATTCCAACTGTGACCTTACCAAGGACTTATATAAGAGTGTGTATGTGTGTGTACGTTTAAAGTCAGTGGTCGCTCTCATTACGAATCCATACATTCGGAATGCGTTGCTAATAATTTTATCAATATGCTGATCCAAGTGAAGCTTACTGTCCAACAGCACTCCAAGGTCTCGAATTGAAGGTTCCTTTCTCAAAGCGGTGTTGTTTAAGTAGTAGGTATGAAAGAAAATATTTTTGTTTTTTGTAAATGTTATAGATTGACATTTAGGTATGCTTAGTTGAAGCTTATTATTATTGCAGTAAGCTGATAATCTATTAAGATCGTCTTGAAATAGAATACAGTTATCAGTACAATTTATTTTCCTAAAAACTTTAAGGTCATCAGCATACAGTAAGAATTTAGAGTACTTAAAACAACTGTCGATGTCATTTATAAACAGGAGAAAGAGTAAGGGACCAAGGATGGAGCCCTGAGGCACACCAGAAGTCACAGTAATTGATTCAGACTCATGACCCTGTATCACCACCTTCTGAGTTCTATTTGTAACATATGATGAGAACCATCTCAATAAGTTGCCTCGTATGCCGTTGTATGCAATTTTCGCAAGAAGTAGTTCAGGTTACTAGGCACTTAAGTATTCATTATCATCATTATTTCAGCAAAAAGACATCAACTGCTGAACATACATAGGTAGGTCTAAGTGCTGCCACATCGATCAGTTCAGAGCATCTCTCATCCAGCGGACTCCCGTAGACTTCATGAGACCAGCGATATACCCTTGTAATCTGCCTTTCAACGCAGCTACTTACTATATAAATCACAATAATGTTTCAAATTGATTGTGCTTAAACAAGAACTGAGCAGTAACAGCATAGGTGCCTTCTTGGAACACCTTGTAACTAGTGCTATACTTACAGGAGCAGTCTTATTTATAGAAACACATACATAAATATAACTAGATTACTGCAAATCCATCCATCTGTATGAAAACCAAGCGTGTCCCTTTTTCACACACAATTTAAGACTGAAGAAAAATTTATTAAAGAAAATGTTACTACTGCCTCGGCCAACTTTTTTTTTGAATTTTTACAGCTTAATACGGCGCAATCAGGCATTTTTCAAGATGTCCATTGATGTCTGATGCTGGTAACGCTAAATTAAACAGTTCCACGTATTGCATTGCTCTCACTTTTACTTAATTTTTTGACTCGCGAAGTTCACACACAACATCACACCTTTCGCTACATAGAGTTAGATTTTAGTCTGTACAAACTCGAAGCTAATGATTATCAAAATATCCTATACGTACTTAGAGAATTTGAATGGATGTGTGGTGAACGCATAAGCGTTCGAGCGGCCGTATCTTTAAATCTGTACGGTCATCATTGAATGTGTGAAATCCTTATCGATTGTATTTTGAGAATGAAAGAGATTGCGCCGCGAACCAGACTTTTCCAAAATACTATATTTATCTATATTGAGTTTTGTGTGTCTGACTACCTGTTGGTTGAAACTGTCTGTTTGCACGACGCTCGTCAGGGAGTTTTGTGCAGGCTTTTGGTATGCAGATGTTGTTTTCAAACGTCACTAGCTTCTAGTGTAGTTTGTTTTTACTATCATTCTACCTGTGTTTGTCCCACTGATGGGCAAAAGTCTCCATCACTTACACTGTTCTTTCGAAGCGCATGTAGTAGGCTGGAATAAAGTTGATAGATTTATAATCTAAGATTCTAGTAGCAAAACTTTATTCAAGAATACATTGCGCTCTTACTTGAAGGATAAAGGTCTATCCACACATATCAGGGCCGTGCCCGCGATGTAGACGGACCGTGCCCCGTCAGGGGCTCAAAACAATATCGTTGTGTACATTTTATATGAACTCGTTCACACACGTCCGTGCACGGGCCGTGCACGGGCCAGTGACGAATCTTCAATGATTGGGCCCGGCCCTGTCACGTCCCGGGCACGGCCCTGATATGTGTGGATAGACCTTCAAGCATCATAATTCAAGTCTGTCTTAACTTCAAGCAACGATTGTTTATAAATTGTTATAAAGGTTAAATTTAAAGAAAAACTGTAGTTCTTTAGTCCCTTCAATTAAAAACTCATTAATTGATAGGTGTATCTGCTTCAGTGGTCCTTTTCTATTATCAGCCTTTTTAATGTTCCCACTGCTGGGACACAGGCCTCCTCTCTGTGAGCTATTAATTATTAATCTACTATACTTTGCTTTAATTAAAAAGAATCATCAAAATCGGTCCACCCAGTAAAAAGTTCTGAGGTAAAAATCATTAAAAAAAAAAATACACCCGAATTGAAAACCTCCTCCTTTTTGGGAAGTCGGTAAAAAATTACAAAATACTACCCCGCTACTACTATTTTAACAATTTTTATTTAAAACACTAATTACAAAATAAAGTCATGTGCGGTTATGACAAGATACTTTACCATTTGACAAACAGTACAGGTGCAGTGTTGCCAAATTGGTGTGATCGCAAGGGGTGAGATGACCATGTTAATGTCGATTACTTTCGAGCCCTCATTACGAAAATTTAATTTTTTTTTCTAATTTTGATTACTATGCCTACGCATAGTAATTTTTTTAGAATTACTCGTTCCTTGCAAAGGTGAAGATAGAGATTAAATGATCATGTTTGATTGTTTCAAAATGTTAACTCACTCACCTAGAGTATGAGTCAGGATTGGACGAGCGAATACTGTTTGGATAATTTGTATTTTTCAGAAAAACATCCCTTGTATGATGGGAGATTGGCAGGACGGAGTAGACTAAGAGGACGTGTGGTGCAACACGACATGAGGTGGCATGAAGCAAGGACAAGATGATGATGCCTGCCGGTGATAGATTTGGGGAGACTGTCACCTGAGACAAGCCCGAGAAGGCGAAGTTCTGTGTTCCACGCTCGCCTCGCAAGAGGAACTAAGGCCTATAGAACACCATGTGATTTTAGTCAGTAGGTGTCTCACATACCCCTCAGCTTTCTCCAAGGGCTGAGGACATCCACGAGGATTTCCACATGATTAGATACACTGTTAAAACCTGACAATGAGGAACAGACGAGGACGCCTGTCTCGCAGGATAGCCGTGTCGGGTTTAGTCAATAGTACGGACGTCAAAACGAATCGCAATGCCATCTGGTGCCAAAGCAAGCACTACACATTGGCGCGCTTTTTCTAACCACTTGCGTGGTGGGGACGGCAGAATATGGCAGTTGAGTACTGACAGCCTTGGAGTAAAGACGTCGTAGAATCAGTGTCGATCCGTAATATTAGTAAGCAAGATTGTAACTGCAGTTGTGACTATATGAATAAACCCAGTGTATATAATAATTTGTGTGATTTTATTTTCACGACTGTACCCACCGACCTGTCCACACACGATGCCATAAACTAACGCAATAACATCCTGCCTTCCCGATGGTTTGCATCTATCGGCCAGCCTTGATGCGACGAATATAATAGGTTGGGGAAAAAGTCTTTTCGCATTATAGTATGTATGAATTTGTAATAAAATCTCTTTGGCTATACTATTTGTATCTGGCTGGTTTTGGTATCATAGAAAGTTTAAATTTTAAAGAACATAATTCCAAATTCAAATTAGGAAAATGTGTGATTTTCATTTGTTCTTCGTACCGTCAAGATGAGTGAATCTAATGAAGAAATTCGATACATTTTAAAATTTTACTACAAAAAAGGTAAAAATGCAACGCAAGCCGCGAAAAAAATTTGCGATGTTTATGGACCTAGTGCAGTGTCTGTGAGAGTAGCACAAATTTGGTTTAAGCGTTTTCAATCCGGAAATTTTGATGTCAAAGATGCACGTCGCTTTGGTCGCCCTATTACGGATAAAATGGATGCCATTTTTGAAAAAGTGTAGCAAGATCGGCATATCAGTAATTACAACGTAGCTGAAGAACTGGGAATTGACCACAAAATAGTTCTGGCGCATTTGAAAAAAACTGGGTACACAAAAAAGCTCGATATTTGGAGGTACCCAAATATCGAGCTTTTTTGTGTACCCAGTTTTTTCACGAGCTCACTGAAAGAAACCTAATGAACCGTGTACTCATTTGTGATTCTTTATTACGACGTAATGAAACCGAACCATTTTTGAAGAAGCTGATGAAAAGTGGATCACGTACGACAAGAACGTGTGAAAAAGGTCGTGGTCAAAGGCCGGTCAGGCTTCACAGACTGTGGCGAAACCCGGGTTAACTCGCAACAAGGTGATGCTGTGTTTTATTACCATTTTATTTATTATTCATTATGAGCTGTTACCACCAGGCAGGACCATCGATTCTGAACTCTACTGCAAACAACTGATGAGATTAGAGCAAGAAGTTTAGAGAAAGCGGCCGGAATAAATCAACAGAAGGGTTGTGGTTTTTCATCATGATAACGCTAGACCTCACACATCTTTAGCCACTCAGCGAAAATTAAGAGAGTTTGGCTGGGAGGTGTTAATGCATCCGCCGTATAGTCCTGACCTTGCACCTTCAGATTTCCACCTGTTTCCGTCTCTTTAGAATTCTTTAGCTGCCTAAGCTGTCAGGTTAACACCACGAGAGGACTGCCAAAACCACTTGTCGCGGTATTTTGATCAGAAGTCCAAAAAAATCTATAGCAATGGGATCATATCCCTACCTACAAGATGGCAAAAATTTATCAAACAAAACGGTACCTATATACTTTAGTTAAATGTAAATAAACTATATTAAAAAATGTTTTGAATTTTCTTAAAAAATGCGAAGAAACTTTTTCCCCAACCTATTAATATTATATTTTTTTTGAAGTTATTGAATTACGAATACCAAATATGCATTTGTATTTCAATTACGTATTTTAATTACAAGTCAATTAAATACTGCCCAACCATGGCAAAGTATACGTAGACTGGATATTTTATTAAAAGCAACCGATGCATTTTGCAATGATTCAGTTTACCTTTTTTTTTTTCAACGGCGCCATATAAAATAGTTGGCATACCCGTAAAACATTGGCTTCTGAAGGTGATACTTATAACCCTGCTTACTTAAAATATATATATTTTCGGATAAAAGCTCGTGTTTCTTATAATCTTCATCGTGTGATCGGATAGCATGACATGTTGATAAAGCAGATATCAATGAACTTTCTCGCGAGTCGTGATCGATGAACTCGTGATGTTACACTAGATGTGGGACGATCTTGAGGCAGATCAAGTTCGTACCACATCTAGTGAACCGTAGCTCCTTGTCTAATTTTCATGGATAATTATAGGTAAAATTCTGTTATTAAATGATGACAACTGCTGCAAACTATGGCAGGGCATTATTAACCACCAAGCGACCATCTCGCCGCAGAGCCTTCCGTCTTCTACTGGGCAGACCCTGAACAATTTCAGAACCCAATTAGGCAGGTGTAACTCATACCTCGCTAAGTGGTAACGGAACAGCAGCAGGTGTGTAGACGGGAAGAGTTAAATTTGACAGAGAATTACTGCAGCCCTGGCACAAGCAACTGAAGGAACAGGGGTGGTTTTTAGTTAGTAATGACTGACACGCCGTACCGGTCTACACCGAGAGCGGGAGAAATCATTGGAGGATTTCCCAGGTCCAACAAAAATAGTGTAGATGTGGACCCGAGTTGCAAACTATGCTCCACCTCTCATGCTACCTTCTGTGCCACAACAAAACATACAGACAAAGTGACCTGCTACCATTGATAATGCCGTGGAAGTGGCAATTAAAGTTTTACGCCAAAAATTTGAGTCACCTTGCCTATACTGACGTGGCAGCGACACGAACAAGAATAATTAAACTATGATTATAATAATCATACTGCCTATCACTACATATATAGTATACTAGCTTCTGCCAACGGCTGCGCCCGCGTGAATGTCGAAAATTATCCCAAGGGAACATATTCCCGGGATAAAAAGTATCCTTAGTGCTATGCCTGACCATAATCTATCTCTGTGGCAAATTTCATACAGATCCGTATAGCCGTTTGAGCGTGAAGAAGTAACAAACATACAAACACACACAGTTACTCACAAACATTCACCTTTATTTTTTGCTTTTATTAGTTTGATAAAATAAAGTCACCCGACGCATCTGTTCGCAATAAACTCAAAAACTACTGAACGGATTTTATGTGGTTTGTACGAATATAAAGAGTCAGAAAAGAGGAAGGTTTTGTTATATAATATGTTACGAGCAAAGCTGGAGTGGGTCACTAGTGGACAATAAATTTCACACCTGACGTCACGGAATATCTATATAAGTGCAACTAAACAGATTGAAACGCAGCATGCATTTTTTTTATTCGTTTTGATGTATAAGTAAACTAGGTTTTATTATTTTCCTGTTAACGAAACTGAAATTAATACTAGCAAATTAATTGGCACTTTGGCCGTCGGAATATACATTGCCCCACACTACGAATTTCTTCCTGTATCGTGGGTGTGTGGGTGCGTTTATAAACATTTAAACTCACATACACAAAACACCAAGATCCGGCACGACTATCTGCAGGCCATACAAACATTTGTTCCGTGGGGGAATCGAATCCGCGACACGCAGCGCAGCAGCCGATATAACTTAACCTATTTTATTGACGACACAGTTGGCCTTCGTCAATAAAAAGGCAATCTCAATTGTAGAAATGTCATCATCAGCATTATGCTAAACAGCCTTTCTAAAACAAAACGTAGGCAAGTAGGCAATAAAACGCTGCGTTTTATTGCCTACTTTTTTACCAGTGAACTGCACAAGGAACATTTGCCGCGCAACACAATATGTTTGACAATTGAAGACCAATATTATATATTTACCAATGTTGAAGTATACAATATTACTATAGCGAGAGGCCATCCCGCCTTTTGTATAGAATCTAATCAAGTTATGCTATATATAAACTTTGGAATAGTACAAAAATGTTTATCGATATAGCTATCTGGTACATCACTATACAGGCCCTTTACTTGAAACTACTTTTAATTGATCGTGTTAGAAATTTTCTGTGTGTGATGATATGTCATATCTTTTGTATAGCGTAATATAAGCATCATCAGCTTAAATGACTTTCCCACTATTAACTTCAACACAGATTTGAGGCTTGTATCAACGTGCAGTGGCACGTTACAGACTCTCTATGAGAGGGTGTGGGTTGTAATCCAAAAAGCAGGCCCGGTGCGGATTGATACCGGTTTGTCCTCACGATATTTTTCCTTCACCTTTCTTAGAGCACTCACAAAGTAAAACGCTTCCCTGGGATCGCCGACCTTGTAACTTGTAAGTCGGGACCGTTACCTTCTTAGCATCAGAATAGTGCGTCTTGCAGCAAAAAAAAACAAACATTGTTTAAAATACTAAAAAACACGCTTTAATAGAAGTTTCAAAATAAAAGTGTGTTAAAAAAAAAATTCATCATATTTTATACCGTCAGAGTTTTTTTTTAGTTTCTTGTGGTTCTGTAGTGTTGTGAACTTTCTTGCAATAAAATGATTAAAAGTATATATAGGTATAGGTACGAACATAAATTTAAAGCATACCTATTAAACGAATTTTGATAAAGCTTTATTCGTGTTCCAGCACTGTGACTGACAACGTCCAATGATCGCAGACGTCTAATGATATTTTATTTATTTCAACTTCTATAGATAATGTTCAGTCTCACATTCATCCCAAGACAGCTTTAACTTTTACCGTTAACTTGATATATTTAATGAAATGTGTTTCAGCCCTGAAATCTTGTTAACTTGATATAAATTAACTGACGTTTTATGTAGGTGTTCATAGGTACAGTTAACGATCAAAAGTGCAGTCACACTCTACCAAAACAGCAGCGGCAATATTTTTTTGGTAGAATACATATAACATCTTTACTTCAGTTTCTATACCACATTTAGTTGTGATAATTTAACTTTTTCTACAAAAACTAGCCATTTGAGTTTTGGGAGAGTAAGACTGCACTTTTGACCCTTGACTGTACATTCAAATTTTATCTTGGATATCGCTGAAAATGGTTAAGGATAACATTCTGAGGAAACCTTATAGTATGTTTCAAACTTACTATAAGGCTAACCCGTCTTGAGCAAGCGTGGTGATCAGTTCCCGTGCCACACGAGTTACCAAAAATATGTGAGAATGATGTGGCACCCACATTTCCAGTGACATTTAATCTCACGAAAGCTTCATTCATCAGCTTCATTCATCTCCCTCAATCAGTATTTATGTAAATATACACAGTTTATCAAATTATTGTTGTTAACTGACCAGAGACAAAATCATTTTTTGTTAAAAGTTATAAAATTTTACACTTGAAAATAACTACTTACATAAAAAACGTTATACACATAATGGAAACTAAATTATATTTCTCACCCTCAGACAGACACCGTAGTCTATTGTTTGATTAAAACAATGATGGCGTCTGCATGTAGATTTTCAAAGAGCGATAACCTGTCTAATAGACATTCTGAATTTGTTTACAGCGAGAGGTTACGAGTTCAAACCACACGAGTTACCAAAAATTTGTGGGAATGATGTGCCACCCACATTTCCAGTGACATGTAATCCCACGAAAGCTTCATTCATCAGCTTCATTCATCTCCCTCAATCAGTATTTATGTAAATATACACAGTTTATCAAATTACTGTTGTTAACTGACCAGAGCCAAAATCAATTTTTGTTAAAAGTTATAAAATTTTACACTTGAAAATAACTACTTACAAATAACTACTTATATAAAAAACATTATACACATAATGGAAACAAATAAAAGTAACAAAAAGTAAAAATAATGAAATATTTACTTATAAAAAAGCAGACAAAGATTTTTAGTGTTTAGTTATAGACTCACAAATATCGGTGTCATCATAAACATAATAAACATAAATTATTGTTATAGTGTCATAATAAACATAAATTATTACATACCAAGCAGTTCGGTTTTACAAGGGGTCGTTCAACTACTGATGCCGGTGTTGAACTTTTAGGACATATTTATAATGCATGGGAAGATAAGTGCGATGCCTTGGGAATCTTTTGTGATTTGTCCAAAGCATTTGATTGTGTTTTTCATGAAACGCTAATCAGGAAACTCCGCCACTACGGGATCCGGAACAGCGCTCTGGATCTTCTTACTTCATATTTGAGTAATAGGATTCAGACCGTTGACGTTAATGGAAAAAGATCTCCTGGATCTATGGTAACAATGGGAGTCCCACAGGGCTCGATTCTTGGTCCTTTCTTGTTTCTTATTTATATTAATGACTTGCCTTACCTCATAAAGGATAACCATGATATAGTGTTGTTTGCGGATGATACTTCACTTTTGTTTAAACTTAAACGTCAGCAGCTGGTTACTGACGATGTAAATAGCGCGATCTCAAAAGTAGTTCACTGGTTCAATGTTAATAATTTACTTCTTAATGAAAAAAAAACCAAATGCATTAAGTTTACCCTACCTCACGTTAGGCAGGTGAAAACCGATGTGTTGATAAAGGGCGAAGAATTGAATCCTGAAAATAGCACAGTATTCTTTGGCTTAACTTTGGATGCTAAGCTTCAGTGGGGCCCACATATAGATAAATTGTCAAAGAAGCTAAGCTCCGCAGCATATGCTGTTAGAAAAATTCGTAATTTAACTGACATAGAGACAGCCCGTTTAGTATACTTTAGCTATTTTCATAGTGTAATGTCGTACGGTATTCTGTTGTGGGGAAATGCCGCCGACATCCAGACTATCTTTGTTTTGCAGAAAAGAGCTGTTCGGTCAATTTATAAATTAAGCCCAAGACACTCTCTCAGAGAGAAATTTAAGGAGATTAATGTAATGACTGTGCCTTCTCAGTATATTTATGAAAATCTTTTATATGCCCATAAAAATATAAAATTGTTTAAAAAATACAGTGATATCCATAACATAAATACTAGGAATAAACACAAATTTGTAGTACCTACAACAAGGCTCAAGAAAATAGGTGGCTCGTTTAGATGTCAATGTGTACGCTTTTATAATAAGCTTCCAAGCCACATACAACATCTAAGTCTTAATAAATTCAAATTTTTTATTAAACGTAAGTTGTGCCAGAAAGCGTTTTATACAACTAAAGATTACCTTGAAGACAAAAAGGCTTGGGATTGAGCTGCTCCAATTAATTAAAATTAATTTTGTTTTTTTTATTATATTTTGCACCGTGAATTTTGTTGTTGTTTTTTTGGTTTTCTTGCAATGACAAGAATATTTACTTTTTAAAGTATTATATTATTTTATATTAATTATTGTGAGTGTGAAGACTATGTGGATCATTCTTTTTTATTTTAATTTAAATTTATCTTAGTTTTTAATCATGGTCTGGCAGTTTGAGTAGTTTATGCGGCCTACCCGAATGTCCTTTCTTTGGTATTGTTCGTCGAATCGTTGAGCTCCTTAAAGTCTGAGTTGAGCTGCTCGGTTATTGACAAATGCGTGCACTGACTAGACAGGTCCACTCAATCTGACTGGTTCTTTCCTCAAAAGACCATTTCAGACATCAGTCTACATGGTCTTCACATGATCTAACCAATATTTTGTCTGGATTTTAAAAGAGACTGTGACCTCTGAGTTTGTTTCGGCCTTTCTTCTCAGAATAGTCAGATAGGAAACGCCGACCTCATCTAGTTTTAAAAAATATGTTCGACATGTAAAAGTGTTTGTATAATCCAACTTACAGAAATAAAATCATTTATCATTTATCGATGTGTTAACGTAGCGAAACTATAAGTTCTTATAAATGCTTTTGTACTATTAATTCGTTTTGTACTCATTAGTCATTAGTCATTTATTCATGAACAATAAATTTGTATCTGAACAAAATAAATAAAACATAAAATCAAATTAGTCACAAAAACAAAAACCATTAATTTTTACAATTCAATTCAATTACATACATTGCATAAATTACACCATAATAAAAATAAACTAAACAATTATTAGTTAATTACCTACTACAATTCTTTGTGTCAATTTAATAGATCCACAAACAATTACCATTAATTTTACATTTAATATTCAATACATATGTTCCATAGATATCATAAAAACCAAAAAAGAAAAAACAATAACAATATTAAGCACTACAATTCTTCAATGGCATACAGACATTTGTCCAATAGGAATTCCTTTAATTTTGTTTTAAAAGAACTAGTGTGAACCGTGCCTTTCAGATCCAAAGGCAACCTGCAACCACCTGTTACTATTACTAATGCACCTATTTGTCTGTTTCTTATTCTTGTCTGTATATTATGTGTGTGTGCATAAATGGTTAAATAAATAAATAAATACTACGAGAAGTCAGTAGATGAGTGATATGCCTTGCCAAGTCTACTATTTAGATATTAGTGTAATTTAAAAATATCACTATATATTAGTTAGAATATTATAATATTTCCAAGCGAATATATTAGCATTACCTAATTTTGAGAAATATCGGTATTCATCTATCTCTAAATGTGTCAATTTTAGTTCCTGAGAACCTCGAGCGGGGCGCTTTGAATCAGCACAAAAATCAACTATCAAAATCAGAGGTCAGTGCCGTGGATGATGTGGATAATACTCAGTTGAAATAATGTGTTGGATTGGATAATATTCAGTTGATGTGTTCTGCGTCCCTAAACACACTGGCAAAAGCTTGTAGAAAGTAATACAATACAGTAAACAGGAGTATGTGCTTTTAGAAGGCATTTTACCCTTAACCGGAATAGTGGATAAATTTGGACCCAAAATTATAAAACAAAAAAATAACTAAATGCCTCACGGTGCATTTTTACGCATTAGTCGAATCTTTATGCAAAAAGGTGAGGTGCGTGGCATGGCATTTTAAGTTTACTGGAAGTGGAAGAATTGTGAAGAAAGTGGGTCAATTTGGACTTACGTTACCGGATATGTCACTGCTTTGCAAGAAGTTTTTGTTGATTTTTACCAACTTAAATTGGATATTTATTTCATCAATGCTGCGGCATCTTCATAATAATCTGAAAAGGGTTATTGTCTAGGGACACAGATGTCATACGATATCAGCGAAATGCCAAAAGTTAAGGCATAGATCACGTGTCATTTCGATGATGCTTGTCAACCCTAGGGATACGAAAAAGAGATTACATTTCTATTTGATACTGATACCTTCCTTTTACACTCAATACTTTGCATACGATACGGCAGGTATCGTATCGAATAAGCAATTAAGTTTTAAATGGCTAATCTTAGAAATTACCCATTTATAACTTGCGACATTATTACGGCTTATATAAACACTGTGTCAATGCAATACGTTATAAAATACAGACATTACAATTTTCCAACATTTACCATTCTTTGAGGTAAATCCTAAGATCTACCATATAATAGCTAGTAAAAAAAGGCTGAAATTAGCGATAATCATAGCATCATAGCATTAGCATTTTGGCATTTTACCAGTAAGACTCAGTAATTACCGGATTTGTATTTAACCGGTAAATCCTAGGTTTTACCATTGTTCGGGCTTTTACAGTAACATATATATCAGTTCTCAAAATGTCCTAAATTTTCTTGGTTTAGGAGTTAAAATTATTAGTTTAAAAGCTAAAAAATATACCTTTACCTAATTTTCTCTCTTCCTTGATTTATCGGCGACATAGGCCACCGCGCCGCCTTGTTTCAGGATGTGTCAGGATTTTGTACCTTCTACAAGACGGATTTCTATACGATGCTCTAGTCGATGTTCCATATTCAAATTACATTATTCAGGCAGGATTTGCATGTCATAATTAAAAAATTGAAAAGGTAAAATAAAATAAAAACTACCCAAATAAAAAAGCGGCCAAGTGCTAGTCGGACTCGCGCACCGAGGGTTCCGTATAAACAGCTACATTCAACAAAATAATTAAGTAGGTGACATAACTGACGTTCATAAACAATGAAAGAACCGAACATAGCTCCAATGTTTATTTTTTTATATAGTTACAAGGACAATGCTTAAAAATGTGTGGGCCTTGGTTTTAATTGCCACCGCCGACTAGACCTATGTAGCCAAAAAGTCAATCAATAGTTAACATTTTCCACCATTTGGCATTAAAAAAGGGGTTAAAGTATGAAATTGTCGATTTATACTGAAAAATTTAAATTAGTTTTTTTTAATTTAACGTATTTATTTAATCAAAATAATTACCATTATTATCTATACATTGCTGCCATCTAATAGGAAGGTCATTTATGCCTTTGCGATAGAACTTTGGTGATGTTAATTCGACAAACTGTGTGAAAGCATTTTGTACTGCTTCTTGAGAAGAAAACTTTTTATTGACCAAATCACCAAAAAAATGGTAGTCCGTTGGAGCAAGGTCTGGCGAATACGGAGGGTGACCAATGCTTTCTAATTGCATTTCCTGTAGAGTTAAAACAGTTTCTTGTGCTGTATGAGGTCTCGCGTTATCATGGAGCAATAATGGTGAAGATAGATAAATGAGTCGGGGCTGTTTCACTGCTAGTTTTGCTATCATTGTTCGGAGTTGCGCACAGTAGACATCTGCCGTTATTGCTTGACCAGATCGGAGAAAGCTATAGTGAATAACACCATGCTGAGACCACCAAACAGTTATCATTACCTTTTTTTTGGTAAGGTTTGCTTTAGGACACTGTTGCGGCGTTTGACCTGGGGTCAGCCATTGCATTTTTCACTTACGGTTATCGTAAAGAATCTATTTTCATCACATGTCACAATTAGATCCAATATTCCTTCCTTTTTGTATCGATTCAACAAGGCAACACATGTTTCAACACGCGTTTCTTTCTGCAGATCAGTCAAATCATGAGGCACCCATTTTTCATATTTTTTTAATTTATTTATTTGACGCAAATGAGTCAATATTGTTGGTAAGGCAGCGTTAAACCATGCCGCTAATTCCTGGGTAGTTTGACTATGATCGGCTTCCACCATCTCTTTCAATTCATTGTTATTCACCTGTGTGGGCGGTCTTCCACGTGGTTCGTTCTTCAAATCAAAGTTTCCATCACGAAAGCGTTTAAACCAAAATCGCACGGAACATGGATATTGCGAGCTGTTTCTGCCGCGTTAGTGCCGCGTCGGAACTCGTCTTCAACAATAACTCGAATTTTCGAAGTATCCATCTTTCTTGTCTAAGCTGAATAAAAAAAGTAATAAAATAAAAGTCGATAATTGAATGTTGCACATTTTTTAAAAGAAGAAATTCATGTGAAAAAGTTTCACTCAAAAATCTCAAACTATGCCAATGCGAAGTACCTATTACAATAAAACGGCAATTTCATACTTTAACCCCTATTATAATATGTACATATTATAAAACATACACATATATAAAACATATTGTAAAACTATCGTTCGAGCTGTAAGTTCATAAATCCTAGCGTAGTCTTAGATACTATAACGGGGGGTCGTAGCCAGACCGCTACGTAATAAAAGACAAATTACTTTTATCTCATATATTTTCCAATAACGTGCCTGCCTTCTGGGCGGCTACACAAGAATTGACATCAAAGCACAGAGAATCTTTATATATACAGAAAAGCCTAGCTAAAACATCTTCATTTATTTATATGAGTTCGAATTTCAATTCCCTTTCAAAACTATTTAATTATCTTATGCCAGACTTCTTATAGGCAAGGAGTTTGCCTTCTTAATTGGTGAGTCCCCACAATACCTATATTTTGATAAATTAAAGACAATGCAGCTGCATGTTTTTATATAAATTGTCATCATTTATTTATTGTACACCATAATTTACATTTAAAAGGAAACTTAAACACTTATAATGGGCGGCAGTATCACATTCCGCAATCTCTGCCAGGCAACCTGGAAATGTTCTAAGATAGAACAATTACTATGAATTCGTTATCACATCGTTGTTGCAATGTCGCTTCGCGCCTGTGGAAGCATTCAATTGTTGCAGAACTGCTTTGTGTTTTCGCAGGATCTAGTGATCCAACAAAGGAGCACTTAGCCTAAGATTAGAATGTTAAGATTACAAGCAAAGTTGAGTAAAGCTGTCTGCTTAACTCAACTTTGCTTGTATTAAGTTTCCCAAAAAACTGAATCGGGTATTTCTCGATCGAGGATTAAGCTTGCTAATTTCACAGATTGCACCTATGTGATGCAAAAACACATTTCAAAGCATAAAAATTACAGGGTATAAAAAAAATACACGAAAAGATACAAATGGAAATAAAGACGGTTTCGCCGTTAGAAAATTGTAGCGATAATTACATTGTTCCGCTAGCTAGGGGCTAATATATTGCAAATTAAGTTATCCGTCGATGGACAAGGACGTCTATGTAATTTTCTCTACGAGTTTTCCAGACATTAATCATTGTCAGAATTAAATCCCAGCGATTGTAATTTTCCAACAATTGTGCTACACATAGCAGGGAAAATGGAAAGATAACAAACAACGAGTATACTGTTTCACGCAATTTGTACTTAGCACAATGTATACTTGAGTGAAAATGTATTTTGAATTACAAAACTTAACAAGTTGTTAAGTTCTGCACAAATATAAGGTAGACTAGGTAAATAAACTAGCAAAACTTTTAAGATTCACAAAAATGTAAACTATGATCAGGGATGATAATTAAACATTTTTATTTTATCTCATACTTTCTGGTAGCTAACTACATTACCAGCGGCCGTCGATACATAGTTGCTTGAAACGATGGGTTAAGAAAATAATATATATGTCGCATCATGGGTGGCCGATAGATGCAAACCATCGGGAAGTCAGGATCTATTCCCATATGTTAAGACATCGTGTGTGGGTAAGTAGGTAGGTACAATCCTTAAATTAAATCACACAAATTATTTGATACACTGAGTTACACTTAATTTTTGTTCAAATAGTCACAACTCAAAGTTAAAATCTTTCTTACTAATATTACGGATCGACAGTGATTCTACGACGTCTTAGTTTTGAGGCGGTTAGAACTATACTATGTATATATGTGTCCCCACCACGCAAGTGGTTAGAAAAGCACGCCGTTGCTTAGCTTTTTTTTTATTTGCCGCCAGGTAGCGTGCTTATGATTTGTCTTGACGTCTGTACTATTGACTAAACCGACTTAAATATTGTTGGTTTTATACCCGTCCGTGAAGTTTTCCCAGTAGTTAAGACTAGATAACACTATCAATAGTTTATAACCTTAATTTACTTTTGTCCATAGAGCTGGTCGGTGTTAATGGCATCGGGTCCAGGCATCGCCGTGGCCTGTTCGTCTGCAGATGCCAGCTATCTAGGAGTGCGGCAGTCTCCAATGGTAGCAAGATTACCACATGCACTATCTGCACGACAAAGCAATCGCTTCGTTCGTCTGCGAACTCCTCAACAACGCCCGTCAGGGCTGCTTCCGTGCGTTCACAGTTTTTCTAGGCAGTGTAAACAAGAGGGCCTAAGTGCGTTTGTTCACCGATGCCGTCAACGGGACGTCAACGAGTTTTTTTCTACCCGAGATCACGTTGACGTGACGGTGATCTTTTGTACACCTCAACGATCTCGATAGTACACAAAGCACTATCTGATCTTATAATCAAAAAACTGCGTGGTGCGGCGTTATGGCACCGGTGTGGTGGACAATTTTAAACGTATTTCCGTAGTTACGTGTATTCCTAGTACATCAGCCCGACACAATGCCGGACCGAGTTCTAGCGATCACGCCGATTTACTCGAATTGACGGCGCTTGGGCGACGTGTTTGCGGTGGACAAGCGGCTATAGTAAATTCAAGTGTCGATACATCGGGCTGTCGTCACGTTCTCATTGACATTCTGGTGACGGTGGCGGTGGACAAACGAACTAAGGCTCTCAAGTGACCTATCAACGATAGCGTGGCTAAAACTGTATGGATTGCCAAGCCCTAACAAAATGTCATGAACGGATTTCTTTCACAGACATTAATGTTGTGCAAAATTAATTCTACGAATATAATTCATGTGTTTTTTTATATCTCAATAATAATTTCGAATTGTCAACGACGAATAAATTACGGTAGCTGTTATACATTAAAATTTCTGAATTTATTGAGGTACCTGACAATTTCTCCCTTACCTTTTTCCCTTGGATTACATTTCTGAACACGCTTCGTGCACGAATCTTGTTCCGCGGTTTTGCTCTCGTGGTCCTTTCCACAGTTATGGTATTTTTTAAGTAAACATTTCTCTAGTTGTGTGGAGCGATTTTTGGTAGGGGCAAAACTTATGAGTATGCGTCAGCGATATGCTAATATGATAGCGTCATTGGCATGCTAATGTTACGTGTGAGGGAATCATCATCATCATCAGCCTTTTAATATTTCCACGGCTGGGACACAGGGCTGGGTCCTCTCTCTGAGAGAGGCGATGTGTCTTAATCCACCACGCGAGCCCAGTTCAGGTCGGTAGAAGTCACAAGTCTTCGAATTTTCGGTTCTAGGTCATGCCTGTTTTCTCACGATGTTTTCCTACACCGTATTTAGAGCAGAGGTGATAAAATAATTTAAACAAAGTAAAACGCCTGCCTGGGTTCGAATCTACGACCTACGAAACGTAAGTCAGAGCCATTGCCACTGGGCCACCAGTGCTCACTTCTGTGAGGGAATAACTGTAGTTATTCCAAAGTTTTGAGATTTCACTTCCATCAGCGCGGTCCGCTCAAGAAAACATAACTGCCAAATTTTATTTGGCTTTGTCAATTTGACACACAGAAATTTTCTTAACTGTGCTGCAGTTATTTAGAAATTTTCTTAATGCCCAGAGATTATCTTTTGCAAATATTATTAAGTGTTACTGGTAATACGGTGCATTCCTTAAAATGGGTTGTTCTAGATAACAAACTCGACGCGATAAATATACTACCTCATAACTGCCGGTGAAAAATCTACTTCACTCTGGATAATAAACGGATACTTTTCTGTTAGCTTATGCACGAATAAATCCGTCGAATAACCTAGTCACTCTGTTTAACAAAAAATATGACCCCTAAAAGCTTCACTTCCGATTACAGCGGCTCCGGCGACACTGACGCCGTGACACTGGCAATTCGTGGCAAGAAGGTCTTTATAATACCGTTGGGTAATTAATGTGGTTAATTTACTGATGAATTACATAATATATTACAGTTGCTGCGAAAGCCATACTATAAATACGAAAGTAACTCTGTCTGTTACCTTTTCACGCTTAAACCGCTGAACCGATTTGATAAAATTTGGTGAGACATCTTGAGATACTGGGAAGGACAAAAGATAGCTTATATCCCGGCAATCATCTTAATGGGTTTGGAGAAGAGGGTCGAATTTTGATATGATGTACCAATATGTGTAATCTCCAACAAAAAAATAAGGGTGTTATAAGTTTGCCGTGTGTAACTGTGTATTTGTGTCTTTGTGTATCTGCCTGTGGCATCATAGCTCCTAAAAGGGTGAACCGACTTTGATTTCGTTTAATTTTATTTTAAAGGTAACTTTATCGAGAGTGTTCTTAGTTATGTTTGATGAAAATCGGTTCAGCCGTTTAAAATTTATGGGTGTTTTACTGTTTGAATCGGGGTGTTTCCGCAAGATATCGTGTCATAATTACGTGTTCAACAGATTGCCGATCAAAGCGCGTTTTCTACTAGAAAATTATCGTGTCGGGGATTTTTTAGTACATTACTGCAGAATCCAGTAAGTAAGCTTTCCTGGCCAAGTATGAGTTAACCGGACCGAACCGCAGGTGAGGTCCAATTATATACGAGGCCAGGATGGCTTTCTTACTGGTTGAGGCTTGTATAATGCTTTTCTCAAAAATGTAAGAAAGTGTAACAACAAATTCGTTTAATTAATATTGAAGGTTACATTCATATTAGGGCAATTACTGATAGATATTGTGATCGATTTACCGGGGGCATTTATATTTGTTTTGCTAATTCGGCCTCAGCTTTTACATCAGGAGGAGTGCCATCTATTGCCGAATCAGATTCGCTTGAACAAATTTTTTGGGATTATCTATGTTCACGCGGTAAATTAAAACACAATTGAAATCCCGCCAGACGATAAAATTGTTTTTTTTTTACTAAAAAGTTTGCTTTTAGTTTTGAACATTGTTCTATTTTTACATGCCATGAATGTACTAGTAAGAAAACAAAAAAGTGTTTTTGAATCTCCATGTTAATATTAGAATGGAAAGTTTTAATCCAACATTATTTATAAACTTAAATTACTAAATACAAACATAAAATCCCACACTATACTTCTACAACATTACTAAGTACAAAACGCAATGTGCGTACTTTTTCTGCGTCGCGGTAAGTGTCACAGAGTATAAAATGGATGGCTCCAAAAATATATCTATCTCATAAAATGTCAAACCAAAAAGAGAGATAAATATATATTTGGAGCCTCCCCCCTATAACCATGTTATAATGGCTAAACTCTAATCTGTGTCTGGTGTCATGTTTTTTTTTTCCAAGGAGATCTAAAGAGGATGACCAACTGTCCAGTAAGTAAATTACATACTTACTTACTGGACAGTTGTGAATAAGTCTCCAGTAAAGTTCACTTTCTGGATACTTTTTAGAGATGTTACGGCAACATTACATACCATTTTTGAGAAAAAAAATTTACTGGTCTATTATCAGCCTTATCACCACAACAGAATAGCTGACCCTCAAACTACAAACTGATATAACCAGCCACCGTGACATTGCTCATCTAATAAAAATCTATTATATAATATTGTAACATTTTGCATACTCGAGTATGAAAAAAATATAAAAGTATACTTTTTTTACCATGTACAAGGGAGATTGACATGTACTGAGATTCCGTAATATCCGGAAACATTTCTCTAATAAAAGAAGGTAAGTACCTCGTTTTGTCGTAAGTACCGGTTGTCACTTTATATCAGGTCTTTTATTTCATGACAAATATCTGTGAATTTGGAAGAAACTGCTGATTTGAATTAACGCTACGCCGACAGACGCCCACTGCTGGACATAGGCTTGGACTATGCATCGGCACATTGACTGTAACTATGCTTCTCGCATCTAGTTAATAACCGAGGTTAACGCTACCGACTCGCATTAAAACTTGCGAAAGCAGTCGATAGCTTACTTGAATAGGCACTGGGGGGTTACCATAAGCTCTTAGAGTAAGGTTACTTTGAGTGTGTCTAAGGGACAGATGTATATTACGTGTATTATTATTTAAAGCCTGCTAAAGCAGGCTATTCCCAGTGTATTTAAATAATTAAGTAACTCGTTACTCTGGTAACTTTCAATAGGAAAATTATTCTGTCACGGTTAATCTCTTCAAGAGAACAATCAACCACATTGTCTAAATGTCTTCAGGCGTTTAAATAGATTTGAACATTCAAATTTACATTACCTTAAAATTAACATGATATATAACTACGTGTGCGTCTTCTTTCGTGAAACTTTTGTTTGCGCTACTAAACTGTTGTAACTTTGTAACTAGAACTACTTAATATTTTTGATATCGTGTTTCATGAAGTTTTATAACAGTTCCGCGTTGCTGAGAGTGTTAAATCCCGGTTTTTCTGTATAGCTCAGAGCTTGTGAATAAAAACATAATATGTACTTTATTTTAGGTATATCAAAATAGTAACACAAATTTTTTTCAAAAAATAAATCGCAAACATATAAAACAAACAAATATTAGTAAACAGCAGTTCATTCGTCTCCTGTCACGTTGGATTTAACACCTTCGTCTTCAAAATTTAACCGTGAAACAAAAAAACACTTTTATCCTATGGCAAGTTATGTAGTTGAAGGGTATATATGTGATAATAATTATTTTGTACTTACAAGCAAAATGAGCACTTGCGTGAAGTCGTAAACAATGGCTAGTCATGAACGTGTCCCACAATAGTTAGCAGCATTTCAAACAGTTGATTTGGATTTGAATATTTTGAGCTAAATTATTAACCGGGCGAAAAATATTCGGAATGGGCGACTATTGTAATAAGTAACTATTTATCCCGTTTGAATAATACTAATAATTTAGGAGGTTTTTGTGAGCTGTGGTAATAATATTGCTACATAATTGAATTGTATTTGGGGTTCTATTTTTCTATTTTAGCCTATTATTCTTTTGAAAATAGCTGAACAACCATCGAGGCGACATCGTTATGCAGCACGGGAGTTCGGGTGTATTCGTGTTTTCAACGAATTAGTCCGAAGCGAGCTCGGGAGCTGAGAGAACCCCGAAACCGATAGGTTCGGTTCAAAGGGGATGACGGGAGCAGAAATGAACGAGCAAAGCGAGCGAACTTAGCTTCCGTCATCTCCTTCATGTTAGGTTACCATAGACCCTGCAGACAAAAAAAGCTCCGGCAACAATCTTTAATTTTCAAGAGGCTGTTTTAAACATTTGTATTCGCCCACTGTTTGTCGCTCACTTAGTATTTCAGTAAGCCATATTCAATATTATTCACACCCTTAATTTCAATTTATTTTTGCTCGTTTAAATAATATCCATAAGATATTGGGCAGTCATGATTTTAAATTTGTCATAAAATAATATAGCTTCTTAAAACCTTCCCTTCCCTACCTTCTAAATAAGAAGAACACTAAAAATCGGTACGAATATTTTCGGGATAGGCAATTTATTCAATTTGCCCGTCGTTGATACCATAAGAAATGTAACATACTTTTTTACAAAGAAACAGTAATATATAAGGAAATCGTGGGACCTACCGATATCATAAATGTGACACATTATTTTATTTGTCGAAAAAGAAAACCAAATAATCTTATTTGAATGGAAGCAATAGGTTATCCATTTGGATGACGATACACCCATAAAACTCGACATAAAAGTGCCTTTTATGAGCGGGCCAGGCCTTTACTTTCTTATCTTACGGCGCCGAGATAAAATGGCATAAGTCTTTTTATGCGAAAAACTAAAATCTTTCAGATTGATATTCATTTTTTTAAATGAATACTTTTCTTTGTACCAAATTCTTAATACAACGCTCTTTAAAATGTAAAAGAAGAAAAATAAATGAGGAGTGGAGAGATTTTGTTTTGACATTTTCTCTGTTTGTTCATGCCATATTTTGTCTCTCCACCGCCCTAAGGTAAACGAAGCCTAAGTCATGAAGTCCACCATTATAGAGTAACTGTTTCCTTGTACATAAAGTTCTAATATATAAATAGAAACAGAAAAGTATGTAGGAACCAATAACTAAAATAAAATCATTGCATGTATAACAGCTAAATAATCCTTGGGTTTTTTTTTATATTTCGAAGTTACACTGTTTGATCAACAGGCTGGATATTTGCTCGTTGTTCGACACCAGTGAGGCGATTTTATTGGATTTATATAACTATTAGATCATGGCTACTGTGATAGTAAAACAGTTTGTAATCTACCATAATAGGTGGCACATTTATCCGGAGGCACTTGTAATATGGTGTAAATAGAGTAAGTAGGTTTATGGTTGAAACATTTTTTTTAATCTATCGATAGGCTCGCGTTTGACCTCTATCTCGCCTGATGGTAAGCGATGGTGTGGTCGACGGTGAAGCACACTTGCCTAGAAGTAACCTGTTCACTCTTGACTTAAAGACCCCAAGGTTTTAGTTATCAGGAAAAAACACTCCGGCAGGGAATTCCACTCCTTAGCTGTGCGCACAATTAAAGTATTCGCAAAACGCTTTGTACGTATGGTGTTAATGCTGGGTATTCAGTGAAATAGTTCAAAGACGGGTATTCCCCGAAAGGTAAGGTAGAGGTATAGTACGTCCGAGATTAGCCAATTAAATTTGAGTTCCATGTAATAGGAGGCGAACTCGCGTATTGTCATCAACCAGGCACATTCAAACTCCGGGCTGCTATTATATTAAGCAATTCCAATTGGAAAATCACTCGGCAATAACACGGCGAATTTCATTTGTCCAAAAACTGATACCAGCCAATGAAATATCCCATCATTCAACAGGTTCGCAGTATGCGTTGCTTATATTGCAACACGGATGACCATATGGTCATCTCCTGTCCGAATTCCTAGAACAGAACACAAAGGACCGACGTGGAATAGCTGCAAGTGGTGATACACTTGTCTGGGACAGCATTTGCAGCGGGGTTGCCAGAGGTCGGATCCTTGCCCGCACTGTCAAGGTAGGCACCACCGCGTGTTGTGTCCAGACCAAAATGGTGTTGGTGGCCCTGATGATGCCGGACGCGCCCCCATAGGCGGGGGAGCGCATCCCCACCAACCCCAGGTGGATCCTCGACGGGGTATACCTCGCAAAGGCGGGGGCACCACTCCACCCCCTCCTCAATTGGAGGAAGCTTCCGCTTTTCAGGACGACTACCAACCCCAGACGGGTTATCAACAATAGGTAGTCGCCTCCCTCTCCTCTACTACAGCCGCCCAGCCAGAGACAGTCCTTCTGCCAACTGTCTCTGTAAAGATCTGGGGCCCGAAGGGTAAATCTTTGTTATTTCGTGCCCTTTTATTCGGGTGCTCAACGCTGTCTTGTATCCTTTTGTTTAGTGGAAAGATTGGGTCTCCCACGTAGATTCCACCCTTCAACCATATGGGTGGTATTGAAGCGGTTGATCAACGGGGAGAAATTGAAATTTGTGTTTCGCCTGTTCATTGTGGGCCAAGAATCTTGGCCAAGGCCGTTGTTTTGAATGATATTCTGGGCAGACACCCGCAGGTAACCATTAGCCCTGCAGTAGTGAAATTGACGTCGGACCTAACTCCTACCGACCCGAAGTGGTTGGTACCCGGACCCGTATATGGGTGCGGATGTTTTGGGTTTGATTTTGTCCGGGACTAAGTGGGTTCCGGAGACGAATAGGTTAGTAGTTGTACCGACGGTTTTTAGTTTTGGCTTTACGGGTCCCGTGTTGAAGGGCTCCGCCCCGCGGATTGAGGACCAAGGACTAATATTGAGATAGTCCTTTGTTGGTTTCGTAACTCAGCTCATGCTTTGGAGGTTTTTGGCCTAATAGAGTCTCACAGAGTCAGAACTCTGAGACAAAACCGATCTGGAGACATGTCCCAGGAAAATTTACCCCGCAGACGGCGCGTCACGTGGTTGCGAGGCTCCTGTCGAGGTTTGGTGGGGACCAGACTGGTTGACGCATTGCAAGTCGTCCTGGCCCCAGAATAGGTTCTCCTCTCCAGAGGTTTTGCCAGTTTTGCGTATTGGAATTATTGAAACGCAACCTGCATACAATTTGGATTGTCTTTTGGACACATAAAGTTCTTTGTGGAAATTGTTAGGAGTCACCGCTTGGATCAAGCGTTTTATATGTAACGGACGGAGGCCGAATAATGAATTGTTGTCCTCAGTTTTGTCACCTCATGCACGACAGGAGTTACTGATGTTGTTGATTCGTGCTGTACAAGCCGAGCACTTTGACCAGACTATTGAGGCCCTGAAGAGATGCTCAGCATTGATAGTCTCAATCGCTCGTCTTAATTTATTCTTAGACCAATCTGGTTTGCTCCGAGGCGGAGGACGACTTCGGAATTCGAATTTGCTTTATGGTGCTCGCTATCCCTTGTCGCTCCTTATGGGAGGAGAGTTGGTGAAGTTGTTGGTGTCCGATCGACACATTAATAATGCACACGCCGGTTGCAATGCCCTCGTAGCCATTTTGCAGCGTGAGTTTTGGATTTTGACGGTCATCTTTAAATATATGCAGTGCTAGGTAGATTTTTTTCCCGCCGAGGACTATCTTTGATCCGTTCTGATAACGGTACTAATTATAAGGGCGCTGATAGATATTTAAGTAAAAATTGTAATTATTGTAATTGGCAAATTTGTAATTGCCATTTTGACCCCCCAGTCTGCCCACATTGGGGTGGCATTTTTGAAAACATTGTGAAAGTAGCAAAACCGCTTCCTCGCCGTGTTGTTGGTGAAACTTTTTTCACATTTGAGGAACTTGTTACGGTATTTTGTAAAAATGAGGCCGTCCTCAATTCGCGACCTCTCTGTCCGATCTCTTCAGACCCAAATGACCTGGAAGTCATGAGCCCTGTTCATAAAAAATATAAGGATAATATAAAGATGAAAGAGTATTCCGCCCTGTCGGAATACTCCTTCAGGGAAATTAAATCTTCGCAATTGATGCGTTTTGAATTGCCCCAACAGATGTCCCAAAGTTTCTGGCATTGTTGGTCTTTAGAATATTTGCATATTTTGCAGCAGCGCGTTAAGTGGACTGACAAAACTGTCCCTCCCAAAGTTGAAGACCTTGTACTTTTTAAAGAATCAAATTTGTTGTCTTTGTATTGGCGTCGTGGACGCATTGTAGATTTATACTATGGATCTGACGGAGATCCCAGAGTTGCAGAGGTCATGGTCAGAGATTCGGTTTTGTAGCGAGCAGTGGCAATTTAGCACGCTTGCCTATTTATTAGCGGACATAACTTCTTATGTCCGAGACGGGGGGATGTTCTAAACCAAACGTTTCGTTCACTATTTGATATTTAATTGCAACACCATGTCAGTTAGCTGTCAGCGATTTGACAGCTTTCGGATTGACAGCTAACACTTGACAAGAGGCGAAAGAGAAAATTTGTAATTGAGACACGGTGAATTCGGGTTCTTGTGGAAGCATATCTAATCGAGATGTGTTTCACCCATTGTAATTGGTAATCGCGCCGGCCGTTCGCAATCGGTTTGTGGGGCGCCCGCGAAGTCGGTTTTGAATATATTTCACGCACATCGAAGTGCTTTTGCGGGAAACGTGTTGTGCCTGGTGGACGCCAGTGCCTTCGGTCCAGACAGCCGTCAGTCTATCCCTTATTGTACTAATATTATACATATTCTCCTATCCATAATCTCACGGCACGATATTGATCGACCCCCAGGAGCTTACCGCAGGAATCCCAAGTAAGTGTCTATAATATTATAATAACCATTGTGCCACCTTACACCCGTAGTAGGAACCAGTATATCTCCCAATAAGGAACGAATCCCCTAGCTTTCCACTGCTGCGTTACGGCAGTTTCGTGGGATACAGGTTCAGACAGGGTCCAGGAGTCCCAACGCTGCTATGGGCCCCAGCGTGAGCTACTGGCTTGGGACCCGAAGACCTGTATTTAACAACCACTTTACAATACTTTTATAGTAAAGATGAAAAATTAAATTGAAGCCCTTCTTTGCAATATTTAGGTATGTTGTCTGTAACATCAAAGGCAGAAAGATTCAATAAAAAAATGTATCACGTTGTGTTGACTATTGTTTCCGACTCATGTTTTCCGGCTGCCTTAAGCTTGACGCGTTCTTATTTGCCCTTCATTGCCAATCTTAACCTTTTCACCCTCGTCTCGTTAAAAGTTCCTTATTTCTACCTTTTCACTTCATCGCGACGTTCAACCGTTACCGTGTCAATAATGTATAAACACGCGAAAATTATATTTCTCATAACATTAGTATATGTTATGACAAAACATGAAAAATTCTGGAATCCGTCGCCCAACTTTTTGTTACGAGGTAACTTGTGCCAGCTTCTGTCGACCTACGCCTTTTGTGCCACCTACCTAGAGTCTAAGTTTTGTTATAAGTTCTCAACCTCTCAGTATTTTGGGAACAATACTAATGGACAGCGATGCGGACGAGCTTTTCGACGCTATTTTTTGAGAATAGTTTATTTATAGGCTTAGTTGCAAGCAAGTTAATTTCTGACCCATTCGGCCGATAATTCGTTTCGAAACTACAAATCATTAGAGTTTCCTTGATAAACCACTCATGGTGCACTTAAGACGTTTTAAATAATATTAAAAGAATTAAACCAACTTCCAAAAAAAACACTACCTACAAAGTGAAAATTAACATCCTTTTCGGAAGTCGGTGTTTTTGGTACCTGTTTTTTTTTCGTTTATGACACCGACTTCCGAAAATAATGTTTTTTTAGCTTTGTAGTGTTCTGTATCTAAGGTAACACTCTTAAAAAAGCAGTATAATTGAGAACCTCCTCCTTTTTGAAGTCGGTTAAACACTGTGTCAATGCGGGCATAGGGTCAGGTAAATTTGAGAATTGTGGTCATAGCAATAGGTTATAATAAACAGACATTACAATTTACCATAATTTACCAGTCTTTGAGGTAAATCCTAAGATCTAGCATATAATAGCTAGTAAAAAAAGGCTGAAATTAGCGATAATCGTAGAGCATTTTGGCATTTTACCAGTAAGACTCGGTAACTACCGGATTTGTATTTAACTGGTAAATCCTAGGTTTTACCATTGTTCGGACTTTTACAGTAACATATATATCGGTTAACAATATGTCCTAAATTTTCTTAATTTAGAAGTTCAAATTATTTAGTTTAAAAGCAAAAAATTACACCTTTAACTTATTTTCTCTCTTCCTTGCTTTATCGGCGACATAGGCCACCGAGCCGCCTTGTTTCAGGATGTGTCAGGATTTTGCACCTTCTACGAGAAGGATTTCTATAAACGATGCTCTAGTTGATGTTCCATATTCAAATTACATTATTTAGGCACGATTTGCATGTCACAATTTAACAATTGAAGAAAGATAAAAACGAGTAAAATAAAATAAAAACTACCCAAATAAAAAAAGCGGCCAAGTGCTAGTCGGACTCGCGCACCGAGGGTTCCGTATAAACAGCAACATTCACCAAATAGGAAAATAATAGGTAAAACTCACAATGTTTGTTTATCTGATCACAACACTGCTCAGGTTGTGAATTTCGAATACAATCAAAAACCCATATCAGGCTATTACTTCATGACCGTAAAAGACCTGAGTAAAAACAATCTTAGCAAATTAATTGAACACGTAAGTAAATTATCTTTTTCGGATATTTACTAATTTTCAGACACGAATAATGCTTTCAATTCGTTTCATGACACTTTAACATTATTTTATAAACTATACTTCCCTCTGATTAAAGTAAAAAAACCGTTCAAAGATAATAAATTAAAATGGATAACAAAAGGAGTTAAAATTAGTAGTAACACTAAACGAACATTAAGATATAAATATTATGTAAACAGAACACATGAAAATAAAACTAGATTTAAGATGTACTCGAAAATTTTAAGGAAATGTATTCATAATATGCAATCCCTATGTAATCTTAAGCACATTGCATACTCAAAAAATAAAGGTAAAGCTTCTTGGGATATTGTAAAAAGCTGCACAGGTAACGAACGGTCTCGAGAGTATATTAATTGTATAATAGATAATAGTGTTACTGCTACATCAGGTTCAGATATAGCAAATATATTTAACAACTTTTTCATTGATATTGTTGAAAACAGCGCTACTTTACAGAACAACACATATAACCAAGATATTTAAAACAATGACAATAGCATTTTTTTAAATCCTACAAATCCTTCTGAAATTTTTAGTATCTTAAAATCTTTAAAAAACACTAAATCCACTGGTTATGATAACTTATCTACAGACCTTTTAAAAAAAATATCCCCTTTCATTGCAGAACCTCTTTCATATATTATTAATTTATCTTTAGAACAAGGCTGCTTCTCGGGTAAACACAAAATATCTATAATAAAACCATTGCATAAAAAAGGCTCTAAAACTGATAAAAACAACTACCGACCAATTGCTCTAATTCCAATTCTATCCAAGGTCTTTGAAAGAGTCATGTACAGAAAAGTCCTCTCTTTCTTATACAAATATAACATGCTTGCAAAAGAGCAATACGGTTTTAGGAAAAATAAATCTACCTCACTAGCAGCATTTAATTTAGTTAAATCTATAATAAATAACATTAACTCTAAAAGTGTAACCTCAGCTTTATTTTTAGACCTTAGTAAAGCCTTCGATTTTGTAAATCATTCCATTCTTATCGATCAATTATCTAGAATTGGTATTAGGGGACCAGCTCTGGAATGGTTTAAATCTTATTTATTAAACAGAACTCAGACCACCCGAATTACAAAATTTGATGACAAAGTAAACAGTTTCATCAACTTCAACTCTCAGCCTCGGCAAAATTACTTTGGAGTTCCACAGGGAAGCATCTTGGGCCCTCCATTATTCCTTGTATATATCAATGATTTTCCTCAAAAAATAGAACAAGAGTGTGTTTTATTTGCAGATGACACAACAGTTATCCTAGATAGTAAAAATCATGAAGCACATGAGACTAATATAAATACCAGTTTAAATAAAATAGTCACATGGTTAGATATAAATGCTTTAAAATTGAACGTTGATAAAACTAAAATATTAAATTTTAAAACACAGAAGTCTTAAAATATCCATCTTAAAATAAAACATAGGGACCAAATAGTAGAACAGATACATACAACAAAATTTTTGGGTATAACACTGGATGAACATTTCACCTGAAGGGAGCATATCAATGAAATATACATTAAGATTAATAGGTTTGTTTTTGCTCTAAAAAAAGTCAAAGACGAGGCCTCCAAACCAACTGCGCTAATGGTATATCATGCCTATGTTTGCTCCGTTATCCGTTACGGCATCATTGTCTGGGGAAACTCCTCTGAACTATGTAGAGTTCTGTTGGCACAGAAAAAATGCATCCGCACGATTTTTAATATGGACTGGACTGATTCCTGCAGACCAGTATATAAAGAGCACAATCTCCTCACCGTTCCTTGTATGTATATATATGAAATCGCTAAATTTGTAAAAACTAATTATTCACTTTTTAATACTAAAAATAACAATAATAAACGAAAAGTTACACAGTATGTATTAGAATTACCTGTACCCAGAATCGAATTATTTAGGCGTAGTTGTGTTTACATGGCCCCTCTTATTTATAATTCTATACCCTCCTTTATAACCGACCTGCCTAACAGAAAATTCTGTATAGTTTTAAAAAAGTGGCTCATTTCTCATAGCTTTTATTCTATAGTCGAATGTCTAAAAAAATCTATATGTCAATCTTATCATTACAGGAATGCATTGTAGATTATCTTGTTATAAGTTGTTGTAATTCCTACCTACTGCCTTTTATGATATTATTTGATTTGTATTTTATGTGTGTGTGTTTTTTTTGTGTGTTTTTTGTTAACCATATAATTGCATAGTCTAATATATAAACTAAGTATTTTGAAGAGTTTATCAAACTTAACAGGTTAAATACCTAATAAAAATGTGTAATTAGATTATTAGAGATTTGCTTATTGTAAGCACCTTAACAAATATCTTAATATTTGCATGCCAACTTATGGCGAAATGTGTCATTGTGCTAAAAACTTATTTATACCATCTTTTGTACCGCATTTAATGCAAATAAATGGCTTTGAATTTGACAAAATAATTAAGTGGGTGACATAATTAACTGACGTTCATAAACAATGAAAGAACTGAACATAGCTCCGATAGGACAAAATTAACTATGTCGTTCGTGAACTGTTGTCCCTATACATCAATATTATGCCGCGGTCAGTTTACCAACTGCAAATAAGTTTTTTTTTATATAGTTACAGGGATAATGCCTTGGTTCTAATTTCCACCACCGACTATATCTATGTAGCCAAAAAGTCAATCAATAGTTAACATTTTCCACCATTGGGCATTTAAAGGGGTTAAAGTATGAAATTGCCGATTTGTACTGAAAAATTTAAATTAGTTTTTTTAATTTAACATATTTATTTAATCAAAATAATTATCATTATTATCTATACATTGCTGTCATCTAATAGGAAGGTCATTTATGCCTTTGCGACAGAACTTTGGTGATCTAGATTCGACAAACTGTGTGAAAGCATTTTGTACTGCCTCTTGAGAAGAAAACTTTTTATCACGTAGAAAATTGTCCAAATCACCAAAAAAATGGTAGTCCGTTGGAGCAAGGTCTGGCGAATACGGAGGGTGACGAATGCTTTCTATTGCATTTCCTGTAGAGTTAAAACTGTTTCTCTTGCTGTATGAGGTCTCGCGTTATCATGGAGCAATAATGGTGAAGATCGATTTATGAGTCGGGGATGTTTCACTGCTAGTTTTGCTATCATTGTTCGGAATTCGGCACAGTAGACATCTGCCGTTATTGCTTGACCTGATTGGAGAAAGCTATATTGAATAACACCATGCTGAGATCACCAAACAGTTACCATTACCTTTTTATTGGTAAGGTTTGCGGCGTTTTACCTGGGGTCAGCCATTGCATTTTTCATTTACGGTTATCGTAAAGAACCTATTTTTCATCACATGTTACAATTAGATCCAATATTCCTTCACTTCTGTATCGATTCAACAAGGCAACACAAGTTTCAACACGCGTTTCTTTCTGCAGATCAGTCAAATCATGAGGCACCCATTTTTCATATTTTTTTATTTTATTGGTTTGACGCAAATGAGTCAATATTGTTGGTTAGGTAACGTTAAACCATGCCGCTAATTCCAGGGTAGTTTGACTCGGATCGGCTTCCACCATCTCTTTCAATTCATTGTTATTCACCTGTGTGGGCGGTCTTCCATGTGGTTCGTTCTTCAAATCAAAGTATCCATCACGAAAGCGATTGAACCAAAATCGCACGGAACATGGATATTGCGAGCTGTTTCTGCAGCGTTAGTGCCGCGTCGGAACTCGTATTAAAAAATCACTCGAATTTTCAAAGTATCCATCTTTCTTGTCTGTGCTGACTAAAAAAAAGTAATAAATAAAATAAAGTCGATAATCGAATGTTGCACATTTTTTTAAAGAAGAAATTCATAGGTACCATGTGAAAAAGTTTCACTCAAAAATCTCAAACCATGAAGGTTCTATGCCAAATCAAAGTACCTTTTACAATAAAACAGCAATTTCATACTTTAACCCCTATTATAATATGTACATAGTATATTGTAAAACTATCGTTCGAGCTGTAAGTTCATAAATCCTAGCGTAGTCTTAGATACTGTAACGGAGGGTCCTAGCCAGACCGCTTCGTAATAAAAGACAAATTACTTTTATCTCATATATTTTCCAATAAAGTGCCTGCCTTCTGGGCGGCTACACAAGAATTGACATCAAAGCACAAATAATCTTTATATATACAGAAAAGCCTAGCAAAAACATCTTCATTTATTTATATGAGTTCGAATTTCAATTCCCTTTCAAAACTATTTAATTATTTGATGCCAGACTTCTTATAGGCAAGGAGTTTGACTTCTTAATTGGTGAGTCCCCACAATACCGAGTATTTGATAAATTAAAGACAATGCAGCTGCATGTTTCATAGAAATTGTTATCATTTAATATTTGTACACCATAATTTACATTTAAGAGGAAACTTAAACACTAATAATGGGCGGCATTATAACATACCGCGATCTCTGCCAGGCAACCTGGAAATGTTCTAAGATAGAACAATTTCTATGAATTCGTTATCACATCGTTGTTGCAATGTCGCTTCCCGCCTACGGAAACATTCAATTAGCGCAGCACTGATTTGGGTTTTCGCAGGACCTAGTGATTCAACAAGCCTTAGCACTTAGCCTACGATTAGAATGAGACAGCTTAACTCAACTTTGCTTGTAATAAGTTTCCGAAAAATCGAATCGGGTATTTCTCGATCGAGGGTTAAGCATGCTAATTTCACAGATTGCATCCATGTGATGCAAAACACATTTCAAAACATGAAAATTACCGGGTATAAAAAATACACGAAAAAATAGAAATGGAAATAAGGACGAAACCGTTACAAAATTGTAGCGATAATTACATTGTGCCGCTAGCTAGAGGCTAATTTATTGCAAATTAATTTATCCGTCGATGGACAAGGACCTCTACGTAATTTTATCTACGAGATTTACGGTAATTAATCATTGTCAGAATTAAATCCCAGCGATGGTTATTTGCCAGCAATTGTGCTGAATATAGCAGGGAAAATGGAAAGATAACAAACTATACTGTTTCACGGAATTTGTACTTAGCGCAATGTATACCAGAGTGAAAATGGATTTTAAATTACAAAACTTAACAAGTTGCTAAGTTCTGCACAAATATAAGGTCGACTTAAATAAAATAGCAAAGCTTTTAAGATTCACAAAAATGCAAACTATCATAAATGATGATAATTAAACATTTTATTTTATCTCATACTTTCTGGTAGCTAACTACACTACCAGTGACCGTCGATACCTAGTTCCTTGAAATTATGGGTTAAGAAAATAATATATATTATGTCGCATCATTGGTGTCCGATAGATGCAAAACATCGGGAAATCAGGATGTATTCTCTTAGATTTCATCGTGTGTGGGTAGGTAGGTGGGACAATCGTTAAAATGAAATCACACAAATTATTCGATACTCTGGGTTTAATCAAATAGTCACAACTCATAGTTACGATCTTGATTAATAATATTACAGATCGACAGTGTTTCGACGTCCATTACCGCTTTCGATTCTACGACGTCTTAGTTTTGAGGCGGTCAGAACTATACTATATATGTGTCCCCACCACGCAAGTGGTTAGAAAAGTGCGCCAATGCGTAGTTTTTCTTGATTTGCCGCCAGGTGGCATGCTTATGATTTGTCTTGAAATCTGTACTATTGACTAAATCCGACATATATATTGTTGGTTTTATACCCGTCCGTAAAGTTTTCCCAGTAGGTGAGCGACAACACTATCAATAGTTTATAACCTTAATTTACTTTTGTCCATAGAGCTGGTCGGTGTTAATGGCACCGGGTCCGGACATAACCGTCTGCAGATGTCAGCTATCTAGGAGTGCGGCAGTCTCCAATGGTAGCAAGAGTACCACGTGCACTATCTGCACGACAAAACAACCTCTTCGTTCGTCTGCGAACTCCTCAACAGCGCCCGTCAAGGCTGCTTCCGTGCGTTCACAGTTTTTCTAGTCAGTGTCAACAAGAGAGCCTTGGTGCATTTATTCACCGACGCCGTCACCGGGACGTCAACGAAAACGAGTTTTAATCTGCCCGAGATCACGGTGACGTGACGGCGATCGTTTGTCCACCTCAACGATCTCGATTGTACACACAGCACTTTATAATAATAATAATAAAATTTATTTATTTATCTCGACATCAAAAATACAGTGACTATCTTAATACGTAACCTTGTATGGAGAAGGGTGTCTGAGATAGGTAAGGCCCTGTGTTACAGATCACCCATTTTTTACATAAAGGATTAATTAATCATGAAATAATTTGTGTGTAGTCTTTACAAAATCGAAATTTAAGTTTAAAGTAGAATACAATTAAATTAAATTAAAATTCAATGAAGATTAAATTTAAAGAAAAATTTAAATCAAAATCAAAGAGAAATGAAATATAAAATTCAGCGAAAAATATACAAAAGAAGTAATATTATCACTGAAAGTATGAACAAACAAAAAGTACCTATTTAACTATAAAAATATTTTTTTTAAAACAAAATGAGAATGGAGAAATGAGAATGATGTGATTTGAATGATGAAAGCTGTCTATACGGTCGGGTCTAAGTTTTTCAAGACCCGTCGTACAGATAGGAACAAAAAGCTCTCTGATCATACCCTCAAGCTTATGAAGGAGAGGCGTGAGATGATCCTGCAGTCTTCAGATGAGGCGTGCAAATACCGGCAGCTCAATAGACAGATCTCTAAATCCTTGAAAAGAGACCTCCGCCAATTCAATACCGAGCGTATTAAAGACGCTATCGAGCGAAATAAAGGCTCCAAGGTGTTTGCAAGGGATCTGGCTATTGGGCAGAGCCAACTCACGAAACTGAAGACCGACGATGGCAGGATCGTATCCGCCAAACCGGAGCTTCTAAGGGAGATCGAGACATTCTATGGGCAGTTGTACACATCGATCAGCAAGCCCGTTGCGAGTCTAGCAAACGACCCAAGAGCTAGATTGACCCGGCACTATACCGAAGATATCCCGGACGTCAGCCTTTACGAGATTAGGATGGCTCTGAAACAGCTCAAAAACAACAAGGCGCCGGGTGATGACGGAATTACAGCCGAACTCCTGAAGGCGGGTGGCAAACCGGTCCTTAGGGCCCTTCAGAAGCTGTTTGATTCCGTCATACTCGAGGGCAAAACGCCACAGGCATGGTGCAGGGGTGTGGTGGTACTCTTCTTCAAGAAGGGCGACAATGCCCGGCTGAAGAACTATAGGCCCATCTCACTTCTTAGCCATGTCTACAAGTTGTTTGCAAGAGTCATCATGAATCGTCTCGCGCGCAGGTTTGATGATTTCCAGCCCCCCGAACAAGCCGAATTCCGAAAAGGCTTTAGCACCGTAGACCACATACATACGCTGCGGCAGGTTATACAGAAGACCGATGAGTATAACCTGCCTCTATGTTTAGCGTTTGTGGACTACGAGAAAGCCTTCGATTCGATCGAGACTTGGGCTGTACTGCAGTCTCTCCAACGGTGCCAGATCGACTACCGGTACATTGAGGTGGTGAAGTGTTTGTACAAAAACGCCACCATGTCAGTCCGTCTTCAGGATCAGACCTCGAAACCAATCCTTCTCCAGCGCGGCGTGAGACAGGGAGACGTCATTTCTCCGAAACTGTTAACTGCTGCGCTGGAGGATGTCTTCAAGGTTCTGGACTGGATGGGGCTGGGCATCAACGTTAATGGCGAGTACATTACTCACCTTCGGTTTGCCGACGACATAGTGGTCATGGCTGAGACCATGGAGAGCCTCAGTAAAATGCTCGATGACCTCAGTAGAGCTTCCGAAAGAGTGGGTCTTAAAATGAACATGGACAAAACCAAGATCATGGTGAATGTCCATGTAACACCCACTCCTATCAAGGTCGAAGACTCTACACTCGAAGTTGTAGACCATTATGTCTACCTGAGACAAACGGTCCAGTTGGGTAGGTCCAATTTCGAGAAAGAGATCAACCGTCGAATCCGACCCGGCTGGGCGGCGTTCGGGAAGTTGCGTGGTATCTTCTCGTCCAATTTACCGCAGTGTCTCAAGACAAAAGTCTATGACCAGTGTGTGTTGCCAGTGATCACCTATGGAACCGAGACGTGTTCGCTCACAATGGGCCTTATCAGAAAGCTCAAAGTCACCCAAAGGGCAATGGAGAGGGCTATGCTCGGAAATTCCTTGCGTGATCACGTCAGAAATGATGATATCCGCAGGAGAACCAAAGTTACCGACATAGCCCGAAGAATTGCCAAACTTAAGTGGCAGTGGGCAGGGCACATTGCTCGCAGAACGGATGGCCGATGGGGCCGAAAAGTTCTGGAATGGCGACCGCGAATCGGAAGACGATACGCTGGAAGGCCTCCCACTAGGTGGACTGATGACCTGGTTAAGGTTGCGGGAAGGCGCTGGATGCGAGACGCACGGGATCGGTCAATGTGGCGACGCCTGGGGGAGGCCTATGTCCAGCAGTGGACGTCTTTCGGCTGAAATGATGATGATGATAAGTGTAATGTGTGTATAAATGTGTGAGTGTAAATGTGAGTTTATGACACTGGTTTTAATATATTTTCCGTGGAAATGTAGTCGAGGTTTAACAGCCAATTTCTTAATCTCCTTTTACAGAGCTCTTTTGTGTGTGTGTGTGTATATAGATAGTTTATTATTAATAGAGTTATACAGAAAAGTACCAAGAAAGCAGAAAAACCTTTGAGAGAAACTTGTATTGTAACGGATGATTGGACAAATATTGGTTCATCTTCTATTTTGATTTAGGAGATCGGTATCTAGGGGTAGTTCAGAGTTTTTTTTTTTTTCACTATATCTTAAAAACAAAAACTGCGTGGTGCGGCGTCATGGCACCGGTGTGGTGGACAATTTTAAACGTATTTCCGTAGTTACGTTTATTGCTGGTACATCAGCCCGTCACAATCCCGGGCCGAGTTCTAGCGATCACGCCGATTTACTCGAATTGACGGCGCTCGGGCGACGTGTTTGCGGTGGACAAGCTATAGTAAATTGAAGTGTCGATACATCGGGCTGTCATCACGTTATCATTGACATTCCGGTGACGGCGGCGGTGGACAAACGAACTAAGGCTCACAAGTGACCTATCAACGATAGCGTGGCGAAAATGTATGGATTGCCAAGCCCTAACAAAATGACATGAACGGACTTCTTTCACAGACATTAATGTTGTGCAAAATTAATTCTACGAAAATAATTCATGGGTTTTTTTATATCTTAGTAATAATTTTGAAATGTCAACGACGAATAAATTAGGGTAGCTGTTATACATTAAAATTTCTGAATTTATTGAGGTACCTGACAATTTCTCCCTTACCTTTTTCCCTTGGATTATTATATTTCTGAACACGCTTCGTGGACACATTTTTTCGGTAGAAAAATGTTATTTATTTGTGAATGTATGATACACTACCTTGTTCCGCGGTTTTGCTCTCGTGGTCCTTTCCACAGTTATGGTATTTTTTAGACTCGCGCACGAAGTGTTCCGTACCATTATCGCAAAAACGGCGAAAAAAACGTTTGTTGTATGGGATCCTCACTTAAATATTTTTATATAGGCAACAGAAATACATCATCTGTGAAAATTTCAACTGTCTAGCTATCGCGGTTCATGAGATACAACCTGGTGACAGACGGATGGAACGACAGACAGACAGACAGACAAATCGTGGAGTCTTAGTAATAGAGTACCGTTTTTACCCTTTGTGTACGGAACCCTAAAAAATGGTGTAATGTAACATATATTTTTGCCAAAAAATTACGACTAGCCGTTTAGACGTGATTCTCAATCTATAATCTATTTGCGCCTTAAATATCCCGAGGTTGAAATTGCTGTTGTTTCAGCGACACGAAGAAGAACTGTGGTTAGAGTAATGTGGCGGGGTTGTCACAAAATATTAATTATTTATCTAGGGAGCAAAAAAAAAATCGAAATGTTCCAGTGACTTTTTTTGCTCATAGAGGGTGAGTACCGTCTATGAGAAAACAACTAAGTGCAACCTTTACGTTACGTTTATTTATTTACATACAGTTAGGAACCATAAAATATAACATTGAAATAATTAGAGGCTAATATTTATATTTGAACAATTATGGAAGTGCATCGTAACAATTTTATTAGTACCATCCGTTGCAGTTGTAGATTTATTTTATATTTAGCTCGCGCGCGGTTTTCCAGCCAGTCAGTTCAATAAAATGTTCCCGTGCGGTCCGAAATAGAATTACAATTGCTCATTAGCCATTCACCTCATACATTCGTCGTCATCGATTTTAGCGATGTATTCCTATTTTGGGCCGCATGGTTTGTGATAACTAACAATATCCACATTCCACAATTTAAATCACTTTTGGTCCCTAGAGATTAATGAATTATTAAATTCCCTGTTTACGAAGAATAACCTAGCTCTTTTTGAATAGATGTGATAAAACAATACTAGTACCTGTGGTGATATTTAGTACCGCAAATCCAGTCTGTAATTTGTCTGCTTAAGTGCCGTAATCCCTCAATCGGTATTACGAGTTTCCCGAAATAAGTGATGGAGCATCACTATGGTTGGAACTCGAGCAGCAGGGGACTTTCTTTTTAGGATGCTAAATTAGATCAAATTTATTTTAAAAGGCCCCATAAAAATGGCGTGGTATCAAGATTACACATCTTGATACAACGCGTTTTCTTAAATAATCTAGTCTAATAAGCCTCTTGTTTATCACGGATGATGGGTAAAAGATTTCCTTTTTCATTTTTACAAAAGTCTACTCTCTGCATTTGCGGTTTATTTCGAGTCAAGTTTGTCTCTCTTTTTCTTTTTTTTAACAACAATAAATTATTATTTAAATTCAGCTATTTCAGCTGAATTAAAAGATATATATGCAGATATTAAATTATCACACAAATGGCTTGGTCACCTTTTTCGAGCTTTTTAAACACAATTTTCTGCAAGGCTACTTTACGTTAGTGAAATGGAATCCATAATAATATTATAAATGCAAATGTTACTTGCTGACTACGACTCTAACGCGGGTGAAACGACCGCCGGAATTTATAATAATCAGATTTATATAATTTTCTAGTATGACGAGATTCAGTTTTAAACCGACTTCCCAAAAAGGAGGAGGTTTCTCAATTCGACCGTATATATATATATATATATATATATATATTATGTGTGTTCGCGGATAACTTCGTCATTTATGAACCGATTTTGATGATTATTTTTTTGTTGGAAAGGAGATATCCCAAGGGTGGTACCATGATAAGAAAACCAGGATCTGATGATGGAATCCTAGAGAAATCGAGGGAATTCCTCAAATATTATAGGCTTTCATATAGCGATTTTGGTATTTTCATCAATAATGCAATCATTTGCACTCAGAAAGTATCACTTGGTGAAGTGGAACTGATGAAGAAGACCACAATGGCCACTAGAAATAAAACAATGTATCCTAGTCGTGTTTGGGCTTATTGGAATTGTCATAAGATGTACTTTGGCTATAAATGATTTTCATATTAATTGGAGGTACCTACCAAAACTAAAAATAAAAAACTTTTTAACAAAAAATCAAACCGACTTCCAAAACAAAACACTTCAAAGTGAAAAATAACTTTATTTTCCGAAGTCTGTGTCAAATAACGGAAAACAATGGGTACAAAAGACACCGACTTCGGAAAAGAAAGTTATTTTTCACTTTGAAGTGTTTTCTTTTGGAAGTCGGTTTGATTTTTTGTTAAAAAGTTTTTTTTATAAATGTCGTTATTAAATGTGGTCACGGTACCCTTGAAATCAAATAAATGAATAAAACACGAAGATACTTTTTTTTCGGAAAACGGTTTTCCTTGTTATGTTTTTGTGGTATAATTTTCTCGATACAGATCAAAGTCCCTTATATTTGAAAGGCACCTCATTTTATATCACGAACAAGTTAAGATGACATTCTATTATTTATGTTTTAATAGGTTTCCACGTTTTACAAACTTTACATGAGTAAAGTAAGTAGGTATCGCATGGATACCTCAGCTCACCTGCCATAGCTGTCATAGGAATCATAATGGCATTCATAACACTTAATATTATAAGGTTTGTGAGTGTGTGTGTTTGAATGTTTGTTACTCTTCAACGGTTGGACGGATCTGGATGAAATTTGGCATGGAGATAGATTATAGTCTGGAATAGCACATACGATATCTTTTTATCCCGGGAATGTCTACCTCTAAGGATAGGTAAAATTAATTCATACAATACTACATAAATCTATGATAGGTGCATCTGTTCAGTTGGTGCCCTAGATTAACGCCACAGAACAAGCAGACTAATAATGGCTCATTTACATTAGGTCATTTATTTGATCGATTCGCTTGCAGCCCGTATTCGGTCACCTACTACTGTAAACAAGTTTTCGGTTAGCCGTATTCGGCCGCAGCCCGTTTTCAGTAACCGAACACGGCTGAATTGTTGAAAAGCTTCACTCATTGTTCAATTGAGAGGCGCGGACGGCACACACGTGAAGTATTATGATTGATTTTTATTCCTTAGTCCGTTATTGTTCCTTGTCGTAACACAATATTTCTGTCCACACTAGTGTACACAGATTGGCTGAATGCGGCCGCCGAATCCACTAAAACCCAAACTTAAACGAATGCGGTCACCGTATTCAGTGACCGACTTAATGTAAACAGCCCAATTCGGCTAACCGGTCTGGTTCAACCGAAAGCGGTCGCCGTATACGGTGGCCAACCTAATATAAACGCGCCATAAGTGTTATCTTAGCAATTGTATACATTTGCCTGTTTTCACTAACAATAGACCTTAATTATATTCAGGCTTTACATGAATATAGACTTCGCCTAGTTTTTAGTGAAAACGAACATTTATCAATTTAGTATCGAAATGTATCGGAGACCTCTATAGAGTTTGTAGGTATCAAGTATAGAATTAGTTCCACCTGTTGAAAATGCGATAATGCATCCATAAAATTACAACCTTTCTTATATTTGAAGGCTCTATAAAATAGTCGTCATGTTTGTCGCATTGTCACGTCGCACTTGACTGCGGAAGCTTTAAACCTAGAAAACTTTTTATAGTAATAGAAGAAACCCATTGAATGTTCGCAAAAAGGTACCGTAAAATATCGATGACCGTAATAAAGAAAGTGAACTGAGTACTTATTGGTAAGTTTATGATATTATCGGCCGTTTTAAAAATAGCCATTTTATTAGAGTGGAGCAAATCACATTTGGTTTTTTCACCCAGTCGTAACTGTGATATGATAGGGCGCACCTTCGTGGCTGTTAAATACAGGTCTTCAGGTCCCAAGCCAGGAGCTAAACACCGGGGCCCATTAGCAGTGTGGGACTCCTGGACCCTGTCTGAACCTGTACCCCACGAAACTGCCGTAACGCAGCAGTGGAAAGCTAGGGGGTTTGTATCTTATTGGGAGATATACTGGTTCCTACTACGGGTGTAAGGTGTCACAAAGGTTGGCCGGTAATATTATGGTGTAATATATGCATTTACCTGGGATTCCTGCGGTAGGCTCCTGGGGGTCGATCAATATCGTGCCGTGAGATTAGGGATAGGAGAATATATATAATAATAGGGCAATAAAGGATAGACTGACGGCTGTCTGGACCGAAGGCTCCGGCGTCCACCAGGCTGAGCACGTTTCCCGCAAAAGCACTTCGTTGTGCGTGAAATATATTCAAAAGCGACTTCGCGGGCGCCCCACAAACCGATCGCGAACGGCGGTCGCAAATTCAACTCACAATGAACGAAATATAGCTTGATTAGCTTATCGCTCCACAAGACACCGAATTTCTCGTGTCCGTTACGAATAAAACGCCGGATCCAAGCGGTGACTCCTAACAATTTTGACAAAGAACTGTATGTGTCCGAAAGACAATCCAAATTGTATGCAGGTTGCGTTTCAACAATTCCAATACGCAAAACTGGCAAAACCTCTGGAGAGGAGAACCTATTCGGGGGCCAGGACGACTTGCGATGCGTCAACCAGTCTGGTCCCCACCAAAGAGAATGGTCAACAAGAGCAGGAGCCTCGCAACCACGTGACGCGCAGTCTGCGGGGTTCAATTCTCTTGGGACATGTCTCCAGGTCAGTTTAGTCTCATAGTTCTGAATCTGTGAGACTCTATTCGCCACAAAAACCTCCAACGTATGAGCTGAGGTGCGAAGCCAACAATGGACTATCCTATAATCAGTCCTTGGTCCTTAATCCGCGGGGCGGAGCCCTTCAACACGGGACCCGTAAGTCCAAAACTAAAAACCGTCGGTACAACTACTAACCTATTCGTCTGCAGAACCCACTTGGTCCCGGACAAAATCAAAGCCAAAACATCCGCACCCATATACGGATCCGGGTACCAACCACTTCGGGTCGGCAGGAGTTAAGTCCGACGTCAATTTCACCTAATACCTGCAGGTATCTGCCCAAAATATCATTCAAAACAACGGCCTTGGCCAAGATTCTTGGCCCACAATGAACAGGCGAAACATAAATTTCAATTTCTCCCCGTTGACCAACCGCTTCAATACCACCCATATGGTAGAAGGGTGGAATCTACGTGGGAGACCCAATCTCTCCACTAAACAAAAGGATACAAGACAGCCTTGAGCACCCGAATCCAAAAGAGCACGAACTAACAAAGATTTAATCTTCGAGCCCCACAGGGACAGACGTTTTTTAAATAAGGGTAATTTGATGAGAATGAAAGCTGCATCTGGCTACCCTGCTCTTTGACACAATTATCACAAAAAAACCAGACTATCTGTTTGGTAAATTAACCTTGTCGCGTGATGTAAATAAAGTTAAAACGAGAGCTTCTGCGTACCTGTTGTTAACGTCACACAAAACTGCTGCATTCCGTGGAAGTTTCAAATTCGCTGCTTCTCGTATCTGGAATGATCTTCCTACACCGTTTCGCGCTATAAAAACGATTGCAACATTTAGTACTAAATTTAAGCAGTACTTATTACTCAAACAAAAGGAATCCGGAAGATAAGCTTACCCGGGGTTTGCACGCAGTTAATATTACTGCCCTTAATCCATTTTCATTATTTTGAACTTGCTTGCGAACACCACACCACACATGATAACATTCACATCACTGTTTTATCTAATACTAGCAAAACACTATTCTATGTATTCTTTTCGCCTGGTTTATTTACACTTATTTATTTACACTATTTCATAACATATTTCTTTTGACAGCCGACCATAGATTTACTTTTTCTTTTTTTTTCCACAGGTATTTAAGGTCCTTTCTAAGTTATTTAATATATTACCCTTTGGTCCGCGCGCTCTGTCATTTGTATATGGTTTTGACAAATGATCGTGTTTATTCTATTTTGTTTGTTATTTATATGCAAAGACCTTATACGTAAATTACGTAGGCTACTGCCGGAGGACTCAAAAAAAATCGAATTTATTACAAACTAATTTATTTTAATAAAGAAATTACAATTATAAGAATATTAAGTTGACCCGATCGATGGTGGATACAAAGTGAGCGGGCTCGGTCACGTAGACGGTGTCTTCGGGCCTCGTGTTCTGTGTCAGCAGTTTCCACTCGTAGCAACTGGGTCGATGATGCGCACGCGCTGTGCCTCGTGCCTTTGTGTCAGCGCTTTACATGGTAGTGATGCGCGTAACACCTCCCCCCTCAGATCGACGACTATTTCAGATTTTGAGATGAAATATCGTCGAGAGTTTAGACTGATCTTGAGGTGCCATCTGGTTCCGGCGGGTTTCAGATGTTTCCGGCTCGGCGTACATAGGTTCATCTGGGCTTGTCATCTGCTTCTTGCGGTGGATGTAGACTCGGTATGATACTATTGCTCCAAGTACAAATAAGGCCAGTAGTGTACCATAAAATGAGATAGTTGTATGGTAAATGGTTGAGGTTGGTTCAATGTGAACTGGCTTCTGTGAGTCTATTCTATCCTGAATATCGTGCAGCTTTTTCAGGTTAATAGCACTGATTTGAAGAGCGTGGTTGAAACTTCTATGTCATCTGGCACGCTGCTTATCTTCATAGGTTGTCCACTAATGTGGTCGTTGATGTTGACGATGGTGAACTCGTCTGTTCGTAGCTTGCAGTTATGTGGAATAGTGGCTAGGAAGCTTCCGGTTAGGGTTATGGATTCTTCCTGTTCACAGATTAACTGGACTTGTGTTGGTTTCGGGAACACGAGAGCGTAGCGCGTCATCTAACTTCTCCATTGCGGGCTTCGTCAGGCTGATAGTAATTGTGTTGCATGATTTGTGTGGAGTTTGACTTCCGATGATATCGCAGATGCAGTCCGGATGGGTTCTCATTTGGTGGTTGAGTTTTTCTTCGCAGATATACTCTGAAGCTACCTTCGGGCATTCTGCCTCTATGTACGCATGAATATTCCCAGTGATTGCTATGAATGGGTAGGACGGGATGATGGCTTGCTTACTTCTATTTGGTACAATGACTAACTTATACAACAGGAATTTTAGTGGAGACGTTATGGGAAATTTGAATGCGAAAACTATTTGACTTCCACGATAATAAGCTAATGGTTTAATTATGTCGTAATATTCTCTAATTTCTAATTCTAGTAATTGGTATTTATTATAAAGCGCACTTAGTTTGCGTATCATATTGCTTAGTACTTCTGTACCTAACATGGAATGATGAGTATGCGTTTGACCGGAAAGAGCTATCGCGTTTTCTAACCTACTCAATTCGCTTAATAAACTATCTACGTTATTGCTAATTATATTCAGTACTTGCGAAAACTTTGCAAATTTTATGAGGTTGTGTTGTTTATACTTATCGGCGTCAAGTAAAATATGCAGACTGTCATTTAATTGTACTTGGTTTTCTACTAATTTCGTAATAATTTTTGTATGCTCATTCATCAAACCTTTGCTAAGGCTTATATGATGATTTTGCTCAATAGCTATCTGTTGCTGATTATCATTAAGGGCTTTAAGGGCGTTATCGTACTTGATGGCATCTGTATGGTCCAGGTTTCCTGTAATGCTCTTTATAACGGATCCGAGACCATCTATAAAACTTCTTTTGAATCGATTGGGCTTTAGGCTTTGTAGATGAGATGAGGCTCTATTTAATTTCGCATTCAAGCTGTCCGTTTGGAGCTCGTATAAAGTGCGAGTGTAATTGTCTAGTCTGTCTGTGGCTTTAATGAGTTGGATTCGTATTTCGTTAATATTTTTATCTATGTCTGTTAGTTCAATGTTCTGCAGGAACGTATGATAATGAGTAATGAGTTTCATGGGCCCTAGTTTGAAGGGCAGTAGTCCGAGTCCATTGTCAAGTCGTTCTAGATTGATCTCCTGCGCCCATGTTAGGCTAAGTGACAGCATCAGAGGTATCCTGCAACAATTTCGCGGTTTTAGGGACGCGCTTTAGTCTAGATTTCGCTATAGGTCCCTTTTTCTTGGAAGTATAAATGTGGATAGGTAAATTAGCTAGGACGGTATCTTGGCTATATCTGGATGCGAGTTTAGATCTACTAGCGGAGGGGTTACTGATGAATATTTGTTGGTCGGGTTCATAGTCGACCTCATCCTCACGGGTTTTATTACGACTCTCTATTAGCGCGGTTCGATTAGCGGGAGACGTATCATTGATTAGTTCATATACTTTTTGCATACGTTCTCTATGTGTTTCTGTATACTGTTGCAATAGGTGTCCGGTCAGATCTATGTCAGTCGGATCTCGTGGGTCAGTGTGTCCTAATATAAGGTCGTATGGTTTGCATCGTGTGAAAGAATGGATCGAACTATTGTATGCTATGATAGCATATGGCATCAAATGTACAACTGGCTCATCTTTGTGTTTTAGTTTCAAAATACGAAGATGTTCCAGTATGGTGGAATGAAAGCGTTCTATATTTCCGTTAGCGTTAGGCGAGTATGCGAGTGTTTGGTGATGGATTATTTTGTGAACCTTGCAGAACTCGGTGAACATCTGGTTGATGAATTCGGTCCCTTGATCTGTAATAATGGTTAGTGGTAGGCCATGATGCGTGCTGAAAGTTAGTAAAGCTTGTATAATACTAACTGCAGTCCCATCTCGAAGAAGGTAAGCTTGACCATACTTTGAGAAGGCGTCTATGAATGTGACGTATTTTTCATTCTGTGCTGAAAAGCTATCCATATGTATTATTTCGAACGGTCTGGTGGCAGGGGGCACTATGTTGAATTTCTGCTTTATGGGGCTCCTATCGTACTTTGCTTGCCCACATATTGTGCAGTCATTAATGAATTTTGTTATGTGCTCTCGCATTTTAGGCCAATAATATTTAACAGATAACGCTAGAAAGCACTCGTTTATACCACGGTGGTTGGTTTTGCCCTCATGGTAGTGACGTATAATTTCCTGCTGCCTCAGGTATTCTTTTACGTTTTCGAGTTCCTTTTTTGCCAATACCAATTTCATTGAAGAACTTTTAAAGTATTTTTGTAGCAGGGGGATTATGTTGTACATTGCAAGGGGTGGATTTATCAACAGGGTAGTTTTGATCTTAGGGTTGACATACTCCTTAATGGCGTTAATTAGATCTTCCTCCAGGTTGGATTCAGATAGCTGGACGGATGTTCGAGTGTGGGTGTCAAATGTCTTGGTTGCCATAGTTCGTTTTTTAAAATCGTCTACAACGGTTAAGCATAACTGTCGGTGAAATTTATTAAGTGGTTCGTCGGTGATAGGTATTTCAAGTATGGGGTTTTCCTCAGAGGTGTGTGCTGTCAGGGTGTTGGAGTTAGCTAGGGATGGTGGTCTATCAGTTGCGTTTGCAATCATCGAACTAACTTCCTCGTTGTAGATTTCGACACGAGAAAGAGCGTCGGCATTGGTATTGTGTTTGCCCTTTTTATATATGACGGTGAAATCGTATTCGCTTAATTTTAGCCGCCACCTGGTTAATCGTGAATTTGGTTCCTTGAGGCTCATGACCCATTGTAATGGTTTGTGGTCCGTTACTATTTTGAACTTGCGTCCAAAAAGGTAAGGGCGAAAGTATTTTGTTGCCCATACAATGGCTAAAAGTTCATTTTCTATCGTACTGTAATTTACTTCGCTTTCATTAAGTGTCCGCGACGCATATGCTACGGGTTTATCCGAGCCAATAAAACCTTGTGATAGTATCGCGCCGATTGCAAAATTGGAGGCGTCTGTGGTTAATATGAATTCTTTGTCAAAGTCTGGGTATTTAAGGATTCGTTGGTCAGTAGAGTCTTACATTTCTCAAAGCAGTTAATATAGTCTGAGTCTAAAGTTACCCTTTTCCCTTTCTTTAGAAGAGGTTTGGTAATACGGGAAAAGTCCGGAATGAACTTTCGGTAATAACCGAGGAGTCCGAGGAACTGTTTAATTTCCTTAGGTGTTTTAGGTATGGGGTAATTTTGAATAGCTGTGATTTTGTCTGGGTTAGGTTTTATCCCTTCGGTACTGATGATATGACCTAGGTATACGGTTTCGAGCTTTAAGAACTCTGATTTATCTAGCTGGATTTTAAAGTTAGATTCTCTTAACCTCTGGAATACTTTCTCTAGGTTGTTCATGTGTTCCTGGAGAGAAGTACTAAAAACGATTATATCGTCGAGATAGACAAGACATATAACATTTTGGAGTCCCCTGAGTACGTTATCCATCACTCGTTGGAACGTGGAAGGGGAATTTTTAAGTCCCATGGGCATTCTCAAGAATTCGAAGTGCCCATGTTCAACATTAAAGGCGGTCTTAGGAATATCACTAGGGTTCAATTCGACTTGGTGAAAACCTGATGCTAGGTCAAGAGTAGTGAAATATTGGCACTTGCCTAGCTTGTCCAGTACGTCTGTAATATTCGGGATAGGGTATTTGTCATCAATCGTTTTTTCGTTGAGCTTCCGAAAGTCAATGACTATACGCCATTTCTGTTTTCCAGAAGCGTCACTTTTCTTTGGGACGACCCAAATTGGTGAGCTCCAAGCGGATTCAGACGGCCTAATAATTCCCTGATCTAACATTTTCGCTATTTGGTCACTAACTTCTTGGCGATGTATAAACGGATATCTGTAACTTTTGGTATAAATTGGAACTTCATCTGTGGTCTTAATACTGTGCTTTACTTTGTTGGTGAAGGTTAATGCCTCGCCCTCAATGTAAAAGACATCGGCGTACTTTGAATACAGTGCCAATAAGTTTGCCTTTTCCTCCTTGTTTAGGTGATCGGTGCGTAGCCGGGATGTAACATCTTTAGCGCGAGGTGACAGTTGCTCGGTGCATTCAACATTGAGTATCGTTGCCTGAGTGGCATGGTCCAATGAGAATATTATATCATTGTGGGTTGGGTTGGTCACTTCAACTATACCGCGGTTATTAGACACGGTGGTCAGGCATTCAGATATAATACAGTTGCAAATTATCTGATTTTCAACAAGAACCTCACCACCCGGTGCGTTAATGGGTAACCGTATTAATTTAGAACTCCCTGCTGGTATGATTTCCTCATAAAGATTTAAATTTCGAGAATTATAAATTTGGATGGGATTAATGGCGTACTTAGTTATAAATGAGATCTTAGATCTTTCAAATCTAACTTAGCCTCCCATTTGGTGAGCAGATCCATTCCTATCAAACCATCAAAACGATCGTGGAATCTGTATACGAATAGTTTTATTGATTCCGTTTCACCAAATTCGGGAAAGCAGGGTAAGTTAATAGAGTATTCACTCCTGCTTGTGGCATGAACATTAGTGACCTCGAATGGATCATAGTTAAGAGGTATGTGCGGGAAGTAAGTCTGTACTGCTTCTGGACTGATGAATGATTGGTTTGCACCGGTATCTATCAGGAAGTTAAGTGGAGGGTTATGGATACGAACAAATGGTAGTTGCCTTTGGGTTTGCAAGTTCAATTCTATCCTAAGCTGTTTGACTTCGGAGCTTTCTGAAAATCCTGACTGGCTGTGGATTGCTGTTGGTCAGCATTACCTGCCTTGTCGGTTTCGTTAGTCCCGTCGGTCTGTTCCGGTATGAACTGGTCATAATATGACCACGCCACCCCCGGAGAATAAAATGGTAATAGCAAAATCACTACTTTTCAGGAAAAATAAAAAACTGATTTTCGACTATATCTTGCCAACTAATTTGTGTAGAGAAACGAGAAATAGGACAATGGTAGCTAATTTTTTATGCTTTATAATGCTTTTAAAGAAGTTTTACTAAGGTTATTTGAACTAAAGATATTTCGAATTTAAAAAGATACTAAAATTCTTGTACTGTTTTAGTTTATTAATATACACTTACAATTTTAATCGCGGCAATTACCAGAACCTATGAATATTGCAATATTACATTACAATAATATTCATTGAAAAATGGATGCCAGATTAATGGAAAACAAGATCATTTGCAATTTTATTCTAGTTAATTTTCAATTTGCATAATTAGGTAACAGAAACTTAAACTTTTATTCTAGGGTTTAAAATGAAACAACGTTATTCTAATAAACTATTATTTTAATTAATAAGTATAGAAAAAAACCATAAGAAAAAAATCAGTCTTCGTGAACTTCATCGGAATCCTCATGATTAAGTTCTTCAGAGCAATTAGCAAATGTGAGGGAGTTATAAAAGGCATGGTAGTAGCTAGGGATTGCTTCTGCCCTACAGAGACTCATAAGGTCGCCGTGTAAAGCCTTACTTATTGAAAGGGGTTTGTTGTAAGCTGGTTTCAATAATTGTATCTCTGTAAGAGAGGTTGAAGCATTATGTTTACCCCGCTTGTTTCTTGGCGCAATTCTTGGAAGCGGTTCGACATTCAACCGAGAATAATCTGCATCATAATCATACTTGAAACGTAGAACTGTAGGCTGTGAATGCAAGACACTTACTTCCATTATTTTAGACCATGCTACTTTATGTCCCTCTTCATCTTTGGCCCAGTTCTTATTCTTGATTAATTCTTTTATGTCTTTAAACTCATTTTGTGTCATTTCCTTCACAGTGTACTTCTCACCATTAACTTTTGCATTCAAAATAATTGCGTAAATCTGTTCAGGTGTATAAACAACTTGATGTTTTAGCTCTCGTTCTATATTAGAGTGCATTGAGTCACCTTCGCTTTGACCATGCCCCGTTTCGAAAAATCGGTGTGTGATATTGATTTTCAGTTTCTGAGCGGCAAAAATATAGAATGCAAAAATAAATCTATTTTTATTTTGACCTCCGCAACCGTCAGAGTAAAATGAGATGTTTTTGATACCTCTTCCTGCTTCACCCATGAGAAATTGCCATAAACAGCTACCAATTTCTATTGCTCCTCTTTTTGCGATTGCGTAGTGCCAAACATAGCAGTAACCTTTCAGTCGAGTACTGTCAAATATTGTGAAGTTATACACAGGGTATTTCCTCTTATAGTGAAATATTCCCACTTGAGATTGAGGAATATTCAACACCTTCTCTAAATCAAAGATTGCAACAGTTGTATCTGAAAGGTCAGCTGATTGTTTTTCTTCGTTTTTTATTTGACGCACGCGTTCTTTATTCTTCTGGTGCTGGTTAAATTTCTCTCGCAGAGTTTCTTCTGTACGAGGATCAGCTTGTCGGTAAAGTGCACATTGACCACATTGGTCTTTTTTGGGGCGATGAAAGGAGTAATTAAATCTGGTGTTAAAAATAGTTTCGTACTGTCTTTTAGATGCCATGCGGCAAGAATATATATGTATACCAAGCCTCGTACAACCGGTACATTTTAGATATATTAAGTAATTCGGACAGATATTGTCTGGCCGATTTCTTCCGAGTATAATGACTCTCCACAGTAGGAAATAATTAAATGTGCTCTTTAATATTGTCTTCGGTTTCAAGTGACATTTTGCGAGGTCTATTATCATGACAACCTCTATTGTCACTCAAACCTTTATCAGATTTTACCTTTTCTAAGGCTGTATAAACTGTTTGATGTGATATAGATAGAGTATTAATGAAGAATGTTTTACATACTTGCACTTTTTCTGTGTCTAAATAAAAGTCCGAATCTCCTCCAAAACTTAATGAGCTTTGACTCCGCTGTCTTAGAATTTGGAGTCTCTCTGGACTTGGCAGATATTCACCGGATGAACTCGGAGAGAAGTCTTCATTCCCTTGTTTATCATTTGGATTGTAGTACGTTTTCTTTGTTAATTCTGCAGACCAGAACAAAAGAGTTTTTAATTCGAACCAGTAGTTTCTGAGATTAGCCCTTACATACAAACTTACAAACAAAAATATTACCTCTTTATAATATTATATAATATAGATATAGCCTTCCTCAATAAATGAACTAAGTAACTATCTAACACAAAAATATTTTTTCAACTCAAACCAGTGGTTCCTGAGATTACCACGTTCAACCAACCAAACTATTTTGCTTTATAATATTAATATAGAAATATAGATTAGTTTGGTGAACCTAGCTTCTTATATTTTTTGCTTTTTTATACTTACATTAAATAAAAAAGCAAAAAATATAAGAAGCTAGGTTAAGCTAGAAAAAAATGAGGTAGGTAATACGATAGCTTTTTGTTTATTTTAACATAACCATAACATGACATAACAATCACACCTGTATTCCCCGAAGGGTTAGGCAGAGGTGTGTAATACACCCACGTTTCGCCAGTTATGTTTTAAGTCCCATGTAATAGGGGGCGAGCCTATTGTCATCTACCGGGCACAAATCCAGACTCCGTGCTGCTACTGAGAAGTTCCAACTTAATGGAAAAACCCAATAACACTTTGCCCGACCCGGGAATCGAACCCAGGACCTCGAGGTTAGGACCCGCGCTTGCGGCCACTCGACCATCGAGGCAGGAGTTTATTTTTAGTATAATTATTTTAAATACAGGCAAAAATTACTACTTACCTACCTACCAAAAACATAAAATAATATTTAACACTTACCGCGTAAATTATATTCATGTTTCGTTATTTTGTCTTGATCTGTAGTACCATTTTGGGGTGGGTTGTGATCTAAAACATTTAAACGATACGATTTAATGACATTGAATTAATACCTAGATAATAACAAACAGTGATGACAAATTGACATGCATATAGATTAGTTAACGCAAAGAAACTTCATTGTAGGTAATGAGCATTAGGTAGGTTCCAAGGAAGATCAACTGTTTCACTCGAAGTAGGTACCTATTTAAAAATAAGCAAGTTGGTATCTAGGTAGGTAGGTGTGTCGAATTTGCAGCTATCAACATCGGGTCACAGATCGAGTACCTACTTACTTAAATAAGATTCTATGGCCATTCTATCTACCTATCACTAATTAAAAGACAATGATACTGTGTAAAAGGCACAGTCGGTACTCACCATCATTAGTAAGATGTTTGGAATTTATTTTAGACACCATACTCATAATAACGTCTAAACGAGGATTCCGTTTATTCATTTTATTATTGCAATTAGGTTTACCACTTTTCACTTTAAAAAAACACTGAATTTACACAAAAATAATAGAAACAACCGCAGCTAAAAAGAAATTACGCTCACGCAATGACGGTTACAAGTGCACTAGAGAAGGTCGAGTAGGTAAACAAACATTGCCACGTGCCGAGCGCCGCACGCAATGAATTATCGTGCTATCACTCTCTAATGCACCTATGCACCTATGACCGAAAAGAATGGCAAGATGTTTCCGTGTTTACTTTTCTCAGTACTTTTTACTAAGGACATGTTAGTCACCGAGCCTAAATGTATTATTACGAGAACAAAATGGTAATAGCGTTAACAATTTATTTTATCTATTTATTTTCCGAGAATCCTATTGTAAAAGTATTTGGCATATATTTTATGAAGAAACTTTTTTACCAATACTATGATACATTATTTTTCGGGTAGAAAATTGATGATGAATATTATTGCAATATTTTATAACTTTTTAAATACAGGCAGGACATTCACGAAAAAAATTGTGTAGATGTATTAGGCACCGTAGACCTCAAATATGACATAACACTAAACTATGGTAATGACGGTTATCATTTTGTTCTCCGGGGGTGGCGAATGTACAGTCGTCGAAAAAAATGTAGTCCTGGTTGTAATGGTCCATGTAAAGGTAGTCGGATGGGTCAGGGTAATAATAGACTTCCCCATAATTCGAACATTCGTTCACATTAACATCGCGAGTTTTAAGATAGTTGGAAGGTGGTGGATTGCCCTGTAGTGCCCAATTCCAGCTGTTGGTAGCAGGCAGGAGCCTGGGCACAAAGTGGCTCACGCCGCTCATCGGCTTGGCACCGTTATTCGGCGGGTACTGGTTTCTTGGGGGCATTCTAAATCCAGAACCACCTTGATTATTATTAGGCGGTGGTGTGCTGAATATCTGTTGTGTGCGGGTCGGGCCGCGTTGTGGCATGTTATTTGGATTAAAAGGCATTCCGGGTTGGTGCTGAGATGGCCAAGGCCGGGGCATAAATTGCGGTCCTTGCGGTCTAAACGGACCGGGCATGTTAAAAGGATTAGGCCTAAACGGAACAAGCATATTGTTACTTGGATGGACTGGCATTTTATGATTAATTTCGTTCTGCTGATTGAGTGACATACGCGCTGAAGGTTTTTTATCCGACCAATTATCATTTCTAATCTGCAAATACATAGTGTTAGTCTCCTCATGCACGAACTATAGAGCCTTCTCAATGGTTTCTGGTCTCATACATCTAATACGCGAGCCTAAGGGATCTTTCAAACCTCGAAGATAGGCCTGCAAAGTTAGTTTGCGATACAAATCACGTTTTGCCGCAATAGTTGAATCTAGGGTATCGTGCAATGAAACATATGTCATGACGGTGCTGAAAAGTCCCTGGCAACGCTCATAGAATTCCTGCGGCGTGCCGGAACCTTGTGTAAGTAAAGCCAAATCGTTATAGAGAGCGGTCTCATCCCGCTGGTCAGCAAAATTGTTCACAAGAGCACTACGTATGCCTGCCCAATCATTTGGTATACCGTTCGCGTTAATCAGACGGGCGGCGGGCCCCGTAACTTTGTTCAATATGCCGTTTAGAAGCGCTAAGTTATTCAACGGTTGACCCTCTTGAACGAATTCCGCTACTAATTGGTCACACAATTTGATGAACCTGGTAAGTACGTTCGGATTCCCATCAAAATCGGGAACTAAGCGGAGGGCTTTAAATATATGGTCTAAATCGGCCATCTCGGGTTCAATTTCAGGATTAATATTACGTCTAGAATCTACACTTCTATTCCTACTATTAACTAACCTACGTGTACTATATCTACGTGGATAAAAAATGTTGGACAAAGTATATGGAACCTACACACAAAAAGGAAGCAAGCAACCACTAAAAAAATTCAGCGGACTTACATGAACATTCTGGTCTTCGTTGAGCGGTATCGAAGTCTGGATCTCCAGCGTAGTCTCGTTGTTCAGGATCTCCCGGTGCGACGTTGAAAGTCTATCGTAGCGAACGCGGTGCGATATACCGGTAATCGCAAATACGACCCGGGAATCCTACCGACTGCGCCAATTACGTAGGCTACTGCCGGAGGACTCAAAAAAAAACCGAATTTATTACAAACTAATTTATTTTAATAAAGAAATTACAATTATAAGAATATTAAGTTGACCCGATCGATGGTGGATACAAAGTGAGCGGGCTCGGTCACGTAGACGGTGTCTTCGGGCCTCGTGTTCTGTGTCAGCAGTTTCCACTCGTAGCAACTGGGTCGATGATGCGCACGCGCTGTGCCTCGTGCCTTTGTGTCAGCGCTTTACATGGTAGTGATGCGCGTAACACGTATTAGAAGTATAAGGTCTTTGTTTATATGTTATTATAGTATCTTCCGTTTCCGTAAGTGTGTCCGTGGCATCAACAGTGGGTCCTATCAGAATATCAGCGCGGCGTTATTTTCTTTTTTGGATATCGCTGCACATGGTGAGATAGGAGCCTTTTGGTCTCGCACCGGGTTTTTTTTTTTTTTTATTGTTTAATTTTTTGCATATTTCTCGTGTCTCCTGTGCGGGTCACAAATAAATATTTTTCTTTCTTTCTGTCTTTTCTTTCTCTGGTTGGGCGGCTGTAGTGGAGGAGAGGGAGGCGACTACCTATTGTTGATAACCCCTCTGGGGTTGGTAGTCGTCCTGAAAAGCGGACGCTTTCTCCAATTGAGGAGGGCGGAGGGGTGCCCCCACTTTTGCGAGGTACACCCCATCGAGGATCCACCTGGGGTTGGTGGGGATGCGCTCCCCCGCCTATGGGGGAGCGTCCGGCATCATCAGGGCCACCAACACTATTTTGGTCCGGACACAACACGCGGTGGTGCCTACCTTGACAGTGCGGGCAAGGATCCAACCTCTGGCAATCCCGCTGCAAATGCTGTCCCAGACAAGTGTAGCACCACTTGCGGCTGTTGGCGATTCCACGTCGATCCTTTGTGTTCCGTTCTAGGAACTTCGGACAGGACGTGACCATATGGGCATCCGTGTTGCAATTTATGCAACGCATACTGCGAACCTGAGTCGCTACAAATTGATGAGACTGGCGTTGTGGCACACCCCTCCCACGAGTGGAGGGGCGTGCACCAATACAACGCTGGTCCGGAGAGGGCCGCTCTGGGGCCCGCAAGGGACCTTCAATACCAGAGTTATCCAAAAGGCGACACTCCTCATCCAAAGACTTCAACAAATCATCAAAAGGAGGGTGGTGTGTGGCATCATCTTCACCATATTTACCATGTGCAAATCCCTTCAACTTAGCGGTTGCCTCAACAATGTCATCCGAGAAACCGTAAAACTGCGTGAAGTCTGCCTCAACCGCAGCGGCCAACTCAGTGTCCTCGGTGGACAATAGCGCCAAACACTCCGCATAGCATTCATCCACCCTGGGGGTTCACTAAAATGGGCCAACAAAGCCTCTGATCTATCAGATCTACTTATTAAAGAGGCCGCCGGGGTCACCCATCTCAATTCCGCTCTAATCTTACGAGCAAATGTATTGGCAGTCATACTTTCAAAATGTAAGCAACGGTGATTAAATATTAATTAATACACAAAACGTTCAACAACTTAAATTAATAATGTATGTGTCTAACCAAAACAACAGCTTGACAGTAATTCTCTTACCAAATTAAATATCAAATCACAAAGTCTGTAAGAGAAACAACAAGTTAATTCAACAAATAATACTGAACCCTGTTACATTTACTTAATTATTTTTCAGTATAAATTTATTATGGAACCCCAAATATCAATTTATAAATTATCAAAAACAAAGTGGGTACCTCAAGAAAATAAATTATTAACAAACAAGAGTGTATTAAAAAAAAACAAAAATTATCAACACAAAAGTGGGTAGGTTGATTTTACAATAGAAGTTCAATATTCAATTTACTTTAATAGTTAAAAACAATGACTTTAACTTCAATCAATTAGAATATTACTGTCAATATCAAACAAACTAACCAATTTTCTTATACAATTGGCAACAACACACTTTACTACAACAACTTCTGTAGCGGGCAATGAGTATATTTACAATATAAACAAACTTACAATGCCAAGATAGAAGGTTTAAGGTCCAACAATAACTATGATCCAATCAAATCCAATTTGGGAAGACTATTTAGTCTGCACCAAACCTATATTGTATACAACAAATAAACAAATTATATTTTCAATAAAAAACTGTAACCTTCTATCCCGGAGTGACAATATTAAGTTGTGAGTTGTACACTTTATTTTAACAAATTAGAATGTAACTGTGGGGGTTGTTTGCCCCTAACAAGACACAGCTAACTCTGAATGATTCAAAATGTATGTATGTGAACGAGTGTCCAAGCATATACTATGATCGTGGAATGCAAACCACGCTCTTGCTACCAAATTCACCGTGTTTTCACTACAAATTTTCTTTCTCGACTCTTCTCAAGTGTCAGCTGTCAACCCAAACTGTCAAATTGTTGACAACCCACTGATATGGTGTTGCAATTAAATATCAACTAGTGAACGAAACGTTTGGTTCAGAACAGTGACTATGTCTCTAGGTTCACAAAAGAGCCTTACAATGAACTCTGATTTTACGAGCAATATATTTTACATTAAATACAAGGTTGACTGAAAACTGCGCTTTATAACTATCGTTTTACAATCCGTTTTGAACTTAATTCCCAGCCTCAAATCTTCACTTTTTGGGAGCCTCACTCAACTCAACAATATCAATATGTCGAACTGCGATGGAAGTGGGAGGGTAAAGGCGGCGATCGCCGTCTTTGATCATGACTTGGATGTCATATCCTACCCGAAACTCACAACAAACAATATCGTTGTGGTGGGGAGCCGAACCAAAGCCTGGGAAATCGCAGTAGTCTCCTATTACTTCGAGCCAGACCAACCCATAGGGCCATACTTGGACCAGGTGACCCGGGTCTCAGTGGACGTAACGGCATGCTCGCTCGACCTTTTTGACCTGGTGGACGGCTGGCGGGTAGACACAGGAGCAACGTTCTCGGACCACAATGCGATATTTTTTAACCTTAATTTAAAAAAGGAAAAAAGCATACATATCCAAAGAACAACAAGAAGGTATAACACAAGGAAAGCTGACTGGGGTAAATTTAAAGTTAAATTAGGGCCACTCAAAATTGAGAGAAATATTAATTTGGAAAGAATAAGGGAAACAAACAGTAAACAAGGGGTAGAAGATTTAATAATATAATATTGTACGCCCACCCTAACATACGTCACGTAAGGCCGCAGTAATGTTAAGGGTGTGACAGTACATGAAAGTATATGACAAGTTAAAGGACCTACTAAGACCTTATAGCCTAACAGTCCCTACGACCCTAAGACCTATAAGCCCTACAGCCCTAACCTACCATATACCTAGTGTGTGATAAATAAATATATAGATAAGTTCAGGATATCTGCACCATGCGACCTAATGTTACAGACGGAAAGTGGGCAGGAATTCCAGGTTCGGGAAGGGTAAACTCACTGCCAGTCCAGCAGACTCACAGGACTGATCAGAGATGGCTAAAGGTGTCTTGGCCACAGTGAGGGGTAATGAGACAAGAATATAAAATTCAAATCTGATTTATTTACAATATTTTACAGCTTATTTACTATTTTATCTTAATACACACTAACGTACAAATTTATTTCTGTCCTACGCGTGTAAGTTGCAACCAAACAGTATTTTATCTGGGCCGCGCGTCAGCCAGGCCGAATGCTGAGTCAATGTCCAAAGGTAACATTGAACATTCTGGCGACTCTCAGGAACAGGACCTACAGTTGGTACAGCTCGATGATCTCGTATGGTCTGGCCCGGCCTTGTTCAGGTTGTTGTGACTGAGCGGGCACGCTGCGTGGTATGCCGTACGGCTGTTGCGGTCGTTGCCTGTGTGCTGTGCTGCTGACGATCGTTGGTTGCCGTACAGGTGGTGCAGTGCTTCTTCTTGCTGCAATGTAGGCTCGAAGTCGGTTCAATGCCTGTGGACCGAAGTAAATTATAATAACAGCTAAAGTTGTAACAATTAATAATACTGTTATATAGAATAACGCCATCTAGTGTCAAAGGCGTGAATCTATTACTAGCTTTCTTTCGTAATTGTCATTACTTCTAATGTAATTCTGTCAGATGGCGCTACTGTCGGTTGAAATATACTAAATTGATTAAAAATAAATAAATATGAATTGTGTTTAATAAATATATATTATAATAAAACACACAATTCAATTTATAAATATAAAAGGACAACTCTATAATTGTGATCATATCTATGGGTCGATAAACGCTCTATGTCTATGACTGACAAGAGTGACATTTCCTTTTCATTGCGAATTCTACGAAAGCATACGAAATATTTTATCCAATAAAAGGAGCTTTAATTAAACAAACAAGATGACTCGTAGGCGGTAGGGAACCAGCCCCAAATATAAATATATAATGTTCCAGCAAGCGCAGTGAGTATTGGTTGAATTAGTCTATATTTTCATGCTTGTGAAACATGTGCTTATATGATGCTCATCGTGCATTTTTCCCATTGGCAGGGCTCATTAGGATAAATGTAAATAAAAAATAAAAATAAAATAATAATGGTCATCTATACATAAGAGCGACAGCTACAGTGTTCAACAACAGGCTCCGAATACCCATGATATTTTGACCGGTGAGAAGCTGGATGCCAACTGCACAGAGGGACGGTGCTGATTGAGATATCATACATCTGGTACCATGTTTTAAGGGTATATTATAGCCTATATACAAGTAAGTTTTATATGTGTCATATAAATACATTATGAAGCTGTAGTGCTGCTGAAGTGAAAATTAAATTAGTTGACCAAATAGAAAGACTTTTACTTCTGTCGACCCTCATGCGAAATCATCCCTGCAATTGTCTCATCCTGATCATCTACCCCTGAGTTAGCTGGTGAGTAGGGTGAAAATGCTACCTATAAGTGCAATGCAGTGCAAATGCAATGCTATAAGTTATAAATATCAGTGAAATACTGATGCTAGCTATGTATGTATGTGACTCTAATTGTTTCCTAATCGTGTTTTCTAGTTCAGTTTGTAGGTTTCTTTCGGATGTGACTAAATGGTCGAAACTCCTTTTGACCTGTCTAACACTATTTTTTCTTTGGATATTTCTTTTAAGTTTGTCGGTACAATCTGCGTATTAAAGGAAAAGTTCGTGGTTTTGGAATAAGAAGCTAGCACTGTCTACGCGTTTTAATAACGTAATTTTCGGATATATGTAGAACTCCGACATCTTGAATCGTCACTTCGTTTCTTTGACCGTCACACACAATCGATACGGTAACCGATTTTGTTGTAATGAAAAGGCAAGTGTTTTGCATGTATAATTGCTTCCATAAAACATCGGTCGATAGTTTGTAGGTCGTCGACGTCCATTGAGTTTGGGTGTGGTTTTCAGTTTTAAATAGTTTTTCAACTATGCAATTTTATTTAATTGCATGTTCTTGACAGCCACAGGATAGCAGACAAACTCTGTATTACTATTAAGACAGTCTTTAAATTCTTCTTGACTTAGTTCAAAGTAACGCTCGTTGTTATAATCAAAACCTATGAATGTCTGCTGCATAGTTAAACACTCGAATGATCCATCTGCTTTCCTCTCTGGAATGGACCTAATGTGTATAAGAGTATATTTTGTTACATCGTGTATTAGAAAGCATGCGTACACTCTTATGTGGGTATTATTTACATTCATCTCTGTCTGTATTATTTGACCCTGAATTATTTTTAATTTTGATGGTAGCTTTTGATTACCTACTTTTATTATGTTGCTGATGTGTCTTCGTGTTACAATACTATACACAGTTGCTTTTTGTAAATAAATTTCCTGTAACCCTATATAGTAGTCCATAATTTCATTTATATAATTGTTTGCTAATTCGTAAGCTTGCATCAGTTGTATCTTAATATGATTTTTGTCAATATATTTATACCAAACATTGTTTCTGTTCATAAACGATATTGCTTCATTTAGTTTTGCTTGAAACTTCTCTAACTTTTTCTGGATTTGCTCTTCAGTTTGGTTTACACCTGCGATCGTAGATATCATTCATCTTTTTTTGGTGTTGTTCCAAACTTCCTTTCTCGTAATCAGTTTCTATTGTAAAGGTTCCCCGGTTAATTGTTGTGGTTCCAATTTTTCAACATATAGTCCTGGTTTGATTCTTTTTAACGTGTATGTGGGTGTACTCGACACCGTGCCAATTAATAGAATAATTATTGTATGTAATAGTAATCTCTGTATCCAATTATTTGGTGTGCGTCATGCCTTTTTTGCTTATTGAGGCAGTTGAGATGTTACATTGCGTAGGCATGAACGTTTGTTTGTCATAGCTCGTTGTATCCAATATCTTTGTTTTCGTTTACAGGGAGCGGGATCAACGTATGAATTGATCTATTCTGACAAGCGCCTGTTGATTTCTGAAGAGTTTAGGAATTTCTTTGATTTTCGCCAACGGCCATTTACTTGGACTTATATTGTCATCTTTTATTAGTACAACAGTTCGAATTTGTGTTCCTCGTTCTTGTTTCCATTTGTATATTTGCTGAAGTTGGTGTAGGTATTCTTTTGTCCAGCTGTTCCAAAAATCTTTTTTAATTTTTTGTATTTGTTTCCATCTGTTTACTAGGTCAGTATTAATATTTTCTATCGGATCTGGTATTCCTACTGCTTCCCGGCCAATAAGAAAATGGCTTGGAGTTAATATTGTGTTGTCATTAACATCCTCAGTTTGCGTACACAATGGTCTTGAATTCAAACACGCTTCAATTTGGTGGAGGAAGATTTTTGTTTTTTTTTTTTGGGACTATCCCACCGCACTATTCCCAAACCACTGCAACTCCTGAAAGCCAGAATCAACAGTGGCGACCACCAGAAAAGCGCCGAAGCAATGAAGCTCGACGAAGTCCCGGAGAATGAATTTAACTGTCTTGGATCCCGCAACGAAATTAATCAGAAAAGAAAATGGAGGAGTAAGAAAAATGCAAATTTCCACTTCCCTCCATATCAAGCAGGAGACAGAACAAACAAGACCAATAGGCACAAAGGGTCGTTTACAACTGGGATAAGCCCAGTTGCCTAGCACCACGGATAAAAATTAGCATTAATATTAATTGGTCCTAACATTGTGAGCTGTTATATTTGATTCCAATAATAGGTATGGCAAAAGCGCTTGAACGCACGGAAATTTGTTCTAGTTTCAACAAGGTCCGTATAGTAAACAGCTCATGATACAAGCTGTACATTATTCAACATAGTATTGCGTTCATTCTGCCAAAGAATACACTCCCATAAGATATGATGTGCAGATTGTACATATTCACAGTCAGATGTAGAACACTGACATAATGGCGAGGCAACAAGCTTGAAGGAAAATAATTTACTTTTAAAGTTAGTTAGTTAGTGGAGGAAGATTGTCATTTCCTCGTATGTTAGTGTCGAATCCCTGATTACTCGACGTAAATGATGTTTCACTGACTTTACGCCAGCTTCAGATGCCACCGAAGTGTGGTGATGATGAATAAAATGCCATTGGGTTCTTATGTTTGTTATTGCATTTTGAAATTGCGGCGATTGCCTGATTTGTAATATTTCCTGATGTAAGAAGTTGGCTGCTCCTACGAAGTTTGTTGCATTGTCACTGTACATGTGTGACACGTGTCCTCTTCGTGCCATGAACCTGCGTAGCGCTGCGATAAATGTTTCGGTTGTTAAATCTCCCACCAATTCTAGGTGTATAGCTTTTGTTGCTAAGCATACAAAAACTGCAATGTATGATTTGTAGGACTTTTGACCTCTCCCTTTCACAGTTCTTGTTTGTATTTGTTTACGACTGAACTCTTTGTAAAGCTTCCGACGTGTTCGATAGATGGCGTTGGCGTCGAGTTAGAAGTCGCTATGGTTTGGTTACCGTGATTAGATTATATGCAATTGTTTTTTTTTTAATAAATGAGCTATCACCTCAGATCAGTACACAGTGGTTTTATTATTTACATCTCGCTAGTGTACCTTCAGGTCAAATTCCACCAAATACCATCAGGTATTTAACATTGGTCCTACGATCCCGATAAAGTACCGGTTTTTGTAAGTTCGTCCGTGGTACTCGTAGTGGATCGCTGCGGCTAAAGCCCACGGTTCCCTGCATAGGCAGCGACCAAGCTTTGCCCAGCATTGGCGGTGAGCTGAGTCAGCCTTGGCGGGCTAGTTCAAGGAGTGGCCACAGAGGGCGCCACTCTCAGATCAACACTACACTGGATGAAGGTGACGCAGGCGCAGCCATCACGCGACGTCACTGGTGACGTCACGCGCAGTTCAGACTTCAGATAGCGGCCAAAGAGGGCGCCGCTTGCTGGACGCTGGTTGAAAACAGTGTTTGTGTGAAGTGCAGTTGTGAGTACATTTAACTTATCTTGTCCACAAATTGGACAAAAGTCGAGTCAAACGATTTTGAACTCTATTCCAACGAGAAATTAAACTTAGGAAATAGTGAAGAAGTTTCAACTTAGTAAATTATTTCGTAATCTTGGACTTCTAAAATTTTAACAACATTTTTAAACTTAGAAATTTTTAGTATAATACCAATTTGTGTGCATGTTAGAGTTAGGACTTAGAATAATTTATAGAAAACGGAGGAACGGGGAACCTATACCCGATTTTTACCAGATTTTGTGTTTAGAAAACACTTGTAAAATTTGAAATTGTGATTTGGGACTTGTATAACTTGTATTATTTTGTTGGATAATTGTAAAACTTAGAAAACCAGTCGGCTGTTATGAACTTATAAGTGTACTGCTTAAGTTGCAACACTCAGAAAATTTGAATATTTTATCTCTTTTTGAAAGTTGTTGTTCATTTATATAGATTTAATCAACTTATACATTTGTTATGTTTACAAAAATTTGATCAAGTTAATTACGTGGGCTACAACCGGAGGATCCAAAAAAAAGCAAAAGTTATTTAATAAAATTTAATTATACTAAAAGTTACAAGTTAATTATTTCTAAGAGGTTTACAATGTTCGAAGTGTGAATCAATTATGAATTTGGGTCCGCGTTTCCGTTATTGCGAAGCCGCTGTTGTCGTCATCGCGCGGCACGTTTCTGCTGACGCTGCACTGCGTGGTCGAGCCGTGTGCAGTGTTGATTTGGGTCAATGCTGTCTCGGCGATCCTTATAGATTAGCACCGCGTAACACCTCCCCCCGAAGAGCAGCCACCACCGATGATTTTCGTAGTAAATTGAGGTGGGGGTTGGTTGCAGCTTATCCTCTCTTTAGGTTCGGGAAGAGCGTAAATTCTTTCTGGACACCTTGGGTGACATTGTGGTTCCTCGTCTGGAGTCTTCTTAGATTTTGACCAGTACCGTCGGTAGATAAAGTAACCCATGAGTGCACATGCACCGGTTAGTGCTATGTACATTGGAATCGTGGTGTGGTAGATTCCGTAGTCATTCTTAGCTGGAATATGTGGCTGTTGTTGCATTATCTTCATATTGGCTGCATGTAGGTGGTCCAAGTTTATTGAGTTCAATTTTAGTGTCGGGACTGGAAGCTGATTATCTATGTCTTCTAGAGGTAGGTCCATAATCTTCAATACGTGACCCTTCAGACGATTTTTCTTATTGGCGATAGTGATCTGTGGTGTCTCTATGTAACAGTCCTGCGGTATGGTGAGTAAGTAACTTCCTCGAACTTCTTTGTACAGGTCTTGTCCACAGGAGAGATGAACCTTCGTGGGAACCGGGAAGCTGATGGTGTAGTATCTATCATCAAGTTCCTCGTACGCTGGCTGGTCCAAGGTGATAGCGACAGGTTTGCATGTTCAACTTTTCCTTTGCGTGGTGATGAGTTCGTGTATGCAATCTTGAGAGGAATGACTCTGTAGACTTCGTTTCTCCTCACATATGAACCACTTGCTGGTCTTCGGGCATTCAGCCTCTATGTTCTTAGAATCTTTCTGGAAGATGGCTAGGAAAGGAGAGGATGGAATGAGGACTTCATGATATTTGTTAGGTATTATTGATAACTTATATAGATCGTATGTATGCGATTGAAATATTGGAAACTTATATACTATAACTATATTATTGCTTACATAATATGAACCTAACTTAATTATATTATAATATTCTCTTATATCTATATCTACTACTTTCTCACTACTATATAAACTTGTTAATTTATTTATTATAGCGCGTATTTCGTCTATGCTGAGAATGGAATGGTGCATTGTAGAGGTTTTTATAAATGCTAGAACATTCTGCAGCCGGTTTAGTTCCTGTGAAACTGCATCTACGTTATCGCTAAGGATAATAAGTATTTGAGCTAAATGTGCGTATTTTATCAAATCATGATCTCTATCTGCGTTGCTTTCGTTAATTCTATTTAGTAGGGCTGCCATTGTTTTCTGGTTATCTACAATATCGTCAATGATTTTAGAATATTGAGTGGACATCTCTTTTGTTAGACTAACATGCTGATTGAATTCAGTGACTAATTTGTGTTCATCGTTTTCGAGAGATTTTATAGCTTGATTATAATGTAATGCGTCGGTATAATCTAAATTTCCTGTAATGCTTTTCACAACACTACCGAGACCATCTATGAGCCCTCTTTTTACACGAGTTATCTCGAAAGATTTTAGTTGTTCGGATACACTATTGAGTTTGGATCTCAGGTAATCTATATGAGGCTGGAATAATGATTTGGTTTGGTTATTAAGATTAGGGCTGCTGGTTAGTAATTGGCTATCAATAGAATTTATTTTATCTTGTAGAGTGTCTAAATTAACGTATTGTATGAAGGAATGGTGGTGTGATAAGATCTTAGCTGGGCCTAATTTAAAGGGTACAATCCCAGGTCCATCGTCCAGGCTCTCAAGTCTTATTTCTTGAGATAGAGATAGAGCGGGCGGTTTTAGGAACCCTTTTTAGCCTAGACTTCGCAACAGGACCGCGTTTCTTCCTTGTGTAGATGTGGATAGGGAGGTCCGCCATAACAACGTCATGAGTGTATCGAGGAGCTAATTTTTGCCTGGAAGCAAATGGATTCTTTACAAAAATCTGTTGTTCAGGTGAGTAATCGACTTCTGGTTCGCGTTGACGGTTACGACTATCAGTAGACTCCTTGCGGGTTTCGATACATAGCTCATGTATTGCATTATATGCAGTAGTCATTTTCTCTTTATGACTAGTCATATACTGCTGTAGCAAATGAGCGGATAAATCTATGTCAAAGGAATCGCGGGGATCAAAATGTCCGGTAATAACTTCGATAGGTTTACATTTTGTGAAACTATGGATACTGCTATTGTAAGCTAGGAGGGCGTAGGGCATGAGGTTAGTCACGGATTCACCTTTTTGACTTAATTTAAGGATACGAAGGTGTTCCAATATGGTAGCGTGGAATCTCTCAACTATACCATTTTCATTCGGAGTATGTGGTGCAACCCTGTGGTGTTGAATTTTGTGTAACCTTGTGAATTCTGCTATTAGTTGGTTAGTAAACTCTGTCCCGTTATCAGTAACGATGGTAGATGGTATTCCATGGTGAGTGCAAAAGCTAAGCAAGGCTTGTACTACACTTATGGCTGTTCCATCTCTTAAGTAATACGCCTGAGCATACTTTGAAAATGAATCTACTAAAGTTAGAAACTTTTCGCTTTGAATAGTTAATAAATCGAGGTGTACTATTTCAAATGGTTTACTTGCTGGTGGAACTACTTTAAATTGTTGTTTGGTCGGATTGCGGTCGTACTTTGCCTGACCACAAGTAGTACATTCGTTAATAAATTTCGTTATATGTTCGCGCATTTTCGGCCAGTAGTACTTATGAGATAGAGCTAAGTAAGTTTCGTTAATACCCCTGTGGTTAGTTTTCCCATCATGATGCTTGTTAATAATTTCCTGTTGCCTCAAGTACTCTCTAACGTTATCCAATTCCTTTTTGGTTAACGTTAAGGTCATTGATGAATTTTTAAAGTTCTTTTGAATAATGGGAATTATTGAGTACATGCCTAAAGTTGTATTTATTAGTAGCCCTGTTTTAATTTTAGGATGAACGTACTCTTTTATTGCATTAACTACGTCCTCCTCTAAATTTGATTCTGACACTTGAATGTTGATTCGTGTGTGGGTGTCAAAGGGTTTTGTTACAATTGTTCGACCCTTTATATCTCCTACTATATTAAAAATAATCTGTTTCGTAAACTTGTTTAATGGATCGTCAGAAATGGGAACCTCTAGGATGGGGTTCTCATTATCTGTGTGGACTGTAGCGGTACCCGAGTCATCCGCGGGTTCCGTAGCCGTAATGGTTCGAGAGTCATCAAGGGCAAGGTTATTTTCTGAAGGGTTAGCTACAATAGACATTAGTTCTTCATTATTAATTTCAAGCCGTGATAAAGCATCCGCGTTAGTATTGCATTTACCTTGTTTATATTCTATTGAAAAATCAAATTCACTCAGTTTTAGCCGCCATCTTGTGAGTCGAATTGGGTTCCTTCAAGTTCATGATCCATTGAAGGGGTTTATGGTCAGTAATTATTTTAAATCTTCTACCGAATAAATACGGCCTAAAATATTTGGTGGCCCAAACAATTGCTAACAATTCCTTTTCAATGGTACTGTAGTTTAACTCGCTAGAATTTAAAGTACGTGAAGCGTACGCTATGGGTTTATCTGAACCTATTACTCCCTGGGATAGGACGGCGCCGATCGCAACGTTAGATGCGTCGGTTGTTAGAATGAACTCTTTATTGAAATCTGGATATTGCAGAATAGGGTCGTTAGTAAGGAGTTTTTTACAGTGCTCAAAGCAATTAATGTATTTTTGATCCAAAGTTATTTTGCTACCCTTTTTCAGACATTGAGTTAGTGGTTTAGTTAATTTGGCAAAATCCGGGATAAATTTCCTATAATAACCGATCAGGCCGAGAAAACGTTTGATTTCTGTTGCTGTTTTAGGAAGAGGGTAGTTTTCTATGGCTTTAATTTTGTCTGGATTTGGCTTGACACCTTCGTTGCAAATGATGTGGCCTAGAAAGCTAGTTTCTAACTTTAAAAATTCGGACTTATCCATTTGAATTTTAAAGTTAGATTCTCGCAATCTTTTAAATACTTTTTCCAGGTTATTAATATGCTCCTGCAGGGATGTACTGAACACTACAATGTCATCCAGATATACCAGGCAGATGTGGTTTAGGTCTCTAAGGATATTATCCATAACTCTTTGAAATGTCGATGGAGAATTTTTAAGCCCCATCGGCATTCTAAGGAATTCATAATGGCCATTTTCCACATTGAACGCCGTTTTATGTATATCTTCAGGGTTCATTTCGACCTGATAGAACCCGCTGGCTAAATCCAGGGTACTAAAATATTGACATTTACCTAATTTGTCGAGTACGTCTGTAATGTTGGGTATGGGATACTTGTAATCAATCGTTTTCTCGTTGACTTTTCGGAAATCCACGACAAGTCGCCATTTAACCTTGCCAGAAGCATCCGCCTTTTTGGGTACGATCCAAATAGGGGAACTCCAGGCCGAATCTGATGGTCGTATTATATTTTGATCAAGCATTTTGCTTATTTGATCTCTGACTTCTTGTCTGTGGACATAGGGATATCTATAAGTTTTTGTGTGTACTGGAATTTCATCAGTTGTTCGGATGCGATGTTTCACTTTATTTGTGAATGTCAACGATTCGCCTTCGAGATAAAAGACGTCGGCATAGTTCGCGCAGAGGTTTTTTAAGTTAGCAAGTTCCTCTGGGTTTAAATGTTCCGTTCTGAGACGAGAAAGTACGGCATTAACACGATCTGATGGAATTGCAGTACCTTCAACTTCAATGTTAAATAGCTCAGCCTCTACGGGGCGGTCCATTGAAAAGATGATGTCGTTACACGTAGGGTTAGTAATCTCCACCCAGCCACGGTTATTTTTAACATTAGTTATACAGTTTGAAATTAAGCAACTACAGATGACTTGATCCTCGATCATTACTTCACCATCCAACGTATTAATAGGTACTCTAACTAACTTGGATGAGTTAGCTGATATTATGTCCTCATACAAATTAACATTGCGTGAGTCATACATCTGTATAGGTAGTTGTGCATTCTGTGTTATTAGTAATTTACGGTTAAGATCGATTTTACTTCCCCAATTTTCAAGCAAATCAAAGCCTAGGAGTCCGTCAAAGTAATTATGAAATTTGTAAACGAATAATGTAACATCTGAATGTTCGTTTAATTCTGAAAAGCATGGCAAAGTAATGGAATAGTCATTCTTAGACGTCCCGTGAACATTCGTTACTTCGAATGGCTCATAGTTTAGTGGTATATGGTTAAAATATTTGCTTACGGCTTCTGGACTTATAAACGATTGATTGGCTCCTGTATCAATTAGTAACTTAAGTGGTGGATCCTGAATCTGAATAAATCCGAGTTGCCTCTGTATATGAAAGTTGAGCTCTATTTTGGTTTTTCTAATTTGGATACCTTCTGAAAATTTTCAGCAGGTTGGGTATCTTGGTCTACCTCTTCTACCGAAGGAGTGTCGTGGTAGGGATACGAATCCTCATAATATCCAGATTCGGGGTACTGTTCGTTAGTATAATAATCTTGTTCGTAATCGGCATAGTAACAATTACTATAATCATAGTCGTAGTCTAAGTTGTTAAAATTAACCTCGCGTGTCCTGAAATAGTTGTTCGGAGGTGGATTACCATACTGTCTCCAATCGCGACCTGAGGGTGGCAAGGTTTTGGGCACAAAAGGACTAACGCCGCTCATTGGCTTAGGTGCGTTATTATAACTTGATTGTGGTTGCGGTTGAGGTCTAGGAGGCATTCTAAAGACGTTACTTTGCGGGTGATAAAATGGCAAGGGGGCGCGCATCATTTGTTGTGTACGGGTTAAGCCACGGGGTTGCTGTTGCATAGGCATGCTGGGCCTCCATCCTTGAGCATAAGGCTGCATTGACTGCTGTCGCTGCGGGCCAGGCGTATTGAACGCAAATTGTTTTGATGGTCCAGGCATGACAGGAACGTTAACAGGGTTTACTTTGGGGGTGAAATTGTTCAAAGGTAAATGATGATTCGGTTGTGGTTGAGCCCAGTCCTTTCTACTGGGACCTCCCTCATTGCGGTGTTGCAGGTAAAGCGTGTTTAGTTCGTCTTGCACGTATTCCAATGCCTTTTCCATGGACTCGGGACGCATGCAACGTATTCTAGAGCCTAGGGGGTCTTTAAGACCCCTCAGATAAGCTTGGAGGGTTAACTTTTTATATAGCATTCGTTTAGCCTCAATAGTGGTGTTAACTGTCTCGTGAAGCGAGATATAAGTCATTATGGTGCTAAATAAGTTTTGGCACCTTTCATAGAATTCTTGAGGGCTACTGGAACCCTGGGTTTGCAAGGATAAGTCGCTGTATAAAGCGGTCTCATCTCGATGGTCAGCAAAGTTATTGATCAGGGCGGATCGAATACCCTGCCAGGTATCCGGGATACCATTGGAATTAATATGCCTAGCAGCGGGTCCCGTAACCTCATTTAAAATTCCGTTAATGAGGGCTAAATTCGTTAGTTCATAACCTTTTGCGGTTTTAAAATAAGTAACTACCAACTGGTCACATATACTAATGAAACGGGTTAGTACGTGCGGGTTCCCGTCGAACTCCGGCACTAATCTCAGGGATTTATAAATCGTGTCTACGTCGTCGCTCGACATCGCGCCTAAATTCCTGTTCTCGTCTATAGCCTCGAGCCTACTCCTGCTTCGGTCACTATTATCTAACCTATCAGATCGATATTCCGTTGGATGGAAAATCTTGAACGCTAAAAACTTACACACATACAGAAATTATAAGTAAAAAATAATATCATGAACATAGATTGGACAGGATATAAGAATATAGTAAGGATTAAACTTAGGGCTTGTGATATTCAAGGATACTTAAGGGTAAGATAGGCAAGGACTTGAAAGATTCAAGGACTTACAGCATTGCTTCTTCTTGACGAATCGAGAGTCGGATTCTCCTCTGGACTGCAGCTCCCGTAGGTTCGGATACCCGTAGACTAATCGTTCGATACGACACTGACTCTACTTTACTGGTATCCTACCGACTGCGCCAATTACGTGGGCTACAACCGGAGGATCCAAAAAAAAGCAAAAGTTATTTAATAAAATTTAATTATACTAAAAGTTACAAGTTAATTATTTCTAAGAGGTTTACAATGTTCGAAGTGTGAATCAATTATGAATTTGGGTCCGCGTTTCCGTTATTGCGAAGCCGCTGTTGTCGTCATCGCGCGGCACGTTTCTGCTGACGCTGCACTGCGTGGTCGAGCCGTGTGCAGTGTTGATTTGGGTCAATGCTGTCTCGGCGATCCTTATAGATTAGCACCGCGTAACAAGTTAAAATCAATTTAAATACATTTGTTTATTTATTAAGAACATAAATCAATTATAAAAATGGATGGACTAATTAACGTTTTAAAGGATCAACAGAATGTTATCACAAAGGGATTGACAAATTTTAAAAAATGTGGTAAAGATATATAGAATTAAAATCTAATAGAATCTAATAGAATATAGAAACAAAGCGAGAATTATTGGAAAGGGATTGGGCATTGTTTAAAGAAAATAACACTAAATTATATCAACGTTATAAAGCAGAAGATATAGTACAGAAAGTGGTTGATATCTATGATGCGACAGAAGACACTTATATTGTTTACAAGAGTTTAATGAAAACAGCTCTTAATAAAATTCGGTTAGTTAAGGATTCTGAACATAAAACCGAAAATGATTCAACTAGTATAAATAAATCAAGTAGTTCTTATGTTAAGTTGCCCAAAATATCAATTCCAACATTCTCACGATAATATGATGAATGGACAACATTCCATGATCTTCTTACATCATTAGTACACAAAAATGATACATTAGATAATGTGCAAAGGCTCCATTATTTAAAAGGTCACCTTTCTGGTGAAGCAGAGCAATTAATACGCCATACATCTATAACTGATGCCAATTATATTCAGTGCTGGACTCAGTTACAGAAGGGTTATAGCAATAAAAAATACTTAACAAATTGTATTCTCAGTAAATTGTTCTGTCAAAAACGTATGCAGGTGGAATCAGCTACAGCTTTGAAGGAGTTGCTTGATACCACGTGCGATTGTCTTAATGCGTTGAGTAATTTGGAGATAAACATGAAGACATGGGATGTCATTGTTATATACATTGTTATCTTTAAATTAGACAACGAAACGCGTAAACAATGGGAGCTTAGTACTCGCAACAATGATTCCAACAATGACTTACCAACTTTCAACCAATTCAAAACATTCATATAAAATCGGTTTCGTGCCTTAGAATGCTCAGAGCACTACCCTAGGGTGGGTCCTGACCGGTGCAGTTAATAGGAACACATGTAAAAGTTCACCTAAAATTAGTGTGTCGCATGCACAAGTTAATGAATACGACATATTAACAAAATTTAGGGAAATTGAAGTACAAATAGGTCAAACAAGAACAAATAGGTCAAACAAGAACAATTAGGTCAAACAAAAAGGTCAAACTAGAACAAATAGGTCAAACTAGAACAATTAGGTCAAACTAGAACAAATAGGTCAAACTAGAATAAATAGATCAAACTAGAACAAATAAGAATAAAGAACAAACAGATCAAAATAGTACAAATGAAAACAACACAATAGGACAAACCATATTAAACAAAACAATAAATTTAAGAAAACGATTTGCTGCCATGTCATTGGTAGTTAGGTCGCGTAATAGATAAACATCCCGGTGATGACGACATCACCCGTGTCGTCACGTTACGCACCAAATCCTCAACAATCAAAAAACCATCATCCAAAATATGTATTTTACCCGTAATTGAATAAGAAAGTTGTTGTTGTTGATTTATTGTTTAAATATTTTATTTAACTATGATTTTACCACTGATTTACATTTCTTATCTTGTTAGAATCAATTTATACAACCATTTTTTTACGCCTGTAAACTTTAGATCAACTGTGAAAATCGAATAATACATATATTTTAAGTTTTTCTTTACACTGTGTACAATTTTAATAACCTAGAATAATTCATGTTTAGCTCTAAGTTATTTTGACATTCGTTAGTCACTTGTCGATTTTAATGCAAATTATTTTCTGATGTAGTACAAATGTTTAGCTCAACTTGATTTCGCAATGTGCCACTTAAGTTTAGTTTAGAAGGACATTCCGTCAGTAACGTCCTTGGTGGGTGGTATGTTTACGACTGAACTCTTTGTAAAGCTTCCGACGTGCTCGATAGATGGCGTTGGCGTCGAGTTAGAAGTCGCTATGGTTTGGTTACCGTGATTAGAGTATATGCAATTGTTTTTTTTTTTAATAAATAAGCTAACACCTCAGATCAGTACACAGTGGTTTTATTATTTACATCTCGCTAGTGTACCTTCAGGTCAAATTCCACCAAATACCATCAGGTATTTAACAGTATTGGTCCCGCATATTCAACTCCACTATAACTGAATGGGTAGGATTGCGTAACTCGTGCTTTTGGCAAAATTCCCATTTTTTGAGAGTTTGTGTCTGCTTTGTATCGTATGCACCTCACACATTTGTTAATTATACTCTTTACTTTCCTTTTTCCGCTAATGATCCAGTATAATTGTCGTACATAAACTAGAGTCAATTTGTTACCTCCATGCAACGTTTTTAAATGTGCGTCTTGTATAATTAATGACGTTACATGATGATTGTATGGTAAAAGTATTGGATGTTTCTGATTTTAAGGCAGTTCGGAGTTTTGTAACCTGCCTCCAACTCTTAGTAGTCCATCCTCGTCGATAAATGGATCTAAAATGGATAGTTTTTTTTTTTTCCATGGTTGTCCACTTTGAATAGTTTTCAATTCATCTGTGAATTCTTCTTGTTGTATTTTCAAAAGTATTCGTTTTGACGTCACTCTCAGTTCAATACAAGATACTGGTTCATTTATTGTTTGTTTGTTTGCATATCTGTAGCAGTAAGATAATACCCTTAGCATTTTATCTGAACTGGAAAATCTATTCCAGAGATCATTCTTCTCAATATCAGTTGTACTTATATGACACAACTTGATTTCTTCCTTCGGCTTCGGCAAACTTCTCGTGGTGGGAATCTGATCAGTTCTTAGCCACTGTGGACCGTTCCACCATAAAGAATAGTTGACAATTTTTTCCGGTTCCAGACCTCTTGAGATGATGTCAGCCGGGTTCTCAGCAGAAATTACGTGGTTCCATTTTGCGTTTGGTCCTCCTCCTCCTCGCATCGTATTCCTCATTACTGAGGGTCGTGATTCCCTGGTCTTCGTGGAAACAACTTCTCCTTCACCAATTTGCGCCATCTGCTTCTATCTTTGGCGTCGTGGAGAGCATCGTGTAGCCTGGTATTTAAAGATGTGCGGACTTGGTCTGACCATCTGATTGGACTTCGACCCCTCGGACGTTGCGTTTGGTAAAAGTTGTTAATTTGTGACACCCTATTAGCTACGAACGTTTGCCACTGTACAGGTTCTCCTCTTATCAAGCCTAAGGTGATCATAGAATCCGTCCAACAAGATATCGTAATATTCTTGCAATTCAGCGCTTCCTTAACCTTTTCCACCAAACCGGCTAGTAGCAGTGCAGCACATAACTCAAGTCGAGGCAAGGTAGTTTTTTGTTTCTTTGGTGCTTTTTTGTTTTTTTGTTACTTTCGATTTTGCTTGTATTAATGTAATTTAGTAGCTGTTATTGAGTTTTACACGGATGTATACCACCGCTCCGTATGCTTTTTCGGAAGCGTCGCTGAAACCATACAACTCAATCTCTGTGCCGTCTGTTATGTAACACCATCGTGGCACTTTAATTTTTTCTATGCTTTTCAAATGCTTTTGTAATTCTGTCCAATTTTTCTGGAGTAGGTCATCAACAGGCTGATCCCATCCTATGCCATTTGTCCAGAGTTCTTGTATAAGCAGCTTCATTGTAATTATAATTGGTGCTAACCAACCCAGCGGGTCGAATATTTTCGCAACTTCTGACATAATAAACCTTTTTGTTGTTTTTTTATTTTCCGTTATAGTTATTCGGAAATAAAAATAGTCTTCACGTGGTGACCATGTTATGCCCAACGACTTCCTGGTCTCGTCTAACGGTAGTTTGAGCATCTGATCGTCTTTATCTTCCGCTGGTATGTTTTCCAGAAGTTCTGAACTGTTTGACGACCATTTTCGAAGTTTAAAGCCGTCCTTGTTCAACATGGATATTAACTGTTTCTGTAATTCTTTTGCTGCATCAGTAGTGTATTATTGGGCATTCTAGACCACCTATCGCTTCCTACGGCTCACTTTGTTCGCCTTCGTCGCTTTCGGTGGAATAGAACGCCCAATAATACGAAAAGTTTATCGATGGCTTACCTCATCGCCTTCGTCGCTTTCGGTGGAATAGAATTCCCAATAATATAAATGAAATCTTACATAGGGCAGTAATGCAGTAAAATAATGGTTCGACGCCTATTCCACAACGTTTGTGGTTTGGACGCTGCTCCACTTTTTAAAACTCGTTTGGTTACGATTGAAACAAAAAGTTTTCTAGAATGTTCCAATAACATAAATTTATCTATAAAGTTTGTGGGTGGAGAACGTATAAATAATTGTTTGCAGTAATTTAGCGCTACATTCGATTCTTACTATTGTAGTGAGAAGGTTGATTTTGTATCACGAAACATAATACAAATAACTAAGTTAACTACAATGCATACCTCAGTGAAATCTGATTTAAAAGACATTTGTAAACTTATAATCAAGAATTCAAGCGGCAAGATTATATTTATTCGAGCTTTGCAAAATGATCAGAAAAATACAGATAACGATTCATCAAAACACCAGGACAACTATACAAACCACACAGAAGATTTCTTTCAGCGACAGATGCAAGATTTGGTGAAATCTCATTTAGAAAACGTTCACTATCTTATAATGAAGGATAGCCATGGTGATGTTGTTCGTACATTTGTTCGAGTTAGCGACAATGAGTTATAAATGTCAGTGTAATAAAATAATTGACTCATTATTAATATAACCGTTTAACCAGTTGCCATGAAATTTGTAAAACAACCACAATCATTACAAGTAAACAATCTTTGTGTTCATTCTCAGGAGACTGGTTTTCGCCATGGAGAATTATTACCTAAATCAGTACGATGCATTATTTGCGGCCCGTCAAATTGTGGAAAAACTAATTTAATAATTGGTCTTCTTATACACGAAAATGGTTTAAGATTTCAAAATGTTTATGTTTATTCGAAAACCTTGCAACAACCTAAGTATCTTTTTTTAGAAAAAGTCTTGCAACGAGTACCAGACATTTCATTTCAGAAATATCATGAAAATGAACAAGTACTAAGTGTTCAGACCGCAAAACCGAATTCTGTAATTGTATTTGACGATGTTGCTTGTGAAAACCAAAGTAATATACGTGATTATTTTGCTATGGGGAGACACAAGTTCATCGATTGTTTTTATCTAAATCAGACGTATAGTAAAATCCCTAAACAGTTAGTAAGAGACAACGCAAACCTAATCGTGCTTTTTAAACAAGATGAAAGAAATATGAAACATGTTTATGAAGAACACGTCAACACTGACATGACATGGATTGAATTTCGTGAAATGTGTTCAAAAATATGGAGTATACCTTTCAATTATGTTGTAATTAATAAAGATTGTTCAAAAAACAAAGGATGTTATAGAAGTAAATTTGACACGTTTGTAGTCTTTGACTAAGAACACGAATACATATAGTATATAAGGCTATTACCTTTCTAACAATATTATTCACCTTACGACGCTAAATCAATTACGACCTATTTACCAATATGGAAAAATCATTAAAACAACAAATTGTTGATGCGGCAGAAGCTGTAAAGATAAAAGTACGAAAAATGAGAGATACCGAGATTAACAATAAACAAGCACTGGAATCTGTTTTCAAACCTGTAACAGAACCACTTAACTTAATTGCTAATGCTGCTAAGCAAGCTCCTCTCCTGCGTGTCAGTGATGATTTTGCTGATGTTCCGTTTACTAACGAAACTTTGCAGAAAGAAGGAACTGGTAGCTCAGAAAGAAATGAAAATAATGATGATGAAGACAAATATGAATCCGATATCAACAGTGACTCTTCTTATGAATCAGTAGTTGAAAGTAATCAAGCTTGTGATACGTCATCCTGGTCAGTATCTTCAGAGGCGTTGGCAGATATTCCATTTGGAGTAAGAAAAGACCGCGGGCAATTGATGTTAGGTTCTGCTTGCATAACGATCAACGATCAATACATCACCGTGGCTGAACGTAAATACCGAAATACACCTGGTTTAAAACAGTTGTTGCTTAAGAAAGATGTGGACTTAAGCTTGGTTACAGATAGTGATATGCAAAATTATAAGTTGATGTTACTTGACACAAATGCACATCGTCGAGACTATGAGCCAAGTAAGCCAATAAAAAGTAATAAAGGACAAAAATATTTGCAAGTTATTAAACCTCTTTTTCAACTAAAGAATACAGTTCAGGGAAAGGGTCTACCGTTACTAAAAAAGTGGCGAAAAAACGTAGATTTAGTGTACTGGGATAACCCTAATGAATTAGTGGACAGGTTGAAATTGTTAATTGCATCTAGAGATGCTGGCAACACAGGATTAGATAATGAAATTATTTCTATCATTGAAGAATTGCGTGAATGTAAAGTTATAAATAAATAAATATTTTAAAATGTGTTTATTTTACTATCAACCTCTCGATACAATACACCTTAAACATGAACGTAGACAAATTCGGGCACTTCATTCACAAAAGAATGCGTTTATCAGAATTATTTGAGTTTAATGAAAATGCATTATTAAAATCAGAAAACGGAGACTTTGATTTAAAAACATCAAAACTGAGAGGAATTAGAAATCCAGTAGAAGCAGACGATGCTGTGAACAAGGATTATGTAGATCGATTGAATGCTAACACGTTAAAAGAATTAAATAATCTGGCTGTGAACAAGGATTATGTAGATCTATTGAATGCTAATATGCATAAAGAATTTAATAATCTGATTGATACATTGCGTTCTCAAATGATAAAAGATGCAAAGGGTATAGTTCAAGGTACTTTAAAAGCAAGGGTACTTGAGGTTTCAACTCAGTTGCAAGATAAGTTTTATACTAAAGCAGAGGTAGATAAATTACTTGAAAATCTCAGTAATGACAAAACAACAAATAGTAAATGAAATACATAAAGCTGCACGAAGAAATTTCCTTAGACGTACTGTCATTCTAAAGGGGATCGATGACTTGTGGCAAGCTGATCTAATGGACATGCAGAAACTGAGAAAATATAATAAAGGTCATAATTACATATTAGTTGTAATTGACTGCTTCTCAAAGTATGCTTGGACAGAGCCGTTAAAATCAAAAAATAAACTTGATGTTTCTCATGCATTTAAAAGAATATTGATTAACAGTCATCGTAAACCTGTTAATTTACAAACTGATATGGGAACAGAATTTTATAACATCACCTTTCAATCGCTTATGAAAAAGCACAACATTAACCACTACTCATCGTTTTCTACTAAAAAAGCATCAATTGTGGAGAGACTGATTAGAACTGTAAAAAATAATTTATATAAATATTTTAGTCTCAATGGAAACTATAAGTGGATAGGACTACCATTGGAAGATACATTGAAGAGATATAACAACACAAAACATCGCACTATTCAATTTAAACCGGTAGATGTTAATAAAGGTAACGAACAAGTAATCAAAGAAAATATTAAAAAAAATTACAAACATGATTTAGTTCAGTGGAAGCCTAAATTCAAAGTTGGTGATTGTGTTCGTATAAGTAAATACAAACATAATTTTGAGAAAGGTTACACTCCTAATTGGTCAACTGAATTATTTATTATAAAAAAGGTAAATAAAACCATACCAGTTACATATCACATAGAAGATCAACGAAAGCAAAACATATTAGGAGCGTTTTACGAACAAGAACTGCAAAGATCGAATTATCCTGATGTTTATTTGATAGAAAAGGTTTTGAAAAAGAAAGGAAATAAATTGTATGTCAAATGGTTAGGTCTAAATAGTGCAGAAAACAGTTGGATTGAAAAAACTGCAATAATGAACTAATATATTATATAACCATTTTTCATTTGAAATCCTATCATTATAATTTGAGTAATGCAAGGAGGTGGACTAGTTAACAGGATAATTAATAATCTACCATTCGAAGTTCATTTGCCAGGATACAATTATTGCGGACCAGGAACCAAACTTCGCAAACGCTTAGCGCGAGGTGACCCAGGTGTAAATAAGCTAGACGAAGCTTGCATGCAACACGACATTGCGTATACAAACCATACAGACTTATCAAATCGTCACAAAGCCGATTTACAACTACTTAACATGGCTAAACAAAGACTTGAATCCAAAGATGCAGGGAAAGGTGAAAAGCTAAGCTCTTGGCTAGTGAGCAAAGTTATGAAAACGAAACTAAAGTCTGGATCTGGCATTAAAACATTTAAAAGCTTTGTTTCAAAAATAAAATCAAAAATTAAGAAACTCAAACGCAAAGATAATAAGACTTTAATAAAAGCAGCTTACTTAGCCGCAAAAAAGTTATTTCCAAACATTCATCATCGAATTCGAGTACCCCGAGTAATACCCATACCAAAGACTGGAGGAGTTCTACCTTTAATTCCAATTTTCGCTGGTTTATCGGCTTTAGGAACTTTAGCTGGTGGTGCAGCTGGCATTGCAAAAACCGTCAATGATTACAAAGCGAACAAAAAAAATTTGCAAGAAACAGAACGACATAATAAAGCTATGGAGGCTTTAGTGTTGGGTAAGGGTTTATACATTAAGCCGTATAAAAGCGGTAAAGGATTGTTTATAACATCTTCAAAAAACTGAAAAATATGCTACCCAATCGCCCTCTAACTAATGTAGACATTCAAAAGTATTCAAGAGACATCCCATATTTTCGTGGGGTCTACATGAAGGATCGACTACCTCGGAAACCGAAACGCATTGAATGTGGTATCGTTAATTTAGATGATTCTAAGAACGAAGGAACGCATTGGGTAGCTTATGCTAAAGTATACAATCACTGCGAATACTTTGATAGCTATGGAAATTTAAAACCTCCAATGGAATTGATGCAATATTTAAAAAATTGTAATGTGTTTTATAATTATACAAGATATCAAAAATTTAACGCAGTCAATTGTGGTCATTTGTGTCTAAATTATTTATGGACTTTTTGGAATAAAAATGTATTATAAAATATATGCTTTTCTTTCATTTCAATCATTTGCAAGATGTCACTCACTTTGTCGATAACTGGAGACTCGTCAGTGTTAACTACAAACTATCCTAATACATTGCAACTAGATGGAGAGTATGAGTGTGCTTTATTACACTTTTCAACATTTAATTCTATTCCAAACATCGATAAAAGTAATAATAAGTTCTATTATGGCTTTAATGAAGTTATTGAAATACCGGATGGCACTTATGAATTGCAAGATATCGGCGATTATTTAAAATCTGAAATAAAAGATGCAGCAATCAAACTACGGTGCAATAATAATACTTTAAAAACTACAATATTCTGTACAAAAGACATTAATTTTATCAAAGAAGACTCTTTTGGAAAACTATTAGGATTTAACAAACAAATCTTGAAAGCAAATAAATGGCATGTGTCACAGTCTCCAGTCAACATTCTACCTACGACCGTTGTCAGGATTGAATGTGATATTGTAAGCGGTTCATATGTAAACGGTGAACCAAGTCATATTATTCACGAATTTGCCCTTAATGTGCCACCTGGATACAGGATCATAGAAATCCCGAAGAACGCAATATACTTTCCAATCAATCAAAACAACATAAGCTGCATACATATTAGACTGTTAGATATAAACAAACGATTAATCAATTTACGCGGTGAAGAAGTGCAGGTATATCTGCATCTTAGAAGAAAAAAATGATTGACTACAATAAAAATGTGTCTCAACATGTAAAAAATATCAGTTCTGCTCGAGCTACCTATCAAATAAGACCTATCTCTAAGAAGAAAATAAAATTAACTAAAGACAATAAAGCATTCCTTAGAGCGATCGGATTGTTAAAATGAACATCTTAGACGTTTTATCCGCTCCGACTTATGATAACACTATAGAAGGAATCGAATTTCATTCCTACAAGCCCTATGTAACAAGTTTCAACAGGAACGATGAAATTCGCATACCTATCAACCAACAGAACTTATACATATTACCATCAGCTAGCACCCTATATTTGGAAGGAACTATTATCGTTAGCAAAAAAGATACGAAGGACAAAGCTACTAGTGTCAATTTCACGAACAATGCTCTACTCTACTTGTTCCAAGACATTAGGTATGAGCTAAATGGAGTGGAGATTGATAAAATAAAAAATGCAGGTATAACAACAACTATAAAATCACTCATTTCGATGAACGAAAGTGAATCAAAAATGTCTAATGCCTGGGGGTGGAATATTGATGGCATAAAAAATATCGATGGAGGAAGATTTTCTGCCTCTATACCACTTCGGAATATCCTCGGTTTCGCAGAAGATTTTAAAAAAGTTGTAATAAATAGTAGACATGAACTGATATTGTTACGAAGTAACACTAATTTGAACGCTGTAAAACTTAATACTGGCGAAGTAGTAGATGATGTTCAGATCAACAAAATCATATGGCGCGTACCGCATGTTAAAGTATCGGACAAAGAAAAAATTGGTTTGTTAAAAGTATTAGAAAAAGATCGCCCACTTCAAATGATATACAGAAATTGGGATCTGTACGAATATCCAGCTTTGCCTAAAACTACAAAACATACCTGGTCTATCAAAACTTCATCTCAAATAGAAAAACCAAGATATATTATTATTGGTCTACAGACAAAGAGAAAAAACAATGCACATTCTGACATGTCTCAATTCGATCACTGCCATATTCGAGACGTTAGAGTGTATCTCAATTCAACCTATTTTCCATATGAAAACTTAAATGTGAATTTTGCTAATAACAGAATCGCTTTATTATACGAGCAATACACCAGATTTCAACAGTCGTATTATGGACGTCGCTCGGAGCCCATACTAAACGAGAAACAATTTAGAGATTTAGCACCGCTGTTTGTAATCGATTGCTCTAGACAAGCTGATAATCTAAAGACTGGACCTGTTGTGGATGTGCGGGTAGAAATTGAGAGTGATTCGGAAATACCAGATCAAACTTCAGCATACTGTCTCATACTCAACGATTGTATTGTTGAATACAAACCATTAAGCAACATTGTGAAGAAGATATCATGAACGCAGACATCATCATTGTCGAACTCCAAGGATTTAAAGATTTATTTAATAATTTCATTGTGAAAGAAGTGGCCATCGTAAGTCAGAATCATACTCAAACGTTCTTGGTTAAACCACCGTGTTCCTTTTATTACTTAACAAAAGAAGAAAAGAAACAAGTACGATGGTTAGAAAAAAATCGAGGAATTTTCTGGCGTGAGGGCTTCATAGACTACAGAGAGTTTCAACACGTTATCTTACCATATTTAAAAAATAAAAGAATTATTACAAAGGGTTTGGAAAAGATTAAGTGGATTAAAGATTTATGCGTAAACTGTGAAGTGATTGACATAGGCGAGAAAGGGTGTCCTAATTTCGCGACATTAAAAAAAAAGTTTTGTATAAATAAAACTGATTTTAATTGTGTGAACCATAAAGCTAATTGTGCATTAAATAATGCAGTGTGTATTAAAAAATGGTATGTTGATAATAATATGTCTGTATTTAATTTATTTTAAATAGAATTGTGTTGAAGAGTTAATAAAAAATATTTATCTACCTTACAGTGTTTTATTTAATAATCAAGGTAACCCACATAACTAGTTATAAATTAGCTATAGCAAAATGATATTTCTTATAAATTTTATTATAAAATTTCAAATACATGTTAAATTAATTAATCTAATAAAAAACTAACTACGAATAACCTATTATTGTGTCATTACACTAGAGCTAATTTAGAGTTCGAGTATACAAAATAAAACACAGTTTAAATTATAAACAAAATAGATTTATTTACATTATTTCCAATTATTACAAACTAATGATAACCGTCCTACATAGTTTATTTAATGTTTACTATTCGTACCTACCTAATTACAAACTTGTGATGTATGAATATTATCCTAACTAGATTAAATAAAGAAATTAATATTAACTACATTACAATATTTTTAGACTATGTACAGGATAAAATGTAAAAAGTTAATTAAAATAAAACGTAACTACATTATTTGATATTTATACATTCAAAAGTTATACAACTTAAAAACCTAAGATGCTTAAAGACTAAAGAATAAGAAAACAAATAAATATACCTTAATAACTACAATATTACTTACATAATTTATTATTGTTTATTACAAAAAATCTTACACATTAACTTATAAAGTAGGTACTTACAGAATAATGGCACCAGTTAATAATAACAACTGTCCCCACCAAGTTTTTTTGATATTTTATTAATTAACGATTGCGTCTCCTCCATAACATGGTCCACCGATTCAGTTACTACATACTGCGCACTTAACACTACCACGTCCTGATTGTCACTTGCAGGTTCTGGTTGTTCACTGATATCCAACACTTGTACCTGGATAAGTCTTAAACCTTTTTTCTTCTCATTGTTTATGACGAATGATTGACATGTAGACAGAGATGATTTCTGCTTTAGTCCCTCTCGTCTTGTTCTAGGCTTCTTGTTGATAGGTTCGCAATTTTGTCTTGCTCTAGGCTCCTTGTTGACAGGTATTTGTTGTTCTGGGAAATCTGGTATATGCCAGCTTAAACTGGGAGTCGGAAAACCTTGAGCGTATTGTGAGAAGTCGATAACATCTGGTGAATCATCCATTATCAATGATCTGAAACAATCGAAATAATAATTAATTATAATTTCATAAAACAAAATGATGAAATAAAGTTATACGTAGATTGGTACTTGTACAATACTTACAATTCGTTTCGTTTTTATTTGACGAGATATGACCGCTCCGGCAGACTGCTTACTGATGTATGTTCTACACAATAATATTACTGTGGAACGCGGTTAATATGTAATTAGACTCCATAAAGCCTTACGCTGTGATTCAATTTCATGTTTCAACATGTTCAAGCTCGTGCAGGCGCACCTGGTCAACGTCAAATTCTACACCGCGCGTGCAAACTTCGAGCTATGAGTGCTTTGTCATCAAAAATGGACCTTACATGTTTTATCAAGTTGGAACCTGTTTCTTTGTCACCAATCAGGAATGGACATGAAACTAATGTTTTAAATAATACAAGTACCTATGGTATTTAATCAATTTCATGTTTCAACAAGTACGAACAGTTATGTCGTGTGCAGCATGAAGCGACGTGAGCGAGCACCTGATTAGTGTTATATTTCATACCAGGCAGCGCGATGCGCATTGTCATCAGGAATGGAAATTAAACAAATATAATTATGATAGTAAAATACGATTTATTAAAGTATGTATTTAATTAATACAAATAAAAGAAAATTATAGTAACCATAGTAACCTGTAAGTAATTATCAGGTCTGAATTGGCAGAGAATATTTTCCTAAACTTCTAGACTGTATGATGTCTCTTTCTGAAATTCCAGAATAATAAACATACTCTACCTATTCTGACCTTCGATAATTATCCTAATTTATAATATTGATATTACTTAAACTATTTACTAATTAAATGTAAGTTTGCAACAAATATTTGGGACACCAAGGGAATATATATTTTTACATGATTATTAAGCGAGGTCCAGACACATGTAATGTGAATGTACTGTAAAATTAATAGGTGTCTGTCTAGTACTTGCGTAATATTATCAAACTCTGCATTTAAACTTCACAAGTTTTATTTACCATTTACAATCAATAAGAAACATGTTAAAATGTATCTAATGTAATTACGTTTCAATTGTAGTAATGCATTACATAAATATAGTTGCGTTACCCCAGGCTAAAGTAGAAACTTTATCAAACGATAGCAATCGTTTATCGTCATTGCTTGAAAGTGCTATTTTATTTACGTCATGTGTGAATATTTCATGTTTTATTGACCTAAACAATACATTTTTTTTGCGAATAACATTGCAATTGTACAAAACATTTTTATAATCTAACATATTAAATTTTTTAGTAATACATTTTTTTGTACCTTTTGCCTTTTTAATTGTTTTATTTAACATTTTAATACAATAAAGTTTTGAGCGCAGTCCTACGAATTCTTTGATAATGTTGCCACCCATTTCATCTTTAAACAGTCCTGGAACCTTCTTATTAATAATTGGTAAGTTATAGTCATTGTTACAGTCATAATTGCTGGTATCAAAATATTTTAGAAAATGGAGCTTGAGGTCTTTATAAACGTCATCACTCTGTACATCATACACAAGACTATCTGTGTCAGTATAGCACAATTCAATTCGGTTACCATAAAAAGGTTTTATGATAGAGTAATGAAAGTCGTACATATGAGTCTTAGATAATTCTAATACTGCGAAACCTATGTATATTGGTTTATTAAGTATTATACGCACAGGTTTCATTTGGATTGCCACTAGATCATCAGAAAAAACAGAAGCGCTATGAAAATATGGACTAGCTATCAATTTCTCAGCACAAGTGGTCTTTTTCGTTTTATTGTTTGAATCACACCATTTGTTAACTAATTTTACTTCTATTCGATTTTCATTATTTTCCAAGGTCTTTCCGAAAATACTATTGTTCAATAATTTGAAAAAGTCTTGTTCAAACGTTGACTCTGCTTTTTGACGTAACTGAGTGTTAATATCAATATATTGTTTTAAATAACAACTTTGCTTAAATATAATAGCGCGATGGATCCTTCTCAATACTAAACCGTACTGTAAACATTTTTTTAAATGTACGTAATGAATAACATAGTGATATTTATCGTACAAGTTTGGTATTAACTTTTTATTCTTACCACCAGGTGGTAGGCATTTTTCTGGACAAAAAGGAAAGTCATTGTGTTCCATGTGCAAATTCGTTGGATATATTAAATCGACTTCAAGAATGTATCCGTTTTCCGCGGTATCACTGATATCTGCTAAGTTCAATTGTAAAAAATCAATTTCATGTCTATTCATAAATCTAAAATCGGAATAGGGTAGGGATTGACACATGCTATAACCATATAAATTGTTACAATCTAAATAAATGATAAATGAATTTGGACGAGTTGGATCGTAAGTATCTAAATATTTATGATTGGCTTTGACATGTCTTTTGGAACACATACAAACACCACCTCGAATACCTTTTTGTATCATTCTAAAAATTTCAACATCACTAATTAATTCTAATTTAACTCCTGTTTTTAAAAGCATTGCATCAAAAGATAGACTTGGTGCTGTAAGATAGAACGCGGGATCGAGATTGTAATGTAATTTACAAGTTTTTCGAAAATTTTCAAAAACATCTGTTAACAACAGAACATCTGTTTTGAGATATAAATCTGTGTACATACCCATGTTTTGAATATTAAATACTGACCAAACAGACCGAGCGTGTTCATAATCTTCGTCGGTAATTGTTTCATTAGATAAGGAGTTAAAAAAATATTTTTTAGAGGGTAAACACGTATCTTCATAACGTTCCCATTGAGACATATAGTCATATGGATACACTCCTTTACGGGTGAGTAGATTAAATTGTTTTTTATTAGAAAAATAGGATTGTAATTGTTTAAACTCTTGTTTTTTCATTGAACTAACCAACTTTTCTAAGCTTGTTCCTAAAAACTTGAAAGAATCTACAAACCGTATCTGTATACTTTCACTATCGGAAATCGGAATATACTTCGTGAATGAAATATAGTTTTCTTTTGTTTTAGGTATCACTTTTATAGATCCAGGCGCTTCGCCTAATTCTTTTATGAAAAGGTGACAATCATATCCGGACAAATTATGAAAAAATACTGGCAAAAATGTCGGTTGTTTGTATTGCATATTACAATAACTATGAGCTGCACCACGATATTTACCAGTCAAGTGACAATGATCGCGAACCCTATCGCCGAACAAGAAGTGTTCACAAATATGACATTTTATCGCGTTTTCAAAGTCGCGAGCATTATCATTTGAGTAAATCATAGGAACATTATTTTTTAACATATCATGAATTTGTTGTGCATCTTTATAAATAGACTTCACAAAATTTAATACACAATCCGAACCGCGATAAGAAACGAAACGATTATGGCTTTCATCTAGCGTACACGTAATATGATAAGCGAAAGCTACAGGCACGTGTCGCTGTCGTGTAACAGTACCTGCCTTAGAGGGGTCAAGATCACAAGATTCATACCGCTCTAGCATTGTTTCAAAATCTGCGTATATGACAAATGGTACAATTTGCTTTCTAATATAATTTTCAAATTGTATGAACGAACCTTTTGGAGGTAGTTCAGTGGCGACACCTCCACAACTATGCGAACTAAGATTGTCGCATGAATTAAAAAACATTAAACAAACGTCACAAAAGTACAGTTTACTGTGATGTTTTGTTAATTGATTCTTAACAAGTCGCGGCAAGTCTTTAATGAGACAGTAATGTGAGAAATCATCTCTTTCTAAATAAAGTAAATGAATCACCTTTCCGTTCAAGGCTTTTGGTTTGTAAAGCGGTCCTATGATGGTATTATTTTTTAAACCATAAATGTAAATGCAAATTTCAGGGTTATTTACTTCGAACCGCGCAATATCTGTGAAATTCATTGGAAATGATATGTTCTTAACATTTAACACGTTACGAAAATCCGGGTACGAAGATACTCTATCGGGATGAGTTTTGGCTGGATATAAAGCAGCAACAACAGACCAAAAAAAACAATACTCATCATTATTGTGGATATTAATGCATGCTTTTTTCGATTTTATTGAAGAAGGCAATTCGATAAAGCCTGAACCGCGCAAAGGTTGATATTTGTTAACATTGACTTCCAAATGAGAACTGCTCAAGAACGTCCATCCACTATCTCGATCCTGAATTTCTTCTATCTTTTTTGTTAAAGTGTTTTTGACTTGAGACAATAATGAATCAAATTCATAATTCTGATGCAGAGTAAAGTTTTTTGTGGCAAATGATTTAATCTCCTGAGAATCATTTTTAATCATTAAAAACAAAGCAAAATATTCAAAATTAACTTTTAGACAAGTGTGTTCTTTAAGAGACATGTCAATAAGCGTTTTAATTTTGTCGCAAATATTATTGAGAAATGGTTCTAGCGAACAATTCTCAGACGGATCGACAATTCTATAAGAAGTTATACGATTACGAAATGCAGAATGTATTATTTCAACACCTTCGCAAAAAGGCAAAATACTTTTGTTTTTATGATTAGTACTACGTAGGTGACCTGTCCAGTGACTGCGCTCAACAGAGGTATTACAAACAGTACAGAAAGGCATTATAGCTTAAAATAGTTTTAGACTTACTATTAGTTGTTGCTATATATTATTATTATTGCGATTATGATAGACGTCTGCTAAATAGAATATAGACCTGGTGCCCCAAAACTTAAATATTTATTTTCTATTTATACTATCACTATAAAAGACGGGCTCAGAATTGTCAAATAATTCATGAGTCCGTCTCATAAAAACTTGTAGACCATCCCACTGCGGCGTGTTGCGGTTAAGCTGCACTTTTAGAGCCACCGAGGCTTTCTTCCACCGATCCTCTTTAGGGGTGGAGGCAACATCGGCCTTGTTGTAGACTTTTACCTCCACATAGAAGTCCCCGGTTAAGTCCACCGTTCGCCGCACTTTCCCGTTAGCGACACGGCTGATGAGGGTTGAACCGAAGTCTCCAACTGAGGTCAACGAGGGAATGTAGTCCTCGAAGCCAAAGAGGTCCGAGCCCGAGCTGCGTCTTTTACTGTAAACAATTTAACATTTTATTACATTCACAACACAAAATTACATTTATTTTTATGGAGAATTGAGGGCATCATCTGTGTACGGGGATAGAATCTACTAGGACAAAAAGCATGATATCTTGTTATAATAATTTCAATAACAATACCTCATGAACTAACTGTAAACATTCCTGCAAGGAATATAATCGGAAATTGATTTCAGCGCTTTCTGCGTTACAGTTATAATTTAACGTATATCTGTGTATAACATACATTTAATTGATATAACATACACAACAAGCAATAACACAAAATTACCTTGATTTCGATTCTGATGGCGTGGTGCTCTCGGAAGCTTTGCGCTTCGCCACCTTCTTCTTTGGTTGCACCTTCGCAACCTCGGCTACAGCTGCGGTTGGTGTATGGAATTCTGAATCGGAGTCCGACCTGAAATGGAACACATAAAATTAATTTTGTAACTAACAACTGTGACTTAATTAAGACTATCAATACATCAGCTAGCAGGCTGGGTAGCAGTCATGATGGATAGGTAGGGCATGATAACAGTAACATCAGCCGGCAGGCAAAAACCAGGTCCGTAGCTGAATAGTAGTCGCAATGGAAAGATAAAACATGATAATCATAAGTTCATAACAGCCGGCAGGCAAAAACCAGGTCCGTAGCTGAGCATTATGACTAGGTACATATTTAAAATTATGAATTACTTACTTACATGTTAGAAAGTCGATTTTAAAGCAGCGCTAGTACTACTTGTCACTTTGAAGATTCTGGAGCGAATGTAATTTATTTATTAAAATTAATTCGTTTATATACACAAAAAAATACTAATTCAGCAAGAAAATAGGTTATTTCAATATTAAACTCTAAGTACTTGTCTTACAGTTGTAAAAAACAAATATGATGTTTACGTCATATTGAACCGTATTGTTTGTATACCAATTCTGCAAAATTGCAATTTGTTCATAAGGACTGAAAAATAAAGCCGACAAAGTGAACCCGATTCATTACCCTGTGATTCATAACTAAATTAATATGTATAATTAATTTAATAATTGATGTATGTTTGTTGAGATTTTTTTTACTTCACAATTAAGTTAATGTGAGAGGTGAAACTAAGAACAGTCAAATTAATTCTTGTAGGTAGGTGCATATTATAGATTTTTTGAATTCTCTCGACGTTGAAAGTAAATTTGTGAACATAGTTGTTTACTAAAAACAGTTAAGCAGAAGTAGTTAATAATTAATCATAACTATTTTGAGAAAAACATACTATTTTGTAATACATACAAACCAATCCATGTGTTCGATAATGTTAAGTTGCAGTTAAACTCGATATTTCGACATTCGACAAACTAATAACATTTTCATTCGTACTATTAAATAATCACCTAAACCCGCAATTAAAGAATCCAATGCACTGTGACGTGTGGGAATCGAATGCACGTGTCTGAGTTATGGTTTCATAGTTGCCCAATTTATCAATAATAACTCGAGTCCTCCTATTATCCCAAATAATCTTAATGTACACAGTGTTCTCTTTTTTCAAGGTGATCTTACTTATAACAGTTTAGATCGCACTCGATGACAAGTGACAGATAGCGTATTTGATACAAAATATATCATATAAAAAAATTTATAATCTTAGTACCTAGAAGAATGAAACACGTTAAAACTAGAACCGATTACAAACTTTTAGAATTAAATACGAAAATAATATTTAGGAAGTTCTTTATAAAACAAATTTAGTGTTTACAACATGATAGTCATGTTACTATACAATATAAATGCATGGAATGCAATTTGTGTACACGTGGAAAGTGTGCATTACATTGATATTGAACTTTGCTGATTCGAACTAACAAAGCACACTTATATATAAAGCTACGTAGCATTTACATCTACGTAGCAACCGGGTACGGATACCGTCAACGGAGTCTACAGCAACGGATTTACACACAGTCTTTACGCTAGAATGAATAATGTGAGATACGTTTCTAATCCGGTTGCCGTTGACAAGTGTATCCGTGCCTTAGCTTTATGCATGCATGGCAAGGATCGACTATCTGTAATCCGTATGACCACGCTTACCACTTGATTGTTACGTGTTGATGTAAAAGGTTGTATCGTCTGTAATGTGTTAAATTTAAATTTAGATGTCCTCGAACCAAACTGGTCACAGAAAAAAATGTGTGTGGACCTAAGGGTGTGCGCTATTTTACTTTTGTGGAGAGACATGAGACAATCTGTCCTAAATTTAGTTTAATGTATGCGGTATCCTAAAGTTCAGATTTCCTTGAGCCAATCTGGTCACGAAACGGGTATGTGTGTTATCCTAAGCGGCATTGCACCATCCTTAAGTATGTGGAGAGAAATGAGACAATCTGTCCTGAATTTTAGGTTACTGGTTCATTTCGATATATACCTGATTATGTTAACGTATAAAGCTTTATAGTTGATTTAAGCTGGTGAGTATAATTAAATAAACCGAGGATTGAATTTGAGGTAAGCCATCGATAAACTTTTCGTATTATTGGGCGTTCTATTCCACCGAAAGCGACGAAGGCGAACAAAGTGAGCCGTAGGAAGCGATAGGTGGTCTAGAATGCCCAATAATACACTACTTGCATCTTCCTGTGACTCTCCGGACAGAATGTCATCCACGTAGAAATCTTGTAATGTAGCTTGACTTGCGATTGGGTAATTATTTTGTTCGTCTATTGCAAGTTGTTGCAATGTTCGTACCGCAAGAAAGGGGGCGCTTGTTGTACCGTAGGTAACTGTTGTGAGTTCATATTCACTAATTGCGTGTTTGGGAGAAAATCTCCATAGTATTCTTTGATGTCCGAAGTCTAATTCATTTATTTTTATAAACCGGTAAATTTTCATAATATCCGCCATAAAGGCGAACTTATGTTTTCGCCATCGTAAGAGTATAGTGGATAAGTATTGTTGTAAAACGTGGCACTTTATACATGTTGTCATTAAGGCTTATTTTTGTGCTGCTTTTACTGCTCGCATCAAAAACTACGCGTAATTTTGTAGTGAGTAAGTCTTCTTTAATTACCGCTTGATGTGGTATGCAGGATTTTCCTGAGTTCTAGTTCGTTGTATGTACTTTTATCATATGACCCATAAGTAAATATTCATTCATAAATTCAATGTATTGTTGTCGTAAATTTTCGTTTTTTGCGAATTGTCGTTCTAGTTGTAATAGTCGTGCAGCGGCTTTTCTGCGTGATTCGCCGTTCAAGTTTAGGTTTATGTTTGAATCCTTGAAAGGAAGTTGTACAGTGTAAGTTCCGTCTGGGTTTCTTATAGTTGTTTCTTTATAGTAGTTTTCACAGGTTTGATCATCCTGTGTAGATTTGTAGTTTTGTTGTATTTCTTCTAATTCCCAAAATTTTGTAAGTTGTCGTACATCTTCGGTACAAGCCACCATATTCAGTATTTTAACTCCATTCTTCGTGTCATTGGGATAAAAGCCGTATAAAATCCACCCTAATTCTGTGTTTTGTGCGATTACCCCATCCCGTAGTCTTTCGAAACCGTGTAGTAATATTCTGCTATACTCTTGGGCACCTAATATTATGTCAATTGGTCCCTTTTTGTAATAAGTTTGGTCTGCCATAAGTGTAAATAGTAGTTGTTGTAAATCACTCTATGGTAATGAACTTGTTAGTTTTGGTAGGATTATTAGCGTTACTGGCAATTTGTAATCGCTAGAGTACCTTGGTTGTAAAGTAATGTTGATTGTGTAATTTGACGTTTTTGGTTTTTCATCTCCAATACCTTTTATTTGGGCTTAGATTTTTTGTCTTGGGTAAGACAACAATTGTGCTACTTCTTCATTGCAAAATGATGCTTCTGATCCCTGATCACATAATACTCTCAACATCTACGTAAAGTTGTATTTTTTGCATCTGAGTTCAGACAAGTTTGATGTTGCTACATTTTGCGGCTAAATCTCTGGCCCTGTATTTTTTTATATGTACTTTTTAGCGTTATTACCATTTTGAAACGGCCTAGATTGATGCAATAATGCATTGTGTCCCTTATGTTGACAAACTTCACATTGTTTATAAACTGCACTCACACATTGTTCATTATCATCATGATTTAAGCAACGTTTGCACATTCTTTTTTCCGCCACGGCCTTGTATCGGACGTTGACGCATAACGCCTTGAAACTAGGGCAATAATGAATAATATGATCATTCTTTTGACAATTCTAAGGTAACTTCCCTTACTCACCAGCCAGCTCAGGGGTAGATGTTCAGGATGAGACAATTGCAGGGATGATTTCGCATGAGGGTCGACAGAAGTAAAAGTCTTTATATTTGGTCAACTATTTTAATAATACACAGGCATCACTACTGCATCACAATTTTAAAGGTATCACACTTACTTGTGGATGGTATATAAACTACCCTTTAAACTTAGCATCAGATGTATGATATCACAATCAGCATCGTTCCTTTTGTGCTGATTGCATCCAGTATCTCACCGGTCAAAATATCATGGGTGTTCGGAGCCTGTTGTTGAATGCTGTATAGCTGTTCCTATTTCACGTCGTTGACCATGTTTTATTCTATTTATAGTTTATATTTAAAATTAGTCTTAACAAGCCCTGTCGATGGGAAAAATGCGGTATTAGCATCATACAAGCACATGTCTCACAAGCATGAAAATATAGTTTAATTCTACTAATACTCACCGCGCTTGCTGGCACATAATGATTTTAAATTTAGAGCTGTTTCCCTGCCGCCTCCGAGTCATTTAAGATTACTTTATTTTCTTTTCTTATGGGATTTTATTTCTGGACCAGCTCCATATCCATTTGCAGTGGAAAAGAAATGTCACTCTTGTCGGCCATAGACATTATTTATTTATTTATTTATATATACTTTATTGTACACCAAGTTAAGACAATACAAAAGAAACATTAAAAATGAATGAGCATTTTATTAACCAATAGAGACGTCATGTCTATATTTTCTTTAAGTAATTATGTTTACCAGAGATTAATAACCTAGATATGTAGGAAATTGTGTGCTTGTTGAATTATATTAATACACACAATATCTAAAAGGTTTTATAAAGAATTTTAATAATTCCGCACCGACCTCAACGCCATCTAGTGTCAAAGTCGTGAATCTCTTACTAGCTTTCTCTCATAATTGTAATTGCTTCTAGTGCAACTCTGTCAGATGTCGCTGAAAGTCGTTACGGAAATTTATATGTTACAAATACCAACAGCGTTTATATTTTTCTGATGTTTGTTTATCACGAGATAGATGACTTTTAGCATATGGAGTGGAACCGTCAAAAGACTTAAGGCAATTAAAACGGTTTTCCATGAATTTCATTATCTCGTCATAGGATTGTAATTTATTTCGGTTTTGCAGTTGATTTTCATATTTCGTATTTGTTTCTTCGTCCCATTTTCTACTGACTATTCTTATCAATAGAGGGCCCCAAGTAGATGTGTTTATGAGTTGATTTTTAGTGCCTCAAGACTTACATTTATAGTGTCATGCATATCTCGTAATTGTACCGCGTTTGCTCGTTGCATCTTAGGTAAATCTAATAATTTGTCAATACACTTAGTAGCAATTATGCGCTCGTCTTCATATCTCTGCGTAAGCAATTTCCAAGCTGTTTTATAATTTATTTCGCTTATTGTTAGGTGACCTATTAATCTTGAGATGATGAAATTGTTTTATCTTCGTGAATTATTTTTGTAAATAAATCTTGAAATGTATTCCAAGAGTCGTAGTCCCCCGTGAATATGGGAATATTTATTCGTGGAAGTTTTACTGATGACTTTGATGAAATAGCTTTTTCACCCGTGTTTCGAAAAATCATCTTTTCTAACAACTCCGTAGTAATGTCATAATCTTTCTGTGTATTTTCGAAACAATTATCTTTGAAGTAGCTATTGTCCAATGTACTTTCGGCCAACAGTAGTCCGATGTGTGTTTCTTTAATTTCTTGCCATTGTTTTTGTAAGGTTTGTAGTAGTGTTTAAGTGCCATATTGGCTTGTCTTGAGTAATAGATTCCTTAGCCTGAGATATTTTCTTAGATATCTGTGACATTCGGAATAGCTGTATAAACAATTTTGGGCTACTGCCAACATCCTTGTTTTTATCTTCATATAACAGTATTGGTTCGTAAACACTTTGCACAAGTTGCAGCCTTTCTTCGCAATTTCTAAGGTAGTCGATTCCTTCGTCGTAATGTGTCTTTAAGTTGCCAAAGTAGTCTGTAGTAATATATTTATGAGTTGATAACATCTCCTGCTCCTGTAGTCTTGAGTGGTTTTCTAGAACTCGCTGAAAAACATGGTCCAATGCTTTCTTTCTTTCATTTATGTATTTTTCTGTTTTCCTTGTGGGCGAATCCTTTTTTATGTTCGTTAATACCCTTTTGATCTCATTGTAATCCGCTTCCTGGCTCCTGATTAGTTCGTTAACTTCCTGTATCTCCATAGTGCTCTTCTTTCTTCTTCCCTAACGATCCTACCCTAATCGAATGTTTAGTTTGTACTAGTGGTATCTGCGCTCTTGTTAAACTTGTGCGACTTCTCAATCAACTGGTTACTCGTAAACCCGCTTGTGGGAGGCCAGTGACCGATCTGTAATGAGAGGTTTTCTGACAGAACATCCTAGTACAACGTACTTCAGATCACTGAAAACAGATGCTTTGTCGAGTACACCAGCCCCCAGTTCCCTGAAGTTTCAGTCTGTCAATCCCTACGATGGGCAAGGGGACCGCGTGATTCAAATGCTCGAAGGACCAAAATGTACGCCCGCCCTAACATACGCCACGTAAGGCCGCAGTAATGTTAAGGGTGTGTACAGTACATGAAAGTATATGACAAGTTAAAGGACCTACTAAGACCTTGCAGCCTAACAGTCCCTACGACCCTAAGACCTATAAGCCCTAACCTACCATATACCTAGTGTCTGCACCATGCGACCTAAGGTTACAGACGGAAAGTGGGCAGGAATTCCAGGTTAGGGAAGGATAAACTCACTGCCAGTCCAGCAGACTCACATGACTGATCAGAGATGGCTAAAGGTGTCTTGGTTACAGTGAGGGGTAATGAGACAAGAATATAAAATTCAAATCTGATTTATTTATAATATTTTACAGCTTATATACTATTTTATCTTAATACTCACTAATGCACAAATTTATTTGTGTCCTACGCGTGTAAGTTGCAACCAAACAGTATTTTATCTGGGCCGCGCGTCAGCCGGGCCTAATGCTGAGTCAATGTCCAAAGGTAACATTAAACAATATAGTAGAATAATCTCAGAATCATGTGAAGAAGCTATTCCTAAGGTCAATAATAAAATTAAACTTACCTGTCCCTGGTGATTCGAGGAGCTCGCTGTGAAGAAGAAGGAGGTTAACAAGAAGAAACCCCGCATCCGCAATGCCGCGCCGGTCTGGCGAGCGATGGTCGTGGACGAGTTACCTGAAAGCCAAAGAAGAGTGTAAGATGCAGGCGAAGAATGCCCAAGTCGCCAGTTGGAAGGAGTTCTGCCGGTAACAGGATCGGGAGGAGGTCTGGGAGGGAATCCACAGGATCATCGGTAGGACCGCTAAAAGGCAAGAGGAACTAACCCTATACTGCGATGGTGCATTCCTTAATCCGAGTGAATCGGCCACCCTACTTGCAGATACGTTCTACTCCAAAGTAGACCAGGACAACGCTGACCACAGGCGAATTAGAGAAGTGGCCAGCAAAGTAAATGAATGGGTCTATGATGAATATCATGATCCATCATTTACGACGCTGGAGCTGAAGACCGCCGTGGCAGGTTTCAATCCCAAAAAGGCACCAGGAGTGGACGGACTGACATCTGCCATCTGCAGTCAAGCGATCCAACAGGACCCGGAATTGTTCCTTGCCCTTTACAACAAGTGCCTCGGACTGGCACATTTTCCAGAGATCTGGAAAGAGGCTACGGTCGTGGTTCTTAGGAAGCCAGGCAAGGACAACTATCTGACCCCCAAGGCATACCGACCAATCGGTCTACTGCCTGTTCTGGGGAAGGTCCTGGAGAGGATGGTCGTAGCACGTCTAAAGTGGCAGCTTGTACCGTGGTTTAGTACCCGCCAGTTTGGCTTAATGCCCCAGAGGAGCACCGAGGATGCCCTCTGTACGCTAATGGAACACGTACAGGACAAGTTGAGGCTGAAGAAGCTAGCTGTCCTGGTATCATTGGATATAGAGGGGGCCTTCAATAGCGCTTGATGGCCAGCTATAAAAGTCAGGCTGGCTGAGGAAAAGTGTCCGGTCAATATCAGGCGGCTGATAGACAGCTATGTTGACAGTAGGAAAGTTAAGGTTCGTTATGCACGAGAGAGACTGACAAGGGCTGCGTTCAAGGGTCAATCGGCGGACCAATCCTGTGGAATCTCCTCCTAGACCCACTACTGCAGGAGTTAGAGCAGCGCGGGATCTTCGTGCAGGCGTTCGCGGATGACATCGTTTTGGTCGTGGATGGGGACACGGCGACTAAAGTCTCTAGAACCGCCAATAAAGCCCTCGCCCATATTCAGGATTGGGGCGTCCGAAATAAGCTGAGATTTGCACCGCACAAAACCTGTGCGATGACCATAACCAATAAGCTTAAGTACGACACTCCAATACTGAGCATGGCCGGGGTCGACATCGGTATGGTCAGAAAAATTAAGTTGCTGGGTCTAACCATATACGATAAGCTCACTTTCAGTGAGCATGCCGCGAACGTCTGCAAGAGGGCTGCTGATATTTAAAAAAAACTATCCCGCGCCGCTAAAGTTAGTTGGGGATTGAGTGCAGAGATCATACACATCATCAACACAGCCACAATTGAACCCATAGTTACGTACGTGGCCGCTGCCTGGGCTCCCGTCACGAAAAAGGTTGGGATACGGAAGAAGCTAGGCTCTGTCCAACGAGGATTTGCTCAGAAGCTCTGCAAATCTTACCGCACTGTCTCCCTGAACTCGGCACTGGCACTGTCTGGGATACTACCTCTAGATCTGCACATACAAGAGGCAGCCGCCCTGTATGAAGCAAGGAGAGAGTCATCCCAGTTTGTGCCAGGAGATAGAGAGATCGAGAGTGCGGTAAAGTTTGCAGAAGCCCCTCACCCAGCTTTGCAAATGCCCCTGGAGTTCATGTGCCTGGCAGATCAAACGTTACTAGACAGTAACAATGTGCAGACGGTGCGAATCTTCACTGACGGCAGCAAGATTCAGGGGAAGGTTGGAGCCGCATTATCCATTTGGGATAATGATGGCGAAGTCCGGAGCCTCAAGCTCTGCCTTGCCGCGTACTGCACAGTCTACCAGGCGGAACTCCTAGCTATGGTTTGTATAGCGACTCAGTGTCATCATTACAGGCGCTTGCAAAGTATGGCTCTCTCCATACCCTGGCAGTGCGCGCACGCGCCAATCTGGCTAAAGTCTTGCACCAGAACAAAGCTGTGTCTTTGTTCTGGATCAAGGCCCACGCGGGCCTGCCGGGGAATGAGCGGGCGGACGAGTTGGAAAAGGAGGCAGCATTGTCGTTACCGAGGAAGCCGGACTACGACCAATGTCCGATTTCATTTATCAAGCGACAGATCCGTTTGGAATCGCTTGATGAATGGAATCGGAGATACGTGTCGGGCGAGACTGCTTCCGTGACGAAAATGTTTCTTCCGGACGCAATAGTGGCTTTCCGTATTGTGAAACAGGTGTTCTCACGCAGGTTTTGAAGGGGCACGGTGGGTTCTCTGAATACTTGAATCTGCGATCCAGGCGTGGCAGAAAGTATCCAGCACATAATCGTAGATTGCCCGTTATTTACCAGGGAGCGCTATCAACTTGAATGTGAGCTGGACATGAAACTGACGAACGAAAGTATCTATGGGTTCATGACAAAGCAAAAAAGGGAAAGGTTCTTAGCATACTGCCATAAAGTAGCCACTGTGGTAATACACAGAAACAAGACTTGAAGCGCACTGTGCTTCGTTAATATGTAATAATATTCACACGTAAGCACAGAATGCAGCACAGTTACGTATAACCAGTAGTATGTTAAGTTAGTACCTAATTAGTTGTGTAAGATACTCTGTGATATATTACTTTACTGTGATAACTGCACTATTATGTTTATTATCCCTAATGTTTATATTTTTGTTATAGTATGAGCCAACACCTAAACGGCAAGATTGCAGCGACCTAGAAACAGTGCATGGAAACAGCCTTACACGTGTAGCCTAAAGCGCTGACGCCGCACAGTGACGCTGGTCATACGATTCCCTGTTTACCGGATGGAGGTGTTTTTCTAGAAATAAGTAATTATGTGTACTTTAGCGATTCATTCTGTATCTAGTATCGATCGGAATAGGAATTCTATTTTAGTTATAATTAACATTGTAATTTTACTTTAATTAAAGATAGTTTAAAATCATTTTGGTTTTTTTTGGGTCCTCCGACAGCGACGTACATATTTGGCGCAGTCGGTAGGATACTCGAGGCGTCTCGAGTTAAGCTAGATAGGGCTATTCTTATATCGAATACCGTCCCGCTAATTCGCTACCGCCGTCGTGAGCGATCGCGATCACCGAGTATCCTAAACAAGAACCTGACGTCCTGCGCGGAGGAGAAATCCAGACATCGATCCCAGAGGTACCAAAATGCAGCTTAAGTAAGTACACTGACAATCGTTTCTGTGAGTTGCTTTCAATCCCCTTCCCCCTTATCTATAGTGGTTAATTTTAATAGCAATCATTTTTCACCCTAAGCAGTCCACGCCAGAAGGGCCTTCGCGCTCTAGATTAGCACGTAGGATAGATATAGACCTAAATAGAGATATCAGTGTAGATTTGGATACTACAGTTGATACGTTAGATAATTCATTAAGGTTAGAGAGTTTTGAACCTGTCATAATGTCCGACCCCGATCTAATTTTTAAGACCTTACGGTTAGTGCCGGATTTCGACGGTAATCCACACATCTTACCAAGATTTATACATCTTTGCGATCAAATTGCTGCTGAGTATCTAGGAGAAAATGCGTTGGCTAAGCTATGTCTAATAAACGGCATTTTAAATAAAATAACTGGACCAGCTGCGCGTATCATAAATTCAAACGGCATATCTGACGATTGGGATAGTATTAAAACGTGTCTTATAAATAATTTTTCTGATCAGAGAGATGAGACCGCTCTTTACAATGACCTTATGCTGGCAACTCAGGGAAACAATTCACCTCAAGAGTTTTATGATATATGCCTTAATTTATTCAGCACCATTATGACGTATGTTACTCTACACGAGAATATTCAAACAACCATAGAGGCTAAACGTACCCTGTATCGGAAGTTAACCATGCAGACATTTGTTCGTGGTTTAAAAGAACCGCTGGGTTCACGTGTACGATGCATGCGTCCTGATAGTGTCGAAAAGGCGCTTGAATTTGTGCAAGAAGAATTGAACGTTCTTTATTTGAAAAACCGTCATGAACCAGTAACTGATAAAAAATCAAATGTACAGTTAAACAAGACGTTGCCGATGGTTTCATCGACACATGTTAACTCTATACCTAAAACGTTCAATTTTAATGCACGAGCGGAGCCTATTGCAACCTTTCAGCCGCCTCAGACATGGAGACCGAATTATCGGGTTAATCAGCCTATCCCGTTTGGGAATGTTTCCGGAATGCCTTCGCATTCACAGCAAATGTATCGCGCGGTTCCGCCGAATTATAATCGTTTCAACAATAATTTCCAAATGCAACCGCGAGTTGCCCCTCAAAGTTCTGGCCATAAGCCTATGAGTGGCGTTAGCCATTATATTACTAGAGAAAAGCCAACGTTTGGCCAACCAGCAAATCATGACTGGCGTATGAACGGAAACCCACCGCCTTCTAATTACTTTAAAACTAAAGAGATGAATATGAACGTATGCGTAGATGACGGAGGTCAACTTTATTACTACCCAGAATACTCTATTGAACCTGGTTATGATTGTTACCCGGAAGATCCTGAATATTATAACATAGTACCAGCATATTGCGTAGCCACCGATTTGAGTCATGAAAATGTCGTTGTAGATTATCCAGTCGCTTCAACTAACGAAACCGAAACATCCACATCTAATTCTGCTAACGATGAGGATTTTCAGAGGCGGACGAAATTAGACAAGTCAAAATAGAACTAAATTTACAGACACAAAGACAGCTTCCATTCATCCAAATTTCACAACCGCCCTTAAGATTACTAATCGATACGGGGGCAAATCAGTCTTTCATTAGCCCGGCAGCTGTACAAACATTTTTCAGCAACTTTCCTTTAAATTTTGACCCCTTTGAGGTCACAAATGTACATGCTACAACAAGAACTAATTATTCTATAAACATTCCCGCATTTACTGAATTTCAGGAACACGATGATATTAAATTATTTATTTACAAATTTCATGATTTCTTTGACGGGCTTATAGGGTTGGATCTACTGGAAAAATGGGAAGCTAAAATCGATCTTAAAGATAAATTGTTAATAACGCGTAATTCTACTAACTCAATTAGTATGTACAACTCGCGTAATGTAAACCTATATGAGGATGTCATACCAGCCAACTCATCAAAAATACTGCGAGTACCAATTAATTTACATGACGGCGACGCGTTAATTTCCGAACAGACTATAGCGAAAAGCATTATTAGAGATTGTATAACTACAGTAACAAATAACCGCGGCTTTTTGGAAGTCTTTAACCCCACTTCACATGATTTGATATTTTCAATGGATCGTGCCGTGCAGGCGGAGACTTATAATATTCAGTGCGAACGTACCGAACAACAATCTTATGATATTCATCAAACGCACATCGAACAAATGTCAGCAAGAGCAAAAGATGTCATATCGCGTTTGCGGACGGACCATCTTAATGACGAAGAACGTATTAACTTAGAAACTTTATGCGGAAATTATTCCGATATATTTTACATAGACGGAGAGGCTTTAACATTCACTAATAAAATAAAACATCGTATTCGAACCACCGATGAAGTCCCAATTCACACAAAAAGCTATCGATATCCGTATATACATAGGGATGAGGTCAGAAATCAGATAAACAAAATGTTAGATCAGGGCATTATAAAACCATCAGAGTCTGCCTGGAGCTCGCCTATTTGGGTCGTTCTAAAGAAGACAGACGCTTCTGGGAAGGCAAAGTGGCGCTTAGTAGTCGACTTCAGGAAGTTGAATGAGAAAACCCATGATGACAAGTATCCCATTCCAAATATCAATGACGTCCTGGATAAACTTGGGAACTGTCAATACTTTACAACTCTTGACCTTGCAAGTGGATTTTATCAGGTGGAGATGGATGCGACCGACATCCCCAAGACCGCATTTAATGTGGAAAATGGCCATTACGAGTTTTTACGAATGCCCATGGGGTTAAAAAACGCACCATCGACATTTCAACGTGTTATGAACAATGTCCTCAAGGATCTCCAGAACACGGTCTGCTTAGTTTATTTAGACGATATCGTGGTCTTTAGTACATCCCTACAAGAACACATAATTAACCTTGAAAAAGTATTCAAAAAATTACGAGAGTCAAATTTTAAAATACATTTAGACATTTAGACAAGTCAGAGTTTCTTAAGCTAGAAACATCTAATTTAGGACACGTTATCAAAAGAGAAGGCATCAAGCCAAATCCAGATAAAATTATCGCGATACAAAACTACCCCATTCCAACTACTCCCAAAGAAATTAAACAATTCCTTGGTCTAGTTGGGTACTACAGAAAATTCATCCCGGACTTCGCCCGCGTAACAAAACCGCTAACACAATGCTTAAAGAAAGGTAGAAAAGTAATAATTAACTCCGAATACACCGCCAGCTTTGAAAAATGTAAAACCCTAATAAGCAACGATCCGATTCTACAATACCCTGACTTCCATAAAGAATTCATTTTAACTACTGACGCCTCTAACGTCGCGTTAGGTGCTATCCTATCACAGGGAACAGTTGGCGCTGATAAACCTGTTTGCTACGCGTCCCGCACACTCAACGAAAGTGAAACAAACTATAGCACGATCGTAAAAGAACTTCTCGCTATAGTTTGGGCCACAAAATACTTTAGACCGTATTTGTTTGGGAGAAAATTTAAGATCATTACAGATCATAAACCACTTCAGTGGGTAATGAATCTGAAAGAGCCCAGCTCTAGGCTTACTAGGTGGAAGCTTAAGCTATCCGAGTATGACTTTACTGTAATCTATAAGAAGGGTTCAAGTAACACAAACGCGGACGCCCTTTCCCGTATTCAAATACATAACGAGGAGACTTGCTCTTTAGCAGTAAATACTTCTGAATGCCCAGCTTCAATAGGTAACTCGTCCACGGTATCAGCCCACACCAGTCAGGAAAATCCCATTCTCGAGGTTCCGTTTGTTGACCAACCGTTAAACAAGTTTCATAGACAGATTTGCATAACCGTAGTTGGCGATATAAAAAAACGCCCTACAGCATCCAAGCCCTTTGATACACATACCAGAACAGCCGTCCAAGTATCTCAATCTAATTTAGAATCAGATATTATCAACATTATCAAAGAATATGTAAACCCAAAAGTTCAGACTGCGTTACTTATAAATCCACCTCTGGCAATGTACGAAATCATACCTATTATTCAAAATAAATTTAAAAGCTCGGCAATGAACCTTGTTTTAGCCAAGAGAGAGGTCGAAAACGTTAAGGAATATTTAAGGCAGCAAGAGATCATTAAGCATTACCACGATGGGGAAACAAACCACGGTGGAATAAATGAATGCTACTTAGCCCTCTCCGAGCGTTACTATTGGCCAAAAATGAAAAATGAAATAACAAAATTCATTAACGATTGTACTATTTGTGGCCAAGCGAAGTATGATCGTCATCCTATAAAACAATGTTTTAATATAATACCCCCGGCCACCAAACCATTTGAGACCGTTCATATTGATCTGTTAACAATCCACAATGAAAAATACCTAACAATTGTGGACGTATTCTCCAAATACGCACAGGCTTATTATATACGAGATGGTACAGCAGTTAGTGTCTTACAGGCATTACTGAAGTTCTGCACGCACCATGGTTTACCTTTAACCGTCGTATCGGATAACGGTACGGAATTCACCAATCAACTATTTAACGAATTCATTAACCTGCATAAAATAATTCACTATAAAACTCTGCCACATGCCCCAAATGACAAAGGGATTGTGGAGCGTTTTCACTCATCTCTATTAGAACATTTACGTATCTTAAAACTAACTCATAAAGATGATGACGTAATCAACCTCGTCTCTTATGCGATTTTAGCATACAATAGCGCAATACACAGTTTTACCAAATGCCGACCATTTGATATTATAACTGGACACTTCGACCCGAGAGATCCTTTTGATGTAGATTTATCCAAACATCTCTTGCAGCAATATACACAGAACCATAAAGAAAAGATCAAGTTAGTCTACAATTTAATAAATGATTCTTCCCTCACAAACCGTACGAAAATTGTAGAAAACCGAAACAAAACTCGCGAGCCTGAAACCGAATATCAGCCTCAACAATGTATTTTCATCAGTAACCTTTCAGCGAGTCGTCAAAAATTAGCCGCTAGGTACACCCACGATACCGTATTAGCCGATCTACCTATACATATTTATACATCCAAAAAGCGAGGTCCCGTCGCTAAAAGTCGGTTAAAAAGAGTACCTAAAAGCGCTATATTGTTACATGGTGCTACTGGTCCTGACTGCTCCTTTGATAGCAGCCCAGGAAATATACCAAATGATAACACTTGAAAGTTTGGACGATGGTCCAGGAATACTCCCCTTTCGACTTGGTGCAACTAAACTTATAACTCATTATCATACCTTCTTGCAATACGTTCAAATTAGAGACATCGACCTAAATATTAAAATGTTACAGGATCAGATAGATAACTTTAAGCAAGAGTTAGATAGTAATACGCATGCGTTGTATGAGATTCAATTAGAATATCTTTCAAAAAAACTACAAAGCGTCGTATACCAATTAGAAAGCATAAAACCAGGGCGTGTAAAGCGAGGTCTCTTAGATGGATGGTAGTGCAGTAGGCATGAGCATTTCTCCACGCAAATAAAAAAAGGTTAAAACGGGCTGCTTTCCGCAACTCCACGACCAAGCGCGTATTTTGCGTACAATATAGGCTCTATAATAAAAAGTATCACAGGAAATTTAGACTACTCAGACGCGGTCAGATATGATAATACTATCAAAATCCTTCAGGAAAATGACTATAGAACCACTGAAGAACTAAATAACCACATCAGTTTCAGTAAGGAAAGGATGGCCCAGCATTCCGAAGTTATCGAGCAGTTAGTAGCTAACCAAATTAAAATTAATGAAACACTAAAATTATTACTAGACAGAAATGCTTACAAAGATTATAGTCTTATAAGATTTGCAAAATTCGGACAGTGTCTAACTATATTAACTGAAAATCTAGATGAGGTACTAAACGAGTTGGTAAGAATTGAGAACATACTAGCATTTATTCATAGTTCAAGTACACACCATGCCATGATCAGCATAGATGTTTTACGCCATATGATTGATAGATTTGTTAAAATATACGGTAGAGATAAGGTAATAGATTTAGAACTCAGAGAATACTATGACGTTATCAAACCAGGCTATTATTATTCAGGCAGTCAAATAGTAATTATATTTAAATTCCCGATATTTGCTACAGAAATATACGATCTCTATAAATTGTCAATAGCCCCGAATAAATTTAGGCAATCCCTTATCCCCCCTTATCCTTTGATTGCAACAAGCAGGAAAGGTTACGTGTACATAGAGGCTGAATGCCCCAAGTACGACAACTGGTATCTTTGCGGAGAAAAGATGAGTCACCACCTGCGGAAAGACCCAGATTGCATACAGAAACTTATTATGGACCAGTCTCTCGATGGAAGCTGCGAAATTGTAACTACATTATTATCAAGAATAGCTATGGAAGAATTGGATGAGAAGCATTACGTCATATCATTCCCCAACACAACACAAATACACACCTTATGCGGACGAGAAGAATATACCATATTGAATGGTAGTTACTTGGCTACCATACCCGTGAACTGCTGCCTGTATACCCCAGAATTCACCATCACTAATCTCAACGATCATGTGGAAGGACAACCAATCAAAATTACGAAACTAACTTACAATGCAGAAGACCACCCAGAACCAGTACAGATCAACCTCAACGCGATTGATCTTACTAAACTACACGATGCCCAATATAAAGCAATGTCACAGCCTCCCCTGCGGGTGCAACAGTTACCAACGGAATACTTATATCATACAACAATCCCGTTTTACGTCGTAATATCCAGTACACTTGCACTTAGCACATTCATCATTCTAAGACACCGTATGAAATCAAAATCTGAAATCAAGAAACAACCTACAGGAGATGAGACTTATGCGGAGCCTGGAGCATCTCGAGTACCGAAGACAACTTCAGCAATTTTTTCTCAGTTAAAACTTCAAAAATAATTGCTGATCTGACGGTGGAGGTGTTATAGTATGAGCCAACACCTAAACGGCAAGATTGCAGCGACCTAGAAACAGTGCATGGAAACAGCCTTACACGTGTAGCCTAAAGCGCTGACGCCGCACAGTGACGCTGGTCATACGATGCCCCTGTTTACCGGATGGAGGTGTTTTTCTAGAAATAAGTAATTATGTGAACTTTAGCGATTCATTCTGTATCTAGTATCGATCGGAATAGGAATTCTATTTTAGTTATAATTAACATTGTAATTTTACTTTAATTAAAGATAGTTTAAAATCATTTTGTTTTTTTTTGGGTCCTCCGACAGCGACGTACATATTTTTTTTCTGTGATAATCGCACTTTATGCATTTATGTTTTTATTCCTAACTGTCGATATAATTTAATGTGATAACTGCACCAGTTTTATGTTTTTATTATACAAACTATTATAACTATCTGTGATAAACACTTTTGCACCTCTGTATAATTGTGAGAATATTAGTGCTATATTTTATTTCCTAAACTAATATAAATAAATAAAGAATGCCCAAAAAATAGACTAAATAAAGTATAGCAAGCAAGCAAGATATAGGATGAGGAATGAAAGTACGAGAGGCATGTAAGATTGAACGGAATGATAGAGGTTGAGCACAGAATAGGCGCCAACTCTGTGGCGGGGATTAGTGTAAAGTTAAAAAAAAAAATGTCGTACTTTTGGAGCACGTCAATGATACTGGCCACTTAAGTATTCATTATCATCATTAGTTCAGCGAAAAAACATCAACTGCTAAACATACATAGGTAGGTCTAAGTGCTGCCACATCGACCAGTCCTGAGCATCTATAATCCAGCGCATTCCCGTAGACTTCATCAGACCATCGATATACCTTGTAATCTGCCTTAAAACGCAGCCACTTACTATATAAAGAACTTTTTATTCACACACAATTTAAGAGAAAAATGTATTAAGTAAATTTTTCTTACTGTCTCGGGCAACTTTTTTTGCAGAATTTTTACAGCTTAATTTGCATATACAGGCATTTTCCTAGATGTCCATTGATGTCTGGTGCTGGTGACGCTAAATGAAACAGTTCCAAGTTAGAGCATTGCTCTCACTTTTACTTAATTTACAACCTTTCGTTTCATCTAGTTAGATTTTAGTCTATACAGTCCCGAAGCAACTGATTATTAAAATTGCCTATACTTACCTAGAGAATTGGAATGTGTAATGAGCGCATAAGCGCTCGAACGGCCGTATCTTTACTATTTAAATCTATATGGTCATCCTTATGACCCATAAATGCGTTGCTTAACAAGATGTGTGAAAACCTAATCGGTTTTATTTTGAGTATGAAAGAGATTGCTACGCGAACCAGACTTTGCCAGAATACTATACTTATCTATATAGAGTTAGGTTAGGTTAAAACGGGCTCCCCCCCCGGTTCCCACATTGTCGAGCCGGGGGGGATCAGTAACCGTGGCTTGGACAACCACCGTGAAGCGAAGAGGAAGCCGAGGAGGGGCCGCTCGTCAGGGCTTTTGCCGACAAGCCGACGAAGTAGTGGCCAATAAGTAGGTTGCGGTGCCGTATGGGCGCCATCGCAACTGGGGCGAGCTGCGATGTGGTATTAGAGGCATCGTGGCTGAGGGTTGGAGGCCGCGGTGGGAGAGGAGTGTCGGTATAACGGTGTGCCGCTCGCCCTACCCTCCGCGGCCTGACGGGGTCGCCACCGTCTGATGGTAGATGCGGTGGGGCCGCAGGGGAGGAGGAGTGTCGGTATAGCGTTGGCTGTTCTCCCTATCCCCTTCGGCCGAAATGTGGTAGGTGGCGGGGCCACTGTCCTGACCCGTCACAGGGGGTGCCATACACGCGTTCGTCTGGCACCCATGTGCTGGTTTGGTCCCTGGGGTAGTCAGGGCGTACAGCGTGTTCTGGTGCGCCGGTGATGGGTGGTAAAACCCCAGAGGAACATCCAGCGGTTTCGCGGATGTATGCTTACGCGTTCCTGTGTTCCCGCCATAAGCGGCACAGGAGGACACCGTGTAGTTTTAGTGGGTTAGGGTCCCACATAACTGCACTATCTCCCCGTGGTAGTGCAGTAGGCATGAGCATTTCTCCACGCAAATAAAAAAAGGTCAAAACGGGCTGCTTTCCGCAACTCCACGACCAAGCGCGTATTTTGCGTACAATATAGAGTTTTGTGTGTCTGACTATCTGTTGGTTGAAACTGTCTGTTTACACGATGCTCGTCGAGTGCGTTTTGTGTGGGTCTAAATGACGGGTGTATTATTGCAGAAATGATTATTTTATTTTTGAAAGGAATGTACCAGCAATGTACTTGAATGTACCTTTAATTAAATTCAATGTACCTCCATGAAACAATTATAAAGTGAGCCGCAGTCCTGACAGTCAGAATGGTTGAATACTGATATTAATGTAACAGATATCTTATGGTTAACTTATATTTACCAGAGGAATCTACCTTCAACCTACCTCATAAAATATAATCTGAAAATACAATGCGACGAGTAATTAACGAGAAAATCAAGACAACAAATTTTGACGCCTGCCATTTTATTCATAGCAATATGGGATGTCCGTGATTACAGCCGGAACCGACGCCAATCGCTTCTATATTTGGTAAATAATTACAAATAAATTGGTACTCGAACAAGAAAATTGGATCCTTGGTAGTTTTCGAGAAAATCTACTTTGAAGGTGGTCCTGCTCCTGCGGTAGTCACGCTCCATTCAGCAGGACCATCATGAGCGCCGAAAAAGGGTGCATGCTACAGCTATTCTAAGTATACAAATAATTGCTAACCATAAATGTGAATCATTTCGTAAAAAAAAACAGTACTGAAACATTTGTGTTTACCGAGAAATCAACGATCATAACTTTCGATATATATTTGATATGTATTCAGATGTTGTTTCGAAACGTTACTAGCTTCTAGTGTAGTTTATTTTTATAATCATTCTGCCTGTGTTTGTCCAACTGCTGGGCAAAAGCTCAACTTACACTTTTCTTCCGTAAGCACCTGTAGTAGGCTGGAATAAAGTTCATAGATTCAGAATCTAAGATTCTAGTAGCAACATTTTATTCAAGAATATAATTGCGGGCTTACTTGTAGGATATTATGCATCATAATTTAAAGCTCTGTCTAAACTTTAAGCGACGATTGTTTATAAATTGTTATCAAGGTTGGATTTAACGAAATGCTGTAGTTCCCCAGTCCCTTCAATTTTAAAATAATTAACATAGGTTTATTTGCTTCAGCGGCCGTTTTCTATCATCATCAACCTTTTTGATGTTGCCACCACTGGGACACAGGTCTCCTCTCTGTAAGAAGGAATGGGCTGTAATCCACCACGTGGGCCCAGTGCGGTTTGGTGAATGTCACATGTCTTCGAATCTTTGGTTCTAGGTCATACCGGTTTCCTCACGATGTTTTCCTTCACCGTTTTGAGAGCAGTGGCGATGACTTAATGTACACAGCCTGGGTTCGAACCCACGACCTACAACTCGTAAGTCGTGGCCGTTGCCACTGGGCCACCACTGCTCTCTGGTCCTTTTCTATACAATAAATTAAATACTATACTTAACATCTATAAATTCTGTAAACGAGAATGACAATCCAAACTATTGAACTTCCTAATTATTTGTGATTACGAAACTACAGAAGATCTTCTTAAAACCTTAAGATAAAGTTAAACTCATAAAAACACCTTACACAAGGACACCGCACTCACTCAAACACACTCAACAAAAGCATTCAACACACAATACTAGCTCAACACTCACTCTGTTTGTTGTAAAACATTATTTTGCTTTAAAGTGATATAATATTTTGTTGAACGAAACCAGTGTTGCTCTTAATATCCGTAAAGTGAACTGCATCTTGAAATATAGGCTCCGCCTAGCTCAGGCGAAATTGCTTATCTTTCGTTCTTGTGCATGTCGCATCAAGGCTGGCCGATAGATGTAAGCCATCAGGTATTCAGGATGTATTCCCTTAGGTTAAGACATCGTGTGTGGGCAGATCGGTGGGTACTATCGTTAAAATGAAATCACACAAGTTATTCAATACACTGGGTTTATTCAAATAGTCACAAATTACAGTTACAATCTCTCTTACTAATATTACGTATCGATACTGATTCTACAACGTCTTATCTCTAAGGCTGTCAGTACTCAACTGCCATATTCTGCTGTCCTCACCACGCAAGCGGTTAGAAAAAGCGCACTAATGCGTAGTTGTTCTTGCTTTGCCGCTAGATGCCGTGCTTGCGATTTGTTTTGACGTCCGTACTATTGACTAAACCCGACATGCATATTCTTAATAGCTTTAAAAATAATTATATTATTAAAATTGTACAATTTTATGGAGAAATATAAATTATTTATTGGTTATCTTTTATTACTATCAATAAAGGGAACTATCTTTTTGGGGTTAGGTATCAGTCGGTACTTACACTGGATTCTTTTTCAAGACAAACACGATTGACTAAATATTTTCAAATCTTTACTTAAGAATTAAGTCTAAAAGTTATTTTACTGTTTACAAGACAAGTATGCTACTTTTAATAAGAAACATCCTGCAGAGAACGTATACAATACTGACGCGTTGAAACACTGAGATTTTTAACTCATTGGTTCTCTAGCAGTAACCATTTATGTTTACTTCGTGACCCTTACCTATATTACGATGACGCGTAAACGTCCCTTCACGTGCCAGCTTTATTGCCTTGCCTTGATTTTAATAGTTATATAGATACAGAATACTTACTTGACGATTTTCTTATAAACAGACTTGGAAATTGTAGTCAAAAGATATCGTGGCACATCATGTATGAAAGAGTCTTGCTCGCTTTCTTGGAAAAAGATAATAATTAGGGCGGCTACGCACTACATCTGATCCGAGTCCATGATTTGAGTTCTGTGTTCTATCCGAATTGTAAATGTCCTGAATTATGACGGATAGAGTTATAAGATTTTATTCAACATAAACACACTGACTACAACGAAAAATAAAAAATGCACTCAACATTTCAAATAGCGAAAAAAACTAAAGACTGTCATAACAGTGGATGTCTTAATCTACACTTTTTGAGGCCTAACTGCCATTTGTCGAGTGTGTTGAGACTGAGTATCTGGTCATAATAAGCAACTTCATTCCTTTCATCAGCTAGGTACAACTTGCAGCTTGCGATTTTTTTCCAGAAGTGAGGACTTTAAAACGAAATCTTGCTGCTGACACAGCATAAAAGCGGATGATTATTTTATTTTCTGACGAGATAAGAATTCAGTACGTTTACTTTTCATTAGATTTCTGTTTCAGAGGCGAGAAGATATAGAGATACAGAGCTGGAAGAAATACATAATTATAAACTGTGTATCTATTAAACTTTGCTTTAATTAAAATACAAATTACAAAATACTACCCCGCTATTACTATTTTAACAATTAAAAAAAAACACAAATTACAAAATAAAGTCATGTATTAGATTATGACAAGATACTTTACCATTTGACATACAGTACAAGTGCAGTGTTGCCAAATTGGTGAGATCGCAAGGGGTGAGATCACCATGTTAATGTCGATTACTTTCAAATCGTCAAGCCCTCATTAGGAAAATTTAAATATTTTTCAAATTTTGATTTCTATGTGTAGATCGTGTTAGTAAGACACACAAAGCTCAAGTACCAATTGAGATTGTAGATGACGTAGGTAATGAATGGACGTAGCATAGTGTAACAATTATTTATATTGTTATATAGAATAACGACATCTAGTGTCAAAGGCGTGAATCTCTTACTAGCTTTCTTTCTTAATTGTCATTACTTCTAATGCAATTCTGTCAGATGGCGCTACTGTCAGTTGAAATATACTAAATTGATTAAAAATAAGTAAATATGAATTGTGTGTAATAAATATATATTATAATAAAACACACAATTCAATTTATAAATAAAAACGACAATGAATAACGAAAATGAATAACGAAAAAACGCTCAATGTCTATGGCTAACAAGAGTGACATTTCCTTTCCATTGCTAATTCTTCATTGATACGGTCGCGAAAATATCCAATAAAAGGAGTTTTATTAATCAATCAAAATGATTCGGAGGCGACAAGGAAACAGCCCTAAATATAAAAATATAATGTGCCAGCAAGCGCTGTGAGTATTGGTTGAATTAGTCTATATTTTCATGCTTGTGAAACATGTGCTTATATGATGCTCATCCTGCATTGACAGGGTTCATTAGGATTAATTTTATTTAAACAAAAAATATATAAGAATAATGGTCATCTATAAATAAGAGCGACAGCTACAGTGTTCAACAACAGGCTCCGAATACCCATGATATTTTGACCGGTGAGAAACTGGATGCCAACTGCACAGAGGAGCGGTGCTGATTGAGATATCATACATCTGGTACTATGTTTTAAGGGTATATTATAGCCCATACACAAGTAAGTGTCATATGTATACATTATGAAGCTATAGTGCTGCTGAAGTGAATATTAAACTAGTTGACCAAATAGAAAGACTTTTACTTCTGTCGATCCTCATGCGAAATCATCCCTGTAATTGTCTCATCCTGATCACCTACCCCTGAGTTAGCTGGTGAGTAAGGGAAAATTCTACCTTACAATAGGACAGACTTAATCTCTGTTCACAGGTTCTGAGTTTAGAGAGTTGAGTTGACTAGACATCGTGGGGTGTGCGAGTAGAGCAATTGTGATTGCTAAGAGAGCTATGAGATAGCTAAGAGAGCTACGTAATGGCTAAAGATCGTGAATAAAACACCTGGTGTCTTGTTTTGTTTTGTATCATTTAATGTGACATTAATGACTATTAGTGGTATTTTTTATTTTTATTATTGATAGGCTTGCGTTTGACCACAATCTCTCTTGATGGTAAGCGATGATGTGGTCGACGATGAAGCACGCTTGCCTAGAAGAAACCTATTCACTCTTGACTAAGTCTCTAAGTCGTTCCACGATGTCGAGTCAACTCAACTCTCTGTTTAAGCCCTGAAATCTTGTTAACTTGATATAATGTTATTTCCTGACGTTTTATGTAGGTGTTCATATGTACAGTTAACGATCAAAAGTGCAGTCACACTCTACCAAAACAGCAGTGGCAATATTTTTTTGGTAGAATAAATTGAACTTGTCATGGTCAGTAGAGTATTATCTTTACTTTAGTTTCTATACCACATTTAGTTGTGGATAATTTAACTTTTTCCACAAGAACTAGCCATTTGAGTTTTGGGAGAGTAAGACTGCACTTTTGACCCTTGACTGTACATTCAAATTTTATCTTGGATATCGCTGAAAATGGTTAAGGAAAACATTCTGAGGAAACGTAAGTTTGAAATCGCCAACCCGTCTTGAGCAAGCGTGGTGATCAATTCCCGTGCCTTCTATTTATGAGAAGATGCCTTTGTCCTGCAGTGAGCTAGTTTCAGGCAGGTATTATTATCATATCATTATGTAGGTATGTGCAAATGGCACACCTAAGACTTGCTGTGTATTCTCATAAAATTGTCTTGAGGAAATCGCTTTTAGGAATAAAACCACCCATATGAGATGCTTTCTGCAATTGCAATTTCTGTAACATAAGTGGAGCATGAGTACACAAACGAGTATTATATCTATTTTGAATTACAAACGTGAAATGTGCCGCACCTCATTTCGTCGACCGATATTAGCTTGCAGCAGTTTATCGAAGTCAGTTTTAAACTGCAATTCCCCACAAAGTTAGTTTCTGCAGACCAAAATAGTCAGAATAGTAGTCTATCGAACAAGTGTAATACGAAAAGCTCAACCCACTTATGTCCCTAGTAATACCTACTTATATCACGGCTGGCCTATTATCTTATTGTGTCAAATGGAAACCCATTCCAACCAAAACCATTTCCATGTGATGTACCTACATTAGATTATAAGCCACCGATTTGGTTCTGTTACCTACATACAGATCCCACCCATTTGGTATATATAAATATTATAATGAGGAAAGATGTTTATGTTTGTTTGTACCGAATAGGCTCCGAAACTATTGGACCGATTTCAAAAATTCTTTCACCTATGGAAAGCTACTCTATCCCCGGGTGACATAGGCTACTTTTTATCCCTGTATTCCCACGGGAACTCACTTGTCTAATAGACATTCTGAGTCTGTGTACAGCAAGAAGTCACGAGTTCAAACCACACGAGTTACCAAGAATATGTGAGAATGATGTGGCACACACATTTCCAGTAACATTTTATCTCACGAATGCTTCATTCATCAGCTTCATTCATCTCCCTCAATCAGTATTTATGTAAATATACACCGCTCCAGAATTATACCACCGCTATGTTTGTTTCTAAATAGTACTTATAACACGTAAACAGTGGCATTCTATGATAGACATGGTTCAGTTCACTTATTTGAAGGTTTCAGGAATAAATAAAGAGGAGCAAGTAGTGATGAATACAAATCAACATGTATCAGTAAAGATTTTTTTTTGCAGATTAGTAATCTTAGTAATTTTTATTTCTTTATTTAGGACCTCTATCGAAAGATGTACACGTAAAAATACAATGTCTTATACAATAAAGTTTCGATTAGTGCACTCCTTCAATTATAGCAGGACACAGCATGCTTTTAAATATTAAACAACTATTTTAAAACTAAAATTAAAACATAAACACTAAAAAAAACACAAAATTAAAATACGATATAAGAACAATCTTGCCGAAGTGTATATGTATGTATAGCCAGTTTATTAACTTATTGTTGTTAACTGACCAGAGACAAAATCTATTTTTGTTAAAAATGATAAAATTTTACACTTGAAAATAATACACATAATGGAAAAAAATAAAAGTAACAACAAATAAAAATAATGAAATATTGACTTATAAAAAAGCAGACCAAGATTTTTTGAATTTAGTTATAGACTCACAAATATCGGTGTCATCGATGTATTAACGTAGCAAAACGTTGTCCCCCCATAGTACTAATGCTGTAACATGGAAATATTGTAAAACCAAACCATTTTTTAAAAGAGTAACCATGGAGTTTCTTGCCGGTTCTTATCCATAGGAAACGACCAACGCGAACCGTGCACCTTTTGTCGACGTTTTATAAGTGCCCATGTAGGCCTATGTAAAATAAAAATAAATTGATTTTGATTTATAAGTTCTTATAAATGCTTTCAATATTCTTTTTCAAATAATATTAAAACCCTGTTGGATTTCTTTGGCAGGCGCTGAATGTTGAATAATAAAATAAAAGAGATGTTCATCGGATTAAGACGACGACAGTCGCCTCGTTTCACACCCGCGCGACCGAAATTAGTTTCCTAATTATTGTGAGACTTAAAAAAACCCTTAGATCAAAATGTAGATAGTTAAATTTTCTTTGAGATGTTGAAAATATCATTATAAAAATACACCCGGCGGTTTTGGTGCAATTGTTGTTTTTTTGTCCGTTTAGACATAACTTTACAAATTAATTAAACTAAGTTATACGAATAAAACTCAAAATATTCATAAATCAAATTATTAAGAAAATGGTCTAATGTAATTTTTTTTGTTTCCAAAAAATTATGACTAGCCGTTTAGACGTGATTCTTGTTTTAAAATCAGCCACTGAGAGATATCAGCGTCTTAATATATCCGTGGATGATGTGTTGTAATAATAATACTCAGTTGAAATAATGTGTTGGATTGAATAATATTCAGTTGATGTGTTCTGCGTCTCTAAACACACTAGCAAAAGCTTGTAGAAAGTAATACAACAAAGTTAACAGGAGTGTGTGCTTTTAGGAGTCATTTTATCCTTAACCGGAATAGTGGATAAATTTGGAACCAAAATTATAAAACAAAAAAATAACAAAATGCCTCAAGGTGCATTTTTACGCTTCAGTGCAATCTTGATGCAAAGAGGTGAGGTGCGTGGCATGGCATTTTAAGTTTACTGGAAGTGGAAGAATTGTGAAGAAAATGGGTTAATTTGGACTTAAGTTACCGGATATGTCACTGCTTTAAGTTGCTTTAAGTTTTTGTTGATTTTTACCAACTTTATTTGATCAATCAGAAAAGGGTTATTGTCTAGGGACACAGATGTCATACGATATCAGCGAAGGCGATGATCGAAATGCCAAAAGTTAGGCATAGGTCACGTGTCATTTCGAAGATGCTTGTCTACCCTAGGGATACGAAAAACAGAGTACATTTCCATTTGATACCGATACCTTCCTTTTTCACTCAATACTTTGCATTCGATACTTTTACTTTAATGAATACTTTTTGGCAGGTATCGTATCGAATAAGCAATTAAGTTTTTAATGGGTAATCTTAGAAATTACCCATTTATAACTTGCGACCTTATTACGGCTTATGTTTATGGTTATGGTGACACCATCTAGTTCACTCGTTCTGAACCTTTTAGAACATTACAGCGATCTTTACTCGAAATTGTTCCTTCCATTGACAGTTAAATTCCTAACCTGTCCTTCATTCATTTACTACACTAATCAATCCTTCATTCACTACTGGTTCACCGTTGTCATTTAATTTTATCGTATTCGTTTCGTATGCCTAAAGTACTGAATAATTTAATTTTGTTTATATTTTATTTTTGAAGTAACAGTTGTCTTTTTCTATTATTGTATTAAATTTGTGTACTAATACCATTTCTTTTTTCATGTCCTGCCCTACTGAAGTTATATTGACGTTATTTACTGACTGATATTGATCTATGCTCTATGCACATAAAGCCCTAAGAAAAGTACTCGATAACTTGAAGTATCGACACTTTTGTTTCGATACTTTTAAGAATACGATATTTGTTTTCGATACTACTCATGAGTACAGTATCGATACTTTCTATTCGATACCGTGACCTTAGTCAACCCTATACAGTTTGACTATTTTACAATCGCTATGGCGACGCTTTCGATGGTAGAATGTCACTTGCCTAGAGCCTCTGGTTGCTGGATGATTATATTATAATACGAATAATTGCAATTGTAGGCACCTTAATTATTATTCCTAGTAAATTGGCTCTTGCTAGAGGTTTCATCCGTATGTGAGTCACATACAGATTTTTACACCCTATCCTGCCCATGCTGCCAATATTATAAATGTGTAAGTTTAGATGTATGATCACAATGAGAGACATAATTATCAAGCTGTTAAGTTCTGCACAAATATAAGATCCACTTAAATAAGCTAACAAAACTTTAAGATTCATAAAAATGTTCTCAAAAATGTTAACAAACATCAGTGAAGTTTTTCCAGTAGGTGAGCGACAACACTATAACCTTTATTTACTTTAGTTGATAGAGCTGGTTGGTGTTAATGGCACCGGGTCCGGGCATCGCCGTGGCCTGTTCGTCTGTAGATGCCAGCTATCTAGGAGTGCGGCAGTCTCCAATGGCAGCAAGAGTACTACGTGCACTATCTGCACGTCAAGACAACCACTTCGTTCGTCTGCGAACTCCTCAAAGGCGCCCGTCAAGGCTGCTTCCGTGCGGTCACAGTTTTTCTAGGCAGTGTCAACAAGAGGAGGGCCTAGGTGCTTTTGTTCCCCCCCCGGTGGGTTCCCGCATTGTCGAGGCGGGGGGGCTCAGTAACCGTGGCTTGGTCACCCACGGTGAAGCGAAGAGGAACCCGAGGAGCGGCCGCTCGTCAGAGCTTTTGGCGATAAGACGACGACTTAGCGGCCAACATGTAGGTTGCGGTGCTGCATGGGCGACATCGCAACTGAGGCGGGCTGCGATGTCGTATGGGGCCTCCCAAACCCATACGATATCGTGGCTGAAGGTTGGAGGCCGCGGCTGGAGAGGAGTGCCGATATTGCGGTGCGCCGCTCTCCCTACCTTCCGTGGCCTGGACGGGGTCGCCACCGTCTGATGGCGGACGCGGTGGGGCCGCAGGGGAAGAGGAGTGTCGGTATAGCGATGGCCGCTCTCCCTATCCCCTGCGGCCGACAAATGGTAGGTGGCGGGGCCATTGGTCACCCGTCACAAGGGGACCAAGGGTACCATACACGGGGTCTTCTGGCACCCATGCGCTGGTTTGGTCCCTGGGGTGGACACGGCTCACAGTGTGTTCTGGTGCGCCGGTGATGGGGGTACGCCCCCGAGGAGAGTCCGGTGACGGACAGCCGCGGCGGGTTTGCGGTGAGTGCTAACGCGTGCCCGTGTTCCCGCCATAAGTGGCACAGGAAGACATTAGGTTGCGCTATTTCCCCGTGGTAGCGCAGTATGCATGAGCATTTCTCAACGATAAAAAAAATAAAAATAAATAAGGTGCGTTTGTTCACCGCCACCGTCACGTCAACTAGAACGAGTTTTATTCAGCCCGAGATCACGGTGACGTGACGGCGATCGTTGGTCCACCGCAACGGTCTCGGTGGTACACAAAGCAGTATATCTAGAAAACAAAAAACGGTTGCTAAATGACGGCGCCAGTGTGGTGGACAAGTTTAAATGTATTTCGTGTTGCCGGTACATCGGCCCGTCACAATCTGTTCTAGCGATCACGCCAATTTACTCGGCGCTCGAGCGACGGGCTTGCAGTGGACAATCAGCTATAGTAAATGTATGTTGTATCGGTACATCGGGCCGTCGTCACGTTCTCATTGACGTCCAGGTGACGGCGGTGGTGAAAAAACGAACTTAGGCTCTAGACAAGTGACCTATCAACAACAGCGTGGCGAAAATGTATGGATTGCCAAGCCCTATCAAAATGTCACGTGATTAATGCTATTTTGGCATTTTGACATTCGCCATCGCTGCTTTAATAACACTTTGCCTAGAGCCTCTGGATAAAGTGACATTCTATTCGTGATTTTAGACTTTTGACAATATCATCATCGCTTACAAAATGTCATAACCGGACTTCTTTCACAGACATTAATGTTTTGCAAAATGAATTCTACGAATATAATTCTTGCGTTTTTTTATATCATAAGTAATAATTTCGAAATTTCAACGACGAACAAATTACGGTAGCTGGTATACATTAAAATTTCTGAATTTATTGAGGTACCTGACAAATTTTCTATTACCTTTTTCCCCTGGATTATTCTATTTCTGAACACGCTTCGTGCACACATTTTGTTCGGTAGAAGAAAAAAAAATATTTGTGAATATACGATACTCTACCTTGTTCCGCGGTTTTGCTCTGGTGGTGTATTCCACAGGAACGGATTTTTTTAAGTAAAAAATTATTTAGCTGTGTAGATCGATTTTTAGTATGACAAAACTTATAAATACGCGTCAGCGACATGCTAATGTGACAGCGTCATCGACATGCTAATGTGACGTGTGAGCTAGTAGGTAATCATCATCAGCATTATTAGCCTTTCATCAGCCTTTTAATGTTCCTACGACTGGGACACAAGCCCCATTCTCGTTTCTGTTCAGTCTCTGTGAGAGGGGGAATGGGCCTTATCCTCCACGCCGGCCTAGTGTGGCCCACGTGGCGCACCCTGGGCAACGTCGGCTCCATCTGCCCACCCACGTTGGGTGGACAGTTGGGGTGGGCGGCTAATTTCAACACAAGAGGAAGGGTCACGGTTCCAATCACAGATCATCCTGGATGGTTTGTGAAGGGAACCGGGATAGAGATGGGTCTGCAGGTCCATCTCTTGGATGGGCCTAGTGGCTTCTAACGCCTACTTCCCCCTCCGCGCGCGAGGGTAGGACGAGTGGGCGTAGAGTGGGAAGGAAGGAGAAAAGGGACCACACCCTTTAAAAGGAAAAACAACAAAATGAATAAACACACTTGCGAAAAACGTCCCCAGGTGGGTCCCGACTGCTCAGCGGTCGGGGAGTCCCACCCCGCTTCGTCGGGCTGCTCTCCGTATTCTGGGGTGGGCAATAACTGTCTTCCTTCAATGTCTTCGGACAACAATGACGACCACACGCATGCTAAACGGAAAACGACGATGATTACCTTACACGACGACCAAGATCCACTTGCCGTCACCGACGGCAACAAGAGCCGACCAGATCTCAGGTCCCGCAGACAATTTGTCCGACCAGAACTCACGCGGTTGCAGCTCCAATGGTTGGAGGAAGCGTCCGCGCAGCAAAGACTCGGGGTCGTTGGGTCTCTCCTCGAGTGAGGAGAACCTGTCGGCCCCGAAAGTGTCAACGGCCTCCCCGTTAGAGGGCGGGGTCGCGCGGTGGCGGGTGGTGCAACCGCTCGGGTGACGGAACGCGACGTGCGGGGTCGCTTTGTGCTAAGGGCCGCCGTCGAAAGAAGAAGACAGCGCCGAAGGAACCCACTGGAGCACCGAAACCGGCACCAAATAAGGCAGCAGGACCGCCTAGGGTCAGAGTTTCAGCACGGGTGAAGCTGCTGCAACCTAGGGCATTGCGGTGCTATCGTTGCCTAGACATTAGGCATGTCAGGGCACGATGCACCGCCGAAACAGACCGCAGCGAGCAGTGCTATCGCTGCGGTCAGCCCGGCCACAAGGCGGCCCAGCGCTCCGCGGCGCCAAACTGCAGCCTCTGTACAGCTGCAGGGAGGCCTGCTGGGCACAGAGCGGGCGGAAAGGCCTGTGGCGCACCCACGCAGCAGAAGAGGTGAAGGAGGGCCAAGGTTGCCGGGGGCTCTTTACCCCCTCGTCAGCCTGGCTGCTCTTCGGCCGACTCCCGGCCTAGGAATGGAGTGGAGGGAATGGATTGCGCATAATGGCGCTCTACCATTTCCTCCAGGGCAATATCAACCACTCTGCCAGAGCTCAGGATCTCTTGCTCCAGAGCATGGCAGAGTGGTCGATTCACGTGGCTGTGGTCGCCGAGCCGTATTTCGTCCCACCCAGAGATAACTGGGTTTGGGGGGACCCAGCCGTGACCTCGGGACGGGCCGACTGCTGGGTGCCGCCCTCGCGGACGGCGTTGGCATAGTTGGTGCGTATTTTTCGCCCAACAAGAGTCTCGCCGACTTCGAGAGTTTCCTTGTCGAGTTGGGCGCCGTCGTAGGCCGACTTCACCCTCGCCCTGTGCTGTTGCTAGGGGATCTCAACGCCAAGTCTTCGGCATGGGGATCTCCGGTAACCGACGCTAGGGGTGAGGTGCTAGAAGAGTGGGCAGTCACCGCTGGCCTGGTCGTCCTAAACCGGAGCTCGGTCCAAACGTGCGTGCGACAGCGGGGCGGTTCAATAGTGGACGTATCGTTCGCAAGCCCTGCTGTCGCGAGCCGTGTCCGTGACTGGCGTGTCGCCGTGGAGGTGGAGACGTTATCGGATCACAGATATTTCCGTTTCGACGTCTCCACCCAGACCGCCGGCGGCCGCGGTCGCTGGCCCCGCGAACGGACGGTCCGCGATGGGCGTGCAAGCGCATCGACAGGGAACTTCTCGAGGAGGCCACCATTGTCCAGCTCCGGGACCATTCTGGAGAAATGGGTGCCAGCTTCTCTGGCGTCCTTAACGGGGATTGAATCCGCTAGCACCAACTGCGCTGGTGCCGGTGCTTGCACTAGTGCTGGCGTGCGTGTGGTGAGCGGCTTTATAGCTCCGGTACCATTCTGGACAAATGGTAGTGAGTAATCACGATGCGACTCACATTTTCTCTTGAGTACCAGGGGCGAGTGCTCTCGGAGGCGTGACCTACCGAAGATGGTCCCAGACACCTCGTAAGGGGATGCCTGGTATAGTGTGCCGCCTTATATATCGTAATGTTGGTGAAGGTGGCCACTATAGAAAATCTCAGTAGACTAATGGGGGTATGTCCATGCCTGGATCCGGGAGTCGGCAACAACCGGACCCCTCGACGTCGAACAGGAGGCGCTGTGGTTCCGCGGGGCGATGACGCAAATCAGCGACGCATCCATGCCCCGGGTCCACGCATAGTCAGCGAGGCGCCAGGTGTACTGGTGGTCCGCCGAGATCGCACAGTTGCGTGTCGCGTGCGTAGCGGCCAGACGCCAGTACACCCGATACCGGAGGAGACGTCGTCGGGTCCCTGACGAAGAAGCCACGCGGTATGAGGTGTACCGCGCGGCGACGGAGACTCTGCGGCTGGCCATCGGCGAGGCAAAGAAGCGAGCCAGGGAGGAGATGTTGGAGACTCTAGACGGGGGTCCTTTGGGGGCGCCCTTATCGAGCGGTTCGAGGGAAACTTCGAGCCGCCGTGCCGCGCCACTGAAAGTAGTTTCGCTAGCTCGTCTCGAGTTATGCGCCGCATTCCTCTTATCAACTGTGATAAAGCGAGTATATAATCTTTTCGCAGCTCGGCACGCCATTGAGGCAGTCGTAGCTTTCTCGGATTCAACTGTAACCTTGAGTTGGATTCATTCCGCACCGCATCGATGGCACACCTTCGTAGCCAATCGTATCGCTAAGATCCATGAGAATCTTTCGGCAGATCACTACTTGCATACGAAACCTCTATTATTGCTCCCCGCCCGCGAAGTCAATGAAACGCGGTTACATCTTATTTCGCGTTATGAATTCATTGGTCCAGTCTTTTTGGAAGCGGTGGCGCCAAGAGTACCTGCACACCCTACGTAACACACTACTCCTATCACAGAATTATTTCCAGATAAAAACGGAGTTTGTAGAGTCGCATCGGTAAAGACTAAAAGCGGGATCCTTCAGAGTTGCCCGGTAGTAAAGTTGTGCCCTTTGCCAACGCAATAAGTTTCGTTACATTAATAATTAATTTTACCGTGCACCAATGTGCAGTATTAGATTTAATTACCGCGTAGAATAGTTAATTGAATATTCTTATTTATAATAGAGAGTCGCAACTTTAGAGTTCTCATAACCTTTGGTAGAGTTGTGATGATCTGCAACTTTATTTTACTTTTCCATGGTGTTTCGAAAGTGGGAACTTTCAAGCCGGGGAAAATGGTTACGCCTAATTTTTTAGTTCATATTTTATTACATCACCTTAGGGTGATTGAGAGGCATTGGTTTAATAGTTCCAATTTATTAAATAAGTGTCACATATCGTTGTTTTGGTGATATTCCGTGGCGCTACGGTCATTTACGCCGCCACCACGCCACGGCCGCCGGCGATCGTCGCCAGTCTCTTGCAACCATGGGTTGCATGCGCGCACGCGTCATCTCGCCCAAACCTCTTAATTGAACCTACATGGAAAGTGTTATCTGTATTACCTAGACCTACTGTGTTGTGTACCGCTGGCCAGCATAGTGTATCTAGTCTGTGAGCTGAACTTCCCGAACGTGACATGTGCATCTGCATGGGAGTCGCTGTTTCAAAGGTATGTGGCATAATTAGTAAATTGAACTTTATCCATTGCCTTTCGTCTCATCTGCGTACTTTTCTCCTTCAATTTAGCACTGCTGAATCAGCAATTATAGCCTAGATTACTCTTATAATTTAGGTTTAATCGCGTGTGATTTTACTAGTAATCTTCTAGAGGCTATACGCACCAGCAGCAGCAACCACTTGACTCCCTACAGAGAACTGTTGGACTGGTCGACGACCCTACGCCACCTGGCTAGCAGGAGCGCCTGGTCGCTTAGACTTCGGTCACTTCGGTTCTCTCTGCCTCGTTTTTCACAAATAGTTTTCTACGTTCATGAAAAATTAGGTAGGCGTTTTTTCTGGGGCCCTTTTTACTACATGCATTAAGAAAAAAAAACAGCGAGATTTTTGCAAAAAATGTGGATTATGCACCTGTGGTACCCACATGTGGGGTGGTGACCACTTACCTGCCGCTTACTGGTTTGTTTAGGGGAAGGAATGCGGACCCATGGTATGCAAGCCAGTGGGGGCACGAGGCAAAATTCATATGTAATTTACAAAAACAGAAACCACACTAACTACGACATACTTACTTGTCTGTAACAGATTGCCCCGTGCGATAAGACGGCCCACTGTACACTTGTTTTTATGATTGTTTGTCCTGTATATATATATTTTTATATTTATTATATTCTTTATTGTACACCACAATAAAGAAAATAGTAAATAACTTATACTATTGTTTAAACAAACATTAAACTATAAGCGTTTCGATTGTCATACGAATTTCGTAATGTCAATGTTCGTTGTGTCGAAAAGATAATAACGTTTCGTAGGCAATTCACACATCACACATCATCAGCTTTTTAATGTTCCCACTGCTGGGACACAGGCCTCCTCTCATAGTGAGGAGTGGGCTATAATCCACCACGCGGGCGCAGTGCGGATTGGTAGATATCACATGTCTTAAAATTACGCATAGGCAATTACGTGGTCTTAAAAGATCATTTTAAATAATCCTTTTGCAAATGGACCTAACAAAGAATGTATTTTCAACAGAAAGGCCTTCAATAACAATTAGTTTGATTAATTACAGACACTATTAAAGATGTTCCAAGGTGAAACTTACAAATACAGTTCAAATTCTAAATGAAATTTGAAATTGATTAAAACGATTTACTTTAACAGACGCACTGATCCTTCCAAATTGAGTTTATTAATATTAAGTTGAATGCACCTTAATTTTTCAGAAAAGTATATAAACGTCTTACTTGAGTAGTCAGGTAAAACAAGAAAATGAGGGCTCCAACTTGGTCATCAGCAGTGACAAAGAGCAGAAATTTCCGCTGAGATTCCGTAATATCCGGACACAATTCTCTAATAAAAGAAGGTAAGTACCTCGTTTTGTCGTAAGTACCGGTTGTCATCTTATATCAGGTCTTTTATTTCATGACAAACATCTGTGAATTTGAAAGAAACTGCCGATTTGAAAAAAAAGCTACGCCGACCGACGCCCACTGCTGGACATAGGCTTGGTCTAAGCATCGGCACATTCACCGGTACTATGCTTCTCGCATCTAGCTAATTACCGAGGTTAACGCTACCTACTCGCATTAAAACTTGCGTAAGCAGTCGATAGCTTACTTGAATAGGCACTGTGGGGTGACCATAAGCTCTTAGAGTAAGGTTACTTTGAGTGTGTGTAAGGGACCGATGTATATTACGTGTATACATCTGTCACTTAATCTATCTCAAAATAACCTTACTCTAAGAGCTTATGATCACCCCCCAGTTCTAATTTATTCGGTAACAGAATCGTTGAAGGACCGAAATTATTCCCCCACTGATAGATAGGTCCTTTAAATGAAACTTTATAACGTGAATTTGATTATTAATGGACTGTTATTACACGAGTCATTGTCTCTCAATGGAATTAGGTTTTCATTACATTAATTAATTTCTTATTTAAAGCCTGCTGAAGCAGGCTATTCCCAGTGTATTTGAATAATTAAGTAACTCGTTACTCTGGTAACTTTCAATAGGAACAATTATTCTGTCACGGTTAATCTCTTCAAGAGAACAATCAACCACATTGTCGAAATATCTTCAGGCGTTTGAATAGATTTGAAAATTCAAATTTACATTACCTAAAAATTATCATTATAGATGTGTGCATCTTCTTTCGTGAAAATTTTGTTTGCGCTACTAAACTGTTGTATCTTTGTAACTAGAACTACTTAATATTTTTGATATCGTGTATCATGAAGTTTTAAAACTGTTCCGCGTTGCTGAGTGTGTGAAATCCCGGTTTATCTGTATAGCTCAAAGCTTGTGAATAAAAACATAATATGTACTTTATTTTAGGCATATCAAAATAGTAACAACTTTAAAAATAAATATAACTCGCAAACAAAAAAAACAAACAAATATTAGTAAACAGCTTAGATGAAGAACCTAGTAAACAGCAGTTCATTCGTCTCCTGTCATGTTGGATTTAACACCTTCGTCTTCAAAATTTAAACGTGAAACAAAAAAACACTTTTACGCCTATCCTATGGCAAATTATGTAGTTGAAGGATATATATGTGCTAATAATTATTTTGTCCTTACAAGCCGTAAACAATGTCTAGTCATGAACGTGTTCCACAATAGCTAGGAGCATTTCAAACAGTTGATTTGGATTTGAATATTTTGAGCAATAATTATTAACCGGGCGAAAAATATACGGAATAGGTGACTATTATAATAAGTAAGTAACTATTTATCCGGTTTGAATAATACCTTTTAGGAGGTTTTTGTGAGCTGCGGTAATAATATTGCTACATACTTGAATTGTATTTGGGGTTCTATTTTTCTATTTTAGCCTATTATTCTTTTATATAGAAAATAGCTGAACAACCATCGAGGCGACATCGTTGTGCAGCACGGGAGTTCGGGTGTATTCGTGTTTTCAACGAATTAGTCCAAGAGCGGGCGAAGCGAGCTCGGGAGCTTAGAGAACCCCGACACGGATAGGTTAGGTTCAAAGAGGATGACGGTAGCTGAAATGAACGAGCAAAGCGAGCGAACTTAACTCCCGTCATCTCCTTCATGTTAGGTTACTTTAGACCCTGCAGTCAAAAAAACTCCGGCAACAATCTTTAATTTTCAAGACGCTGTTTTAAAAATTTGTATTCGCCCACTGTTTGTCGCTCAGTTAGTATTTCAGTAAGCCATATGTAGACGACGCGTGATATTTTATTTTAGCTACCTTCATGTCTGTTTATGTTTTTAAATAAATAGAGGGTGCGGGAGCGTGCGGCAGTATTTTTTAGTAGTCTTTTACAAGTTATTGCGCACGGACGTGTAATTGTTATCATTGCGTCTTCCAACCCTTCACCCTTTTGAAGTACTGTGTTTTACTGCACAACCACACCCCCTACATTAGCTGGTCTTCGAGTCGGATCTCTGGATGTTCCATACACCACAACGAAGCATGGTGAACACAAGGAGTACGAGAAGAAAGGAAGAGGAGCAAAATGAGGCACAACAGAAAGATGCTCAACTAGTGAAAGTTCGAGAACAGTGCAAAGTCGAACACGTACATTTCGAAAGAAGCTGTAAAACCGATTGAACCTGGGAACAAGATGGAAGAAAATCAACCTGGAACTTCTACGGCCCAAAGTGTTCGAATGTCTACCAGTCATAAAAAATCGTCGACGTCATCCATTACGGCGAGAAAGAAAAGGCTGGAACTAGAAGCCGCTCATGCAAAAGCTCAAATTAGATTGGAGTTGATGGACAAACAGCTAGATGCAGACCTAGCAAATCTGGAAGACGACCGCAGCAGCTGCAGTCTACCCTCCGAAAAATATAAAAATAACCAAATTAAATAAAAAATAATAAAAGTGGCTGGAAAGTAGTCGGCAGGAAGTGAAAAATCAAAGCGTCACCAACCGTGGCTTCGGCGATGACGAATTGCGGCCGGCACCGCAGGAACAGCACCTGCACCATATGGGGCCCGCCGGCCCGCAACACCCCGTTACGGAACCCGCGCTCGATGCACGCCCGCCACCAACAGCTGCTGGTGGCACTGATGACACCGAGCCCTAGCGAATGAACAAAAAGGTGATAAGGAGTGTCGGTATTGTCACGTTTCCGAACACTTGCTACAAGACTATAAAAAGTTCAAAAAATCTTTACGCAAAGACCGCTGGTCATTCGTAAAACGACATGGTATTTGCTACAAGTGTCTGACGTCACAACATAAACAAGATACTTGCACCGCACCGGCCTGTAACGTTGACAACTGCGGACTATCTCACCATCGTTTGTTGCATTATATTACAAATAAAAACTTAGTGCCGCGTAGTAGTGTAAATATAACCGATGTCACGGAGGCCAAAACTGAGACTAAGTCGCAAGTGGAAACTGTCAATCATCTTCAAGTGAACTGCCGTAAAGTTTTGCTAAAAACTGTGCCTATTTACCTACACGGACCTAACGGTACTTTTCGTAGTGTCGCGCTTCTCGATGACGGTTCAACGGTGACGTTGATAAGCGCTGCGCTCGCGTCGAAAGTAGGACTGCGCGGAAACAAACAATCTATACGTGTGTGCGGTGCATGGAACAATAGCGAAGTGGTATGCCATAGTGAGGTACTCGACCTTGAACTTTCTAACTGTGGAGGAATTAAGTTTACAATTCGTGCGCGCAGTGTAACAAATATGAACTTACCAGTACAAAATATTACTTCCGTGTACATGAGTGATTATGAACTGATGACACCTTAAATGAAAAATGTGGATTGTGATGGACAATACAGACCGGAACTTCTGATAGGGTAGGATCGTTACGATTTAATCTTAACGTTGGAAATAATCAAGGGTAAACCTACGGACCCCTACTTCACCCGTACTCCGTTAGGGTGGTGCATGCACGGGTACATGCGCACTAAGCCTGCCTTCGATCACGAAGTGAGGCGGCAGTCTGCTCTGTGCCTGTCAGAAGGAGAAAACAATGGATGTGAGCATATCCTACGAGAAATGCACAACGAGATGCGCCAGTCATTTGCAATAGAGTCCGTCGGAGTTACTAGTAAGCCCACCCAAAACCTACTAGATTTTAAAGCTACGGAATACTTACTACAAACGGCCACTTTGAAAGATGGTAGGTGGCACGTGGGTCTCCCGTGGAAGGGTACGTTTGGTGAGATGCCTAACTCATACGATAATGCAGTCCTAAGACTGAAAGGTGTTGAAAAGAAAATGAAAGCGAATTCAAGCTTCGCAGAGCAATACAAAGAAAGAATAGACCACCTCTTAAGTAACGATTTTGCCTCACGGCTCACCGAAACTATAAGTGCCAATAGAATATGGTACTTGCCGCACTTTAGAGTCGACAACCCTAACAAACAAAAACTACGACTGGTGTTTGATGCCGCGGCTAGGAGCGAAGGCATGTGTTTAAATGATTACCTGCTTCAAGGTCCCGACTTACTTACCTCTCTGTACGGGATAATGCTGAGGTTTCGAGAAAACAAAGTGGCAGTCACGGGTGACATAAGAGACATGTTTCTGAGGATCAAAATACGAGATCATGACCGAGATGCCTTGCGCTTCTTATGGCGAGAATCACCAGATAAACCCGTACAAACCTGGGTCATGACTAGCCTTATACTCGTATTTGGTGCGAACTGTTCCCCATTTATTGCCCAGTTCATAAAGAACAAAAACGCCGAAAGATTCCAGGCAACAATGCCAGCCGCTGTGCAAGCTGTACTTACACAACATTACGCCGACGACTATATAGACTCCTTACCCGATGAACAAACGGCTAATCAACTTGTAAATGACGTCACATTTGTCCACAAACAAGGTGGATTCGAGATTAGAAATTGGACGTCTAATATGCCGTCTGTACTTAAAGATTTACCCAAAGAAAATCTGAAATCGAGTTCTGTCATATTTAAAAATGGACAACTGTTTGACGGAGAACGTACACTCGGCCTAATTTGGTTTCCGACTAATGATAACCTCGGATTCGATGTGTCATTCAAAAGAATTCCCACTCCAATATTGCTTGGAAAAAAGAAAACCACTAAACGGGAAATGCTACGTGTACTAATGTCCATCTTCGATGTCTATGGATTCCTTTCACCTATCACGATCAAAGGCAAGATCCTTTTACAAGATATCTGGGGATCTGGAATCAGTTGGGACGATGAAATAAATGACCAAATATTTACAAAATGGATCGAATGGCTGAGCATAATGACAAACATTGATAAAATTCGCCCACCCCGTCATTACGAGTCAGCGACCAGAAGTACTCGCCACTCGGTTACGTGCGAGACGGAGACGCACGACCTCAGTACAGATGTACCGAATAGCGAGCCACCGGCGCCGATCACTGAGCGCTATGCGAACCTACAGCTACATGTTTTCTGTGACGCTTCAACTCAAGCGATGTGCGCCGCCGCATACTGGCGCTGGATCGATTGTAAACAAAATATTCAAGTTGCCTTTGTATCCAGTAAATGTCGAGTTGCGCCTGTAAAGTACGTATCGATGCCACGATTGAAGCTACAAGCAGCCGTTTTGGCGGGAAGATTGGTCGATAATATAATAACCGAGCATAGAATAAAGGCTGAAAGAAAAATATTCTGGTGTGACTTATCTACGGTTTTACACTGGATACGCAATAATGCGCGAAGTTATAAAGCCTACATAGCTCACCGCCTTGGCGAATTGGACGAACTGACAAAAATTGAAGAATGGAGATACATATCTACGAAGTTGAACATCGCCGATATTGCCACACGAGAAACCTGTGAAATAAAAACATAGAAAAATGAGTGGTTATATGAGCCGTCATTTCTATATGAAGAAGAACGGTCGTGGCCTAGAGAAACAAACATACATCTACCTGATATTCGCGATGTGGACCTAGAATGCTTAAATAACATTCACGTTGCACCTGTGTGTTTACCTGCTGTTCCTGAACCAGAAAGGTTTTCTTCGTGGCTTCGACTAGTGAGATCCATGTGTATGGTTTTATCTTTTGTGAACAAATGTAAGAAAGTTTCTAGTGTTTGTGTAGATGGCGCGATGATGGAACGCGCTGAAAACATGTTGTTGAAGTACTCCCAGATGAAAGCTTTCCCAGATGACCTGCACAACCTGAAACATAACATAAGGTTAGATAGAAAAAGTAAATTACTTACCTTGACGCCAATTATTGGCGATGATGGTTTGCTGAGACTGTCTGGCCGCATTGATGCCGCACCCGAGATATCTACCAACGTAAAACGTCCTGTTATACTTCACGGCCGCTGCCATGTCACTCACCTCATCGTGAAGTACTACCACGTAAAAGCATGCCATGGAAACCAGGAAATGGTCGTTAACGAACTAAAACAACGATACTGGATTATACGGCTACGACCTACCGTGAAGTATATTAGTTCAAAATGCATGTTATGCAGAATTAAGAGAGCTCGGCCCCAGCCACCTAGAATGGGTGACTTACCTGAAGCGCGGATCGCTCATCACCATCGTCCTTTCACTTTCACCGGAGTTGACCTATTTGGACCCCTAGAAGTAACCGTTGGCCGTCGTCGAGAGAAGAGGTACGGTGTTATCTTCACTTGCCTCACCGTGAGAGCCATTCACATTGAGATAGTGAACCAGCTGACCACAGACGTACTAATAATGGCTCTCAGACGAATGGCAGCCAGAAGAGGCTGGCCTCGGTACTTGTACTCAGACAATGGTACGAACTTGAGAGGAGCCGATACGGAGCTAAAGAAATGTGTTCTTGAGCTGGACCCGGAGAAACTCAAAGAAGGAGCAACGACCTACAGTACGGTGACAACTTGGATTTTCATTCCACCAGCCAGTCCTCACTGAGGAGGGGCTTGGGAACGGCTTATCAGAAGTGTAAAAGGCGCACTTAAGGTTGTATTGAAAGATCGAGCGCCACGTGATCAGACACTTCAAAAATTATTAGCCGAAGTAGAACAGATGATAAACAGCCGTCCCCTCACCCACGTCACAGTGGAACCCGGCAGACCCGTATCTTTAACCCCCAACCATTTTCTGTTGGGAACATCGTCCAATCTACCTACTTTGGGTGTCTTTGATGAGTCTGACACGTATCTCAGAAAGCAATGGCGGTTGTCACAAAGACTAGCCGATATGTTTTGGAAGCGCTGGGTACGCGAAGTCCTGCCTGATATGCGTCCAAGACAGAAGTGGTACGATGAACGGAGACCTTTGCAAGTGGGAGATCTGGTTTTGATCGTGGACCCTAACTCCCCTAGAAATGTATGGCCAAAAGACTTGATACAGTCCGTGATGACTGGCAAAGACGGCCGCGTTAGAGTGGTCGATGTCAAGACTAAATCTGGCTTTTTGCGAAGGAATGCGACACGCGTCGCACCCATCTCTATGGGTGATGAGTGCTGTAGCAGCACTAGGGAGAGGAATGTAGACGACGCGTGATATTTTATTTTAGCTACCTTCATGTCTGTTTATGTTTTTAAATAAATAGGGGGTGCGGGAGCGCGCGGCAGTATTTTTTAGTACTCTTTTACAAGTTATTGCGCACGGATGTGTAATTGTTATCATTGCGTCTCCCAACCCTTCACCCTTTTGAAGTACTGTGTTTTACTGCACAACCACACCCCCTACACCATATTCAATATTATTTACACCCTTAATTTCAGTTTATTTTTGCTCGTTTAAATACTATCCATAAGATATTGGGCAGTCATGATTTTAAATTTATCACAAAATAATATAGCTTCTTAAAACCTCCCCTTTCCTACCTTCTAAATAAGAAGAACACTAAAAATCGGTACGAATATTTTCAGGATAGGCAATTTATTCAATTTGCCCGTCGTTGATACCATAAGAAATATAACATACTTTTTTACAAAGAAACGGTAATATATAAGGAAATCGTACGACCTACCGATATCATAAATGTGACACATTATTTTATTTGTCGAAAAAGGAAATCAAATAATCTTATTTGAATGGAAGTAATAAGTTATCCATTTGGATGACGATACACCCATAAAACTCGACATAAAAGTGCCTTTTATGAGCGGGCCAGGCCTTTACTTTCTTATCTTACGGCGCAGAGATAAAATGGCATAAGTCTTTTCGAAAAAAGAAATCAAATAATCTTATTTGAATGGAAGTAATAGGTTATCCATTTGGATGACGATACACCCATAAAACTCGACATAAAAGTGCCTTTTATGAGCGGGACAGGCCTTTACTTTCTTATCTTACGGCGCAGAGATAAAATGGCATAAGTCTTTTTATGCGAACAACTAAAATCTTTCAGATTGATATTCATTTTTTTTAAATGAATACTTTTCTTTGTACCAAAGTCTTAATACAATTGTAACTAGAAATAAGGAGGTAATTATAGAAGACCAAGAGGATGATGATAATTGTGAGGAAATGCAATATGAAAGAGATACGAATGGGGACAGAAATGAAGAAAATAAAGAGGAATATATAGAAGATGAGATCAAGAGTAAGCGAAACAGAAAAATACCTACCAAATATGATGACTATGAGATGTATGTAGCTTATGCATTAATAACCGAGAATGATCCTGAAACATATGATGAAGCCATTAAAGAAAGTGTATGGCAAGAAGCTATACAAAAAGAAATAACATCACTGAACAACCTAAATGTATGGACGGAATGTAAATTGCCAAGAAATGAAAAGACTATAGAAGCTAAATGGGTATTCCGAACTAAACAAGACGGCACAAAGAAAGCAAGGCTTGTTGCTAGAGGTTTTCAGCAAGAAGAAGAAGACAACAATGTATATTCACCTGTAGCAAAAATGACAACAATAAGACTAGGATTATCTCAAGTGGTACAGAAAAATATGACAACCAGACTATTGGATATTCCTACTGCTTTTCTTAACGGACAGTTACAAACTGATGTTTATATAAAACCGCCCAAAGGTCTTAATATGAAGAATAACAATTTGGTTCTTAAATTGAATAAAGCCTTGTACGGACTGAAAGAATCACCCCGCTGTTGGAACCAAACATTCAACAAATTTTGTCTAAATATAAACTTAACAAGATCAAAATATGATGCTTGTCTTTACACGGGCAAAGATATATACCTCATACTGTTTGTTGATGACATTCTACTACTGGGTAAAAAGGAAGAAATAGACAGGATAGTGAAATTATTACAAAAGGAATTCAAGGCTAAGGATATGGTAGAAATAAGGAGTTTTCTAGGAATTGACATAATAAGAAATAAAAATACACTTAAAATTTCACAAACAAGATTTATTGATAAACTATTAGATCAGTATGGTATGACAGAATGCAAAGAAGCAGCAACACCTATGGAAGTAAACTATTTATCTCAACAAAGAGAAATATGTGCAAATGTTCCATTTCGAGAACTATTGGGCAGTTTCAACTATCTCTCAATGATCAGCCGACCTGATATAACATTTGCAACTTCATACCTGAGCAGAAGTTTGTATAAACCCACAGATAGTGACTGGAATGCAGCCAAGAGAATATTGAGATATTTGAATGGAACCAAACAGCTGCATTTGACTTATACTTGCAATAGTGTCAATTTAATTAAAGTTTTTTCAGATGCTGACTGGGCAGGTGATAAAGTGGACCGTAAGAGTACCAGTGGCATGACGGTATTCCATGGTGATAACCTTATCTCATGGACATCCAGGAAACAGCCAATGGTTGCCTTATCTACAGCAGAGGCCGAGTATGTTGCAGCAGCTATGTGTACAAGCGAACTATTGTTTGTGAAGGGACTTGTGTCAGAGTTTAATCAGTGTGTCAGTGCAGTGTTAAATGTAGACAACCAAAGTGCGATTAAGATGATCACTAACTATGAAAACACCAAAAGATCGAAGCATATTGACATTAAGGTGCATTTTGTAAAGGATGTTTATGCTAAGAAGTTAATGGATGTTAAATTTGTTTCAACTAAAGAAAATATAGCAGATATTATGACCAAAGCATTAGTTAAAGATAAGTTTTTGTGTTTACGTAAAAAACTGTTTTAGTTTGACATTTGACATATGCTGTTTGACATAATAATTTGGTGTGGTCACAGTATGATTGTGATTTCCATTAAAGTAAATGTTGTCAGGATAAAAAGTTAAAAATTCTTAGATGATTTGTGTTTGCAATTTAAAGTTTTTTTTTGTTAAATGATTTGTTAAGAAACTTACTATTGAGGGGCAGTATTGGAATAGGAATCTTTATGTATGTATGGGGCGCTTTATCCACTAATAATGTAGTCTATGTTTTATGTTGTCTGTGGAGACTAACTTCCTGCGCTTGCTCTCAAACCGAGGTAATGTTACAATGGCTGGCTAATTAATAAACGCTAATACTGTGTGCTTCTGAAGTTTCATTAAAGACTGCACTTTTGACCCTTGACTGTACATTCTAATTTTATCTTGGATATCGCTGAAAATAGTTAAGGAAACCATTTTGAGGAAACCTCATAGTAAATTTGAAATCGCCAATCTGTCTTGAGCAAACGTGGTGATCAATTCCCGTGCCTTCTTTTTATGAGAAGAGGCCTTTGGCCTGCAGTGAGACAGTTTCAGGCAGGTATTATTATTATATCATTGTGTAGGTATGTGCACACCTAAGACTTGCTGAGTATTGTCAAAAAATTGTCTTTAAGAAATCGCTTTTAGCAATAAAACCACCCAATATGAAAAGCTTTCTGCAACTGCAATTTCTCTAACTTATATCGAGCATGAGTACACAAACGAGTATAATATCTATTCTGAATTACAAACGTGAAATGTTCCGCACCTCATTTCGCCGACCGATATTAGCTTGCAGCAGTTTATCGAAGTCAGTTTTAAACTGCAATTCCCCACAAAGTTAGGTTCCGCAGACCAAAATAGTCAGAATAACAACAAACAAGTATAATACGAAAAGCTCAACTCACTTATGTCCCTAGTAATATCTACATATATCACGGCTGGCCTATTATCTTATTTTGTGAAATGGAAGTACTTTTCCATGTAATGTACCTACATTAGAGTATATGTCACCAATTAGGTTCTTTTACCTACATACAGATCCCGCCAGTTTGGTATAATAATATTTGTTCTATTTATCAATAGCCATAATACTGAAATGACATAACAGTAGTAGTTATATAAGAATAACTATAGCAAATTATATTACTCACCCTCAGACAGACACCGTAGTCTATTGTTTGATTAAAACAATGATGGCGTCTGCATGTAGATTTTCAAAGAGCGATATCCTGTCTAATAGACATTCTGAGTCTGTTTATAGCGAGAGGTTTACGAGTTCAAACCACACGAGTTACCAAAAATATGTGAGAATGATGTTCCACCCACATTTCCAGTAACATTTAATCTCACAAAAGCTTATTTCATCAGCTTCATTCATCTCCCTCAATCAGTATTTATGTAAATATACACAGCTTCAGAATTATACCACCTCTATGTTTGTTTCTAAATAGTACTTATAACACGTATACAGTGGCATTCTATGATAGACATGGTTCAGTTCACTTATTTTAAGGTTTCAGGAATAAATAAAGAGGATCAAATAGTGTTGAATACAAATCAACATGTATCAGTAAAAGTAATTATTTTGCAAATATTTCATTTTAGTAATTTTGATTTATTTATTTAGGACCTCTATCGAAAGATGTACACGTAAAAATACAATGTCTTATGAAATAAAGTTTCGATGAGTGCATTCCTTTAATTATAGCAGGCATGCTTTTAAATATTAAACAACTATGTTAAAACTAAAATTAAAATATAACCTGTACAAAGAACACAAAATTAAATAAGATATAAGAACAATCTTGCCGATGTGTATATGTATGTTTAGCCAGTTTATCAACTTATTGTTGTTAACTGACCAGAGACAAAATAATTTTTTGTTAAAATGATAAAATTTTACACTTGAAAATAACAACTAACATAAAAAATCATTATACACATAATAGAAAAAAATTAAAGTTACAAAAAGTAAAAATAATGAAATATTGACTTATAAAAAAGTAGACAAAGATTTTTTGTATTTAATTATAGACTCACAAATATCGGTGTCATCGATGTATTTTTTTTTTTGTCCTTCAGGTAGATTAATAAAAAAAATGGACACGTAAACATTAAGTGACGACGATAATATAATGCGTTGAAATATCGTGAACCATCACGCCGCTAGTACATTTTATACTGCCTTAGTGACGTCACAAGCCCCACGCCTGAACTTTGATGCGCTTTAACTTTGTAATTTTTTATTGATTTGGTAAAGTAAAAAATACGTGTCCAATGCTATTTGATAATCTCACTGATGGACTAAATGAACGTAGCAATAATTATAAAAAAAAAATTAAATGCTTTCAATTTGATTTTTCAAATAATATTAAAACCCTATTGGATCTCTTTGACAGGCGCTGAATGTTGAATAATAAAATAAAAGACATGTTCATCGGATTAAGACGACGACAGTCGCCTCGTTTCACACCCGCGCGACCGAAATTAGTTTCTTAATTATTGTGAGACTTAAAAAAACCCTTAGATCAAAATGTAGATAGTTACATTTTCTTTGAGATGTTGAAAATATCATTAAAAAATACGCCCGGCGGTTTTGGTGCAATTGTTGTTTTTTTGTCCGTTTTAGACATAACTTTACAGATTAATTAAACTAAGTTATACGAATAAAACTCAAAATATTCATAGATCAAATTATTAGGAAAATGGTCTATGTAACATATTTTTTTTCCAAATAATTATGTCTTGCGGTTTAGACGTGATTCTTGTTTTAAAATCAGCCACTGAGGGATATCAGCGCCTTAAAATATCCGTGGATGATGTGGATAATACTCAGTTGAAATAATGTGTTGGATTGGATAATATTCAGTTGATGTGTTCTGCGTCCCTAAACACACTGGCAAAAGCATGTAGAAAGTAATACAACAAAGTAAACAGGAGTGTGTTCTCTTAGAAGGCATTTTACCCTTAACCGGATTAGTGGATAAATTTGGACCCAAAATTATGAAACAAAAAAATAACAAAATGCCTCAAGGTGCATTTTTACGCTTCAGTGCAATCTTTATGCAAAAAGGTGAGGTGCGTGGCATGGCATTTTAAGTTTACTGCAAGTGGAAGAACTGGCTAATGATGTTAAATATGATGCTCTAAGAAGTTTTTTTTAATTTTACCAACTTTATTTGGATATTTATTTCATCAATGCTGCGGCATCTTCAGAATAATCAGAAAAGGGTTATTGTCTAGGGACACAGATATCATACGATATCAGCGAAGGCGATGATCGAAATGCCAAAAGTTAAGGCATAGATCACGTGTCATTTCGATGATGCTTGTCAACCCTAGGGATACGAAAAACAGAGTACATTTCCATTTGATTCCAATACCTTCCTTTTTCACTCAATACTTTGCATTCGATACTTTTACTCAAATAATACTTTTTGGCAGGTATCGTATCGAATTGTTTTTTTATTATATTTTGCGCCATGAATTTTGTTATTATATTTTTTTAAACTTTTTTTTGGTATATGCAATGACAAGAATATTTACTTTTTAAAGTATTATATTATTTTTAACCCCCGACGGAAAAAGAGGGGTGTTATAAGTTTGAGGTGTGTTGCTGTGTATCTGTGTGTCTGTGTATCTGTGAGTCTGTCTGTGGCATCATAGCGCCTCAACGGATGAACCGATTTTGATTTAGTTTTTTTTGTTTGAAACGTGGTTGTATCGAGAGTGTTCTTAGCTATGATTGAATAAAATTGGTTCACCCGTTCAAAAGTTATGCGCGTTTTACTGTTTAGCTCGTGATGTTTTCGCAAGATAAATGTGTCGGGGGTTTTAATTTTTTTTAATTTTACTTGTATTTTAATTATTGTGAATGTCAAGACTATGTGGATCATCCTTTTTTTTGTTTTAATTTAAATTTATCTAATTTTTAATCATGGTCTGGCAGTTTGAGTAATTTATACGGCCTACCCGAATGTACTTTCTTTGGTATTGTTCGTCAAATCGTTGAGCTCCTTAAATTCTGAGTTGAGCTGCTCGGTTATTGACAAATGCGTACACTGACTGGACAGGTCTACTCAATCTGGCTGGTTCTTTCCTCAAAAGACCATTTCAGACATCAGTCTACATGGTCGTCACATGATCTAACCAAGATTTTGTCTGGACTTTAAAAGAGACTGTGACCTCTGAGTTTGTTTCGGCCTTTCTTCTCAGAGTAGTCAGATAGGAAAGGCCGACCTCATCTAGTTTTAAAAAATATGTTCGACATGTAAAAGTGTTTGTACAAACCAACTTACAGAAATAAAATCATTATCATTTATCAATAAGAAATTTAGTTTTAAATGGGTAATCTTAGAAATTACCCATTTATAACTTGCGACCTTATTACGGCTTATGTTTATGGTTATGGTGACGCAATCTAGTTCAGTCGTTCTGAACCTTCTAGAACATTACATCGATCTTTGCTCGAAATTGTTCCTTCCGTTCACAGTTAAATTCCCGACCTTTTCTTCATTCATTAACTACACTTATCAATCACTCATTCACTCACTCGTTCACCGTTGTCATTTAATTTTATCATATTCGTTTTGTATGCCTAAAGTACTAAATAATTTAATTTTGTTTCTATTTTTTTTGTTAAGAAAGTTGCAGGTGTCTTTTTCTATTAAAGTATTAAATTTGTGTACCAATACCATTTGTTTTTCTTGTCCTGCCCTACTGAAGTTATATTGACGTTATTTACTGACTGATATTGAGCTATGCTCTATGCGCATTAGGCCCCAAGAAAAGTACTCGATATCTTGAAGTATCGACATATTTGTTTCGATACTTTTAAGAATACGATATTTGTATTCGATACTACTCATGGGTACAGTATCGATACTTTCTATTCGATACCGTGACCCTAGTCAACCCTATACAGTTTGACTATTTTACAATCGCTATGGCGACGCTTTCAATGGTAGAACGTCACTTGTCTAGAGCCTCTGGTTGCTGGATGATTTTATTATAATACGAATAATTGCAATTGTAGACACCTTAATTATTATTCCTAGTAAATTGGCTCTTGCTAGAGGTTTCATCCGTATGTGACACACATACAGATTTTTACACCCTATCCTGCCCATGCTGCCAATATTATAAATGTGTAAGTTTAGATTTTCGATCGAACCTAAAGACATAATTATACCTTGCGAACACTTTTCTTACAAACAACAGAACTATTTAGTTTTTTATTATGTTACTAGAGTTTATTTTATAATAAGTAAAGTTTGCATACATTTTTCAAAATTTTATATGAACGAATTTGGAACACAGGCAGGTGGACCTTGGCATTGATTAGGACGGAATACTTTTTATCCTGATATTATCCCGTAAGATTTGTAATAGTATTTTTGACTATCACGCGAGCGAAGACCTCTGGAAAAACTTGTAGAAAATGAAACAATAAAGTAGACAGGCGTATGTGATTTTGAAGGCACTAAACCCTTAACTGAAAAAGTGGGTCAATTTGGACTCAAAATTATAAAAATAAAACAAATGCCTATAGGTGCATTTTTGCGCTTCAGTGCAATCTTTATGCAAAAAGGTGAGGTGCGTGGCACGACATTTTATGTTTACTGGAAGTAGACGATCTGACTGTCGATGGGTCAATACCACGGTACCGGATATATCCCTGCTTTAAGAGTTTTTTGTTGAGTTTTACAAACTTTATTTGGAATTTTATTTCATCAATGCAGTTCGGAATAATAGGAAAAGGGATGTCACTGAACTATTTATCAAAAGAAAAGTCTATACCGATTTTAAGTAGTTAAGCATATTCCCATGTAACCCTTTTCAAAGTTATTTAATTAATCGCTACAATCAGTTTAATTGAATTACAAAAGATAATAACTTCTGGTTTGAGTTAATTATTATCTTTACAAAATGAACTTAATAATGAACGCCAACAAATTCGTGTACAAGCTTGTAAACTCTCACTTTACAGTTCAATCAAGTTCGTCAAAACATGCGAAATATAGGTATGTTCTACAGGAAGCTTTCCAAACTTTGAATTTCTGATATCTTTCTTATCTGTATCAATTATACACCACTTAATTTGTATCGATTAAATCCCGAGACCTACCCCAAGTGTCACCACATTAACCGAACTCGTGCGCCTCACATCCAGCGGATTCACGCAACTCTCACCAGGCCATCGGTTCACCAAGCGAGAGGCCTTCCAAGTTCCAACGCAACGTCTTCGAGTTTGCTGTCGCCACTCCAGAACTTTTCGGCCCCATCGACGATCCATACTAATTCATAGTAATGTTATGAATGTGAAAGTAACTTGTATGTTTTATAACTTTTAACGTCTCAACGGATGAACGATAACATGAAACTTGCCACATGGAAAACTTGGCTCATAAATTTAGTTTTGTAACTTTTGACGTCTCAACGGCTGAACGATTACCTAAAACTTGCCACATGGCAAACTTGGCTCATAAATATAGGACATATGATACTTTTTATTCCGGGAGTATTTTCTCTTAGAACAATTTTTGACTTCCACGCAGTCAAAACCACTGGCAGAAATGAAGTGAATTCGGGCAGAAATGTGAGAGAGATAAATTATAGGGCGGACGGTAAATGTATTTTTATCGGATTCTGATTTGGCCACGTAAAGGCTTGCTGGAGGATGCGTACTGCACATAGACGTAGAGAGTATGAAAAGAAAAAGGCCGCACTTACTGTCGATTTGTCTTTTTTCTACAAAGTGGTCAAATTTTTGAGATTTTTGTTCAAACCATTCCCCTTGTCTAAGTAATATGGCTACCTAAATTATTATTTTGCGACGGCTTTCTTATTGTTTTAGTTTTTATTATGAGGCACGAGGTAATATTTTTGTTTCTAAACTTTACTTATGTTCCCGCTTCTTTGCCAACCATTTTGCTGTATACTAACATAATATATTCTATCTGTATATAATGCTACCTAATAGTATTATAGGGTATTTGCTAATTTATTGGTTGTAAACTTGTTCTACAATTGTCCTGTAGGCATATGAATATTATAACTAGCCTGGTACGCAACGGACATATCAACTATTTTGTGAGAAATCAAGGCAATAATACCATAACTGTTTATGGACTTTATTCTACTATGACGAAAATAAAACTAATACATAAAAAAAGACGAATAAAATACCTAGTTGTTCGCATACTGTACTTACTGCATTGGAAATGTGAAGGGCTTCTACTCATACATTCGAGCACCGTTCTACGTCGGATTGAGATTGGTTACTAACCTTATATTGCGTTTGTGTATTGAAAATAATAATATTATGAATATTTACGACTTTTTTTAGTTCATGTATAATTTTCATGAATATAAAAATAATTATTATAATACACCTAAATAAGTTGGACTAAATGTTTTATCATTGCAGTTTTTAGTAGCTACTTTTATTAATAAAAGAGTACTAAAATAACCTATAAATAGATCCGTCAATAACTGAAAATCCCTTAGTCTATGAAGATACATTTCAGACTTATCACAAAATAATATTTTACTTAAGTATCCGTCTAAATTGTTTATTTTATCGAGTTATGTTTATCTTCCGCAAAGAGTTACATAGATACTCGTAATTTAGTTGAAAGCCGGAAGGACCCTTGAAAACAATATTATTCGACAATCAAGATTTAGAAACGAGGAAAACTAGAAATGCCAATTTGTTTTGGTAGGATATGATTTTAAATAAGTTTCCGTTTAAGAGATTGAAATAAGTATTCTCGATTAAAGGCTTAGACTTTGTGGTCCGTCTGCTTACCGGTTAAACCCTGTGGGCGTTTCGTCAGAGGTAAGTTAATCTCCCAGCACATTCCTTAAAACACGGGCGTAGGCCCATATTGTAGACACACAACAAGACAATTGAAGGGAAGGCATGTAACTTCTTCCAATCCGAGTTTGCTTGGGTTGGTGTCACAAATATCTTTGAAATGTTACCTGCATTGTTGCCACATTTCTAAGAAAATGTGTTTTTTTTTTCATTAAATTTTCATTAAAAATAAAGTTGAAAGTCACACGTAAGTCACACACCACCACATGTGAGAGGTTAAATATTTATATTAACTCGACAGTATCTTGGGCCCAACTTGAGCAGCTGCCACAACAGTTGAATATTCATTGTTTTAATTACATGTATGTTTCTTGTGTCAACAACATACGTTTTATTCCCATCTGCCACCTTTGAGGTTGCCACCCTGGTGGCCAATAGCACTTATTTAGTGTTATCGACCACTTTCCTTTTTTTCACCTTCCTTTCATCTGCCACCGCCCCCACCCCTTCTTGTCTTCTTTCATTTCTGCTTCGTGCCACCACCCCGGTGGCACTAACTAGTGGCGTTTGCCACCGCAGTGGTCAATGGCACTTATTGAGTGTCATCTGCGACCTTCATAAGTATAGTCGGGTGGTCGATTCTCATGACCGTAAAACGGGGTGTATAGAAATTGCGGGGTGAATAGAAAAAACATCAAGAAAATTTTCAAGGTTCATATTTGACTATTTTACGTAGAAGGATTTTGGTAGAATTTTAAATCATTACACATCTACATTTTTTCTTTGCGCTTGCAACAATTTCATGTATTTTTTTTGCGTTCTTTTAATAATCTCCTCTTGCTTTGTCCTTCTTTTTTCCACCCGTCTCTTTCTTTTCGAGGTGTGACCGTCCTGATAACTGAACATCTTGAGGTTCTTGGCATTACGTTGACAACGACGCTCAATTTTGATCCGTTCATTGAGGCAAAAGCTCAGCTGGCTGCCAAAAAATTGGGGATCCTCGCGAAGGTGAGACGGTGGTTCACACCAGAACAGTTGCTCAAGTTGTATCAAGCGCAAGTTCGATCATGCATGGAGCACTGCTCTCATCTCTGGGACGGATCGGCCAAGTACCAGCTGGATGCACTTGAGTCGATCTAAAGATGGGCCAAGAGGCTTATCGGCAATGAATTACTGGTCGAATCTAGGCTCCAGAACCTCGAACATCGGTGCCGAGTGGTCAGCATCTCGGTTTTTTACCGGTTTCATTTCGGGCAGTGTGCGTTGGAATTGCATGAACTAATTCCTCCTAGCCCGTTCCATCATCGGATTACAAAACGTACGGCGATGCGTCATCGGTACATGGTGGACATCCCACCCATACGCACCAAACGTTTTGGGAATACTTTTATTATGCGTACAGCAAAGGAGTGGAATTTCCTGCCGGAGTCTGTATTTCCTGATAGCTACAACCTGAGAGTCTTCAAGTCAAGAGTGATTAGGTTTCTTCTAGGCAAACGTGCTTCATCGTCGACCACATCATCGCTTACCATCAGATGAGATAGCGGTCAAGCGCAAGCATATCAACAATAAAAAAAATGTTATATTTATCAGGACACAAAGAATCTGGCTCCTTAGCTGAACGCACCATTAAATTGTTCGCAAAACGCTTTGTGAGTATATGTGGGATGTCCACCATGTAACGATGGTGCATAGCCATCAAGTGCATCTTGTTAGTATATTCGCTTATTAGTATATTTGTGCATAAAGTCATAATAAAATCAAAATTGACATTTATCCTTCAAAATTGCCTTCAAAGTCCTTCTGTGACCAACTGCCGCAACTCTTAATTTTAGATGTGAAACATTAGGATTAGGATATTAGTTTGGATAAATGGAGGCACTTATCTATGCCGTTGATACATACTACAAACAAAAAAGGACCGGGCAATAAACCCTGAGACACTCCGCTGGATACGTTTACCCAACTAGACATTATAATTATTGAGAACAACTGCTTGTGTCAGAAGAGAACCAACTCAAGATGTCCCCACGGATGCCCATGTAGCTTAGCTTCTTTTTTAGGGTATTGTGGTCGATCTGATCAAATGCCTGGCTAAAATCTGTGGTAAGCAGTTCGATGTGTTTTAAACTTCAGTATATAATTCAAAATATTTATTTCTCTGAAGCTCTTACTTAAATTTGTTATTCAGGATGCAGAAAACAGGTATGTATATATTAATTTCCGTCATTCAGAACAAACTAATCTTGATTGCAGTCGCTAATATGGAAATTAGTGTCAAATTAATATCTCTTCTTGATTGCGCTGCCATCGCATACAACTTGTACGAACTATGCTAATAAGTTCTGGCATGCATTAGTACTCTGCTTGTTTCGGAAGTTACGTGCAGTGCAGTAAGATGAAAGTCTTAGAGCTTATGGTATGGCCTTTGGTTACGAGATAAAACGATATCTATAGACATGACTTTGGACCGACGATGGCAATGAACGAGGCAATGATACTGGTACGGGATGATGAGGTATCATAGAAATAAGAATTACCTGTCTATAATTTCACCAAACCTGGAGCACAGGCGTCTCTGTGGGTGAGAAAGATATATACAATTGCTGGTCTCTGAAATATGGGCTGTTCCATTGTTGTCGAGAACATCGTATTAAAAGCTTTCATTTAACTTCTACCTTTTCTTTTTTTTTTTCCATGGTTGAAAATCCTCATTGGATGTCCTCCGCCCTCGGGGGCGGAGGGGTCTGTCAGACTTGTACTGACTAAAAACCACCCCGGTGTTCCGTCTCACACCTACACCGGGGGTCGCGGGAACAACGATACTTCCGCAACCCCCGGCTAGTGCCAGCCCGCCTATGCGGGCCTCGATCTCGGTTTGGGGGGGGGAGTGAGGTGTTGGACTCCCCCCGCGACGTCTAAGAGGGGCGCGCGTGGAACACTACGCGTTGTCCGCCCTCCGCCGACGCCCGGCGCGTCTCCTGCGTATTGGGTTAGCGGATGAAATCTCCCTTTCCCTTTCCGCAGCGTCCTTCTGCGAGACGACTGTTTCGCAGAAGGATACCACTGCGTCCCAGGACTCCTCGCTGCCGACCATAGACTCGACTATGGCCGGCAGCGACAGGTCACTGCCTACTTCAGAGATGAGGGCACGGCGTGGCTCCTCCCAAGTGGCACACTCTGCCAGCGTATGCCACGCCGTGTCCTCCCGCCAGTCGACGCAGTGGTGTCACCGGGCGTCTGGCTCTCTGTTTATGCGACACAGGTACCTCCCGAAGCAACCATGCCCCGAGAGCACCTGCGTCACCCGAAACGACAGGGAGCCGTGCCTTCTCCCAAGCCAGCGCTCGAGTACTGGCCGGACCGCCTTGTTGGTAATGAGGCCGGTGGTAGGGCGTGAAAGCCTGCCCCGCCATTCCGCCACCAGGACCTCGCGAAGCTGAGACCGACGCAACTCCATATGTCGCTGCATCGGCCCTTCGCCCCGCGCCCGCGCTTCCTCACGCCACCGGTGCAGTGACGCGAGTACCTTCGCCTCCAGGTCCCAGGGTGGGGATCCGGGGGGCCAGTACACAAGCCGCCTCGTAGTACATCGATTTAACTTCTACCTACCTTAAGGAATACTAAATTGGTTATTATAGTTGTCGGCACGTTACTTGGCTCGCAGAAGGAAGCTGCGGAGAGGGAGAGTGAGATTTCATCCGCTTACCCGATCCGCAGGAGACGCGCCGGGCGTCGGCGGAGGGAGGACAACGCCCTCTTCCAGCCCCCCGAAATGGGTCCAGGGCCGACGGACTCGGGGACGTCCGTCGCCCCCCAGATATCAGGACCCGAGGAGGTGGCGCGTAGTGTTCCACGCGCGCCCCTCTTAGACGTCGCGGGGGGAGTCCAACACCTCACTCCCCCCCCCCAACCCGAGATCGTAGCCCGCAGAGGCGGGCCGGCAGTAGCCGGGGGTTGCGGAAGTATCGTTGTTCCCACGACCCCCGGTGCAGGTGTGGGACACGGAACACCGGGGTGGTTTTTAGTCAGTACAAGCCTGACAGACCCCTTCGCCAAGGGCGGAGGACATCCAATGAGGATTTTCCAACCCGAAACAAAAAAAAAAAAAAAAAGGTAAGGGCCAATGTTTCAACCCGTACAAATACTAACAACAAAATTTTGAATTTTTTCTACAAATCTTTTTATGTATTTCAGTTTAAATTTGGAAAATAGAATTGCTGCTGCCAACGAAAAAAAAAGACTATAAAGCAGCCTTCTAGGCTATAGCGTCATGAAATATCTTACTAACCGACTTCTTTTATTAAAGTTTAAAACAAGTTCAAATATTATCTGGAAGAGAAACAGATAAAAAAAATACTTTATTTTATTTATTAGTGATTACTTCACAATAATCGGTTCAGATCAAGCCACCGAGAAGATGCAGAAAAAGTTCAACTAGCTGTGAACAAAGTTTATGACTGGACACAAAAATGGAAGATCATACTGAATGAGTCAAAATCAATTCACATTGACTTCACAAACAAACACTTGGACTATCACACAATCTACATAAATGGCATGCAATTAGTGCCTTATGCTAATACAGCCAAGTACCTTAGCATAACTCTCGACGCCAAGTTGCGTTGGAAAGCTCATGTCAAAAAGAAAAGACAGGAACTCGACATACGTTATAAAAGTATGTATTGGTTACTCGGAAGGAAATCGTGTATATCAATACATAATAAAATAACCATTTACAAACATATACTGATGCCAATTTGGACGTATGCCATCCAACTTTGTGACGTCAAAATAATCCAACAATGCCAAAATAAAGTCCATCATCCAAAAATTTGCTGAAGCCCTCGAACACAGACTTCATCGACATGTGAATGTTGAGGCTATCCGGCTGCTAGACAATACAGACTTAGAGCGTAGGCTAAAAAGAACTAAACCTTTTGAATTATTGTAGTGAACAAAGCGAATGAATAATAGTGACAACGCTATGCTATACATATAACACGTGAACATAGTGTTTTTATAAATCATATCAGACTCTAAGAAAGTGCTACGGACTTGTGTAAAAATGCAAATGCACACTATTCTTAGATTTTATTTAATCTATCACGTAACATTAGAGTTAAATTGCTTATTAGTTTTTTAGGCTCGATCGTAATTAATTTTAAGAATTCTGTTCTTACTAATAAAGAATAAAAAAAAACAATAATCGGTTGTCCACGCACACACTTGCAACTTGTTGTCACTTTAATGTTGCAGGGAATACGAAGCATAAATTTAGCTACTGTAACAATCCTCTCCGTGGCGCATTAGTCGAGCGTGCGGTATATAATATCTTACACCCTGGAACGAATCCGACTGTCAATGTTTTTGAATCGTTCAATAATAGTAGATTATGCACCGAGGGGCTAAAGTTGTGTCTTATGTCACGGGCGTCATATTGAATCTCGAGCGCAATGAAGGATTTGGGATTTAACTCACGAGCAAAGCGAGGGAGTTAAAACAAGAATCCTGAATGCAGCGAGGGATTCAAGCTAGCCCAAGGCAAAGACACCTTTAGCCCAGAGGAGGATACTCTACTTTTTACACCTACTGTGAGAAAATAATAGCCATAGTACGAAAAACAAAGTATTTATTAAATAAACAAACAGTAAGAATAACATATTTTGAACTTGATAAAATGTGATAAATCGACTGTAGTACAGAAAGGTTTTATTATTTATTTATTTAATCACAAAATCCACAGCAATCTTTGCGCAGTTTACTTAAAATAAATTAACTAATGTTACAGCCAATTACTATTACGGTATTACGGCGCGCCGTACGGTTTTTGTTATTATTAATGCCAGTTTTAATGTTATTCCATTCCTTTTAAAAAATGGTTCGTAGTTATCTAATTATTCTTACAATATTATGTCTTCGAAAACATGGCAACGATATGAAGAAGCAGTCGTTATGATTTTGTAGGAAATCGAGAATATCATCCACGTGTAGTAAGGGTATCGAGAATAGCTTTCCTCTTTCTGGCACCAAAGGGTGTTTGTTAGTATTATACTGCCAATTTAGCTGAGCATGTGAGATTCCAAATTCAAATCACATTATTGACCAGCGGGTCATAATGAAATCCAGTACAACATTATTGACCGGCTGTGCCCCCGGCCACTAATGACTCACTTTTGGTTAAGGTTGCTTGAGATATTATTTGACATTTTCGAGCAGGTGGTGTGAAAAATATTTTACATTCGTTTGTTCAATCTATTGCTAAACCATTAGTAAGTATTCTTCTTATTTGGGAAAAATATATTAATTGTCTACACTATAAAAATGACAAATAATATATATAACTTAGGTAACTTAGGTTTGTAGATATTATACCCTGCAAGTTTTGTGAAGTGCTATTAGAGCTTAGATAATAATTTTGCATGAACAAAACGTTTCAATTAGTGAAATTGCGAGGCGTTTAATGATATCGCCATCGGTTAGTAACAAAATATTTTTATTATGTTTAGAAGTTTAATATGTTTAAATAATCCACATGTTACTGATTGTTGTTTTTGTATAAAATTTTATTAGACCTAGACCAAAGGCTGGATTTGCATACAATGATGCCAAAGCGCGGCACCGTGATAAAGTTGCTTAGCATAATTATGGCTGAACCCTTCCTCACTAGGTTAGGTTAGGTTAGGTTAAAACGGGCTGTTTTCCGCTACTCCACGACCAAGCGCGTATTTACCTTCCTCACTAATTCACTACTCGTTCCACGGCGACTCAACATGACGTGACATTACAAACTGTACGGAACCACTTGCGTGCAGCTGGAGTGAAATGTTGTAGGCCAGGCAAGAAATCAAGAAAAATTTACTGTCAGATATGCACAGGCAATACCGGGTACGCTTCGCAATAGAATATTATGATTTCGATTTGTGCAATAATAAAGCTATATTTAGCGATGAAAAATGTTTTAAGTCAGACAAGGACGACCGTCGCAAAATATTGTGGCGAAAAGATGGTGAGCGCTGCATAAAAAAAAATCTTCAAAGCACGCATTACTTTGGGATATTGCGGATGGATGTCATCAATGGGTCCCGGTGAATTAGTGCAGTAGGGGGTCACAATACCAGTCAAGGTTACTTGGACGTTTTACAAAACATGATGCTACCAACTGTGCGTATCACATACCCATCAAAAACACATTTACATCGTGCATGATATCTGCGCTGTGCATCATGTGCATGGCGCGCGACTTGTGCAAAGTTGGTTAAAAGTCATTTTTTTTTTCAATTGAGAATAGCTGTATCTAAAAATCTAACTTACTAACAAGTTTATTCATATCACTAATAAATAAGTTACCCACTTGAGTATGAAAAATAACGTTAATTCTTGTCCAACTTAGAATATTTTTCAAACAAAACTTTTTAATTTGTAATAATAACTTTAAAACATGCTAGTCAATAATTATTGTTGATTTCTTATTAAAAATTGTTTAATTTTTACATCAATATATTGTGTCTTCAATAATGTTCTTATTATAAGGTAAATAAAAGAAAATGGTTTTTAATAACGCAAAAAGTTGACGCGTTGGTGTGAATCGATCTTAAGACATTTTGTTTACCCGAAGATTGCTATACACTCATGCCACGGAACTAGTTGATTACAGAGTTAAATTTATGCTTCGTTATTCTTTGCTTCATATATATTCGCTAGCAAACACCAATAAATAGGCGAAGTAATACACCAGTTGATTTTACGCACACGATTTCTATGTTGGTGTGCCCTGCAAACCTATCTAGTATGCTTTGTGTGTTAGTACTGTCTACAATGTTTTCATGACCCACCTCAGCAAAATTTTCAACAGACATTCTAATACAATTAGGTCGAATTTAGCTTAAATTTAATTATTTCCCAAGCAACAAACTTAACCCCGGCAAATAATTACTGTAATTAAAAGCCAAACTACGAAATATATTTTAGTTACGCAATTTCACCGAAAATTATGTTCATAGTAGTATGTGTTTATGCACAAGAGAGCCGTTACGTTACGAGAATTAAGCAAAAACCGATATGAGCCCTTTGACAACCCATTTTTTTTTGGAATGTTTATGGACTTTTCAGGCAACATTACTACTACCATTTATTATTATTATTATAGCTTTATTTATTTATCCATACAATAACAAATTAAATTTTTAGTAATGTACAACAAATTATTTATGTGGATTATTGTATGGCCCCTGTAGGGTAAAAAGCCTCCTTCATCATTTTCCATTTTTTTTTTGTCTTGGCGGTGATAATCCAGTTTTTCCAGCCGTTTCTACGATATCATCGAACCATCGTTTCTTTTGCCGTCCTCTTTGTTTTTTTCCAGTGGGACCTTGCCACTTCGTTGTTTGTAGTGTCCATCTGTTATCCTGGTACCTAGCTCAGTGTCATGGCTTGTTGCAGTGCATAGGTGAGTTTTGTTTTGTTGCGCATGTCAACATTTCGTATTTATCTATTCTTCTTAGTTTCAGAATATTTCTTTCCATAGCATGCTGGCACGAGAGGATTTTGTTCTTTGACGTTTTAGTGAAGGTCCATGTCTGACTTGCGTTTATTAAGGAGGGCAAGATACATGAATCCATTATGATCTTCTTTAGCTTCAGACTGTAATTTCCTTTGAGGATTTATTTCTGTGCCCAATAGTTTTTCCATGTTGTGCTTATTCTTCTGTCTTTTTCATTCTCATTTTTGTTAGTCTTGAATGACATTAGTTTCTCGAGGTACACATAATCGTTGACATATTCTATCGTGCTTCCTTCTATATTTATCTTTTTGCTGGTATTCATTTCTAGTCCCACTTTTTTGTTATCATTGTCGAGGTTTTGAAGCATATTTTCTAGTTCAGTGGCAGTTTTGCTAAAAAGAGCTATATATCGTCAGCAAATCTTAAGTGAGTTAGACTTCTATTAAGTATTCATACCCCCTTGTTAGTCAAATCAATTTTTTGGAAAATATCTTGAAGGATAGCAGTGAATAACTTCGGCGAGTGTGGACCTCCCTGCTTTACGCCTCTTTTTATAGGGAAATCTTCTCCTTTCCTTTCTAGATTTATTTTGCCCATGCTTTTGGAATACACATTTTTTATGATGTTTGTGTATTTCTCATGTATGTCGTAATTTCTAAGTGCTTCCCATATAGATGTATGTGCAATACTGTCGAATGCTTTTGAATTGTCAACAAATGCTATGTAAAGTGGTTTTCTGAATTCCTGATACTTCTCTATTAGTTGGTCTACTGAGTGGATATGGTCACTGGTGGAATAGTTCGGTTGAAATCCTGAATTCGGTTGATCCTTGTTCAATTAGTTGGTTTTTGTCTGTTTTTGGTGCTATTCTGCTAAGCAAGATCGATAAAAACAGCTTATATACAACTGATAACAAACTTATAGGTCTGTAGTTTGCTACATCTAGTGGATTTCCTTTCTTGTATAGTAGTACAATCTGTGCTCCGATTTTTTGTGTTTCACTAGAGAGATTTAGATTGTCTGGTCCTGGGTTTTTTTCGGTTTTCAGTGCCTTTATGTGTCTCCATATTTCTGTTTTGGTTATTAAGTCTATTGTTACTTGCGTTTGTTATTTGCCTTCTATCCTTTCATTTATGACTAATTCTTCTTTCGAGGCTTTTTAAAGAGGTCTCCATAGAAATCAGTAGCTCATTTGAGAGTATCTGTACGATTACATCGCACATTTATTTAGCACGCTAGCATAAGCATTTTTACTTAATGTTAATCGAAATTATTACTAATACTGTTGAGTACACTTTCGACCGTTCTGTTGTAAACAAGTACATTCAATAAATATTTTATCAAGAATTCAGCAAGAATAGTTTTCTCCCATCTAATCAACATATCACATGTATTAGCAACCAAGTGCTCGTACATTTTGGTCCTTCGAGCTGTGTGTTGGTAATTTGTGTTCTCTCGTGTGGCTGCGAATCGGTTCCGTTGGCCTCCCACAAGCGGGAATCCCTAACGCGAATTGAGAAGGCGCATAAGGTCACACGGAAGAATAGCAGAGCACCTACACAGACCAAGTGACAGTGGGCTAGCAGTCCCAGATCAACAAGTCCATCAAGGCAAACATCAAGTAAGCATTTAAGCATCAAGGCTTCATACAAGACAAGACAAACACATCAAGAAAAAGCTATATAGCAAAACAAAACAGATCGATCTTCAGCAACTTTCAAGAAAGTTGACGGCGAAAGAACTCCACAATCAGCAGGGAAAATCAACCGATTTATTTGATTTTCCTATTTTTCAAGTATCAAGATGGAAGAACTATTTAACAAGCAGCAAGTTGCCATCAATGTCATGCGACAACTTTGGTCAAATTTCAAGAAAGATGGTTAAGATCGCTAAACTTCAGAATATATCAAGAAGAGAACTGAGACTCTGAACAGCTATTGGAACGAGTTTCAGAAAAATCATGAAAAATTGTGCAGGTACGAAGATAAAACCCAAGAATATTTTATCGGAAACCACTATGAAGAAACTAAGGCGTTCTACATAGAACTTAGAGATTCGATTCAGAGAGCAAGTCTGATCAAGCCAACCCTGTTCGGACGTCAGCAGCCAGGTGTCTCGACCGCAGAGGGCAGAACTACTCCGGTGAGTCCAATGCCAGCTCCGGAGTATACTACTCGAGGAACTGATAGCAAGTTAGATGAAAGGTTGCGTAAACAAGCTAGCAACTTCAAAGCCTTTTCTCGCTTCGTGACTAACATAGATCTGTCAAACATAGAAGAAAAATGGGAGTTTGAAGACATTTTGAAAACTCTTGAGACCCGTTGGAATGCGGTTGATGGTCTCCACTGGAAAATAGACAGCGAATTTGGTGAAGTAGACGAATGTTACGAGACTTCATACACGCAGCAAGAACAAATATACTTCAATATTAAGAACCAAATAACTCGTAAATTATTCTCTGCATCCCATCGAGAAAAGTCTACGCCGCAGCTGGATATCCCTATATTCAACGGAAATTGGGTTTCATTCAAGGACTTGTTCACGGAAGCAAATCACGGTAACCCATTTTTATCTGCTGCACAGAAAATGCAATTCCTCATATAATATAACTGGGATATTCATCAAGGTGTTAACCTTGATGAATATCCCAGTTACGCAACAAGCGACATCGAATCACATCAAACGTATACATGACGTAACAACCGAGTGCTTTAATGGTATCAAGAATTTAGGTGTCAACATTGACACCTGGGATCCAATGGTAGTACATCTGCTCACTCAAAAAATGGATTCCGAAACATTGAACGAATATTTCACCTCACTCAAACAGCCAAGAGAGCTGCCATCCCTGAGGGAATTTTTAGAATTTCTGGAGAACAAGTTAACTACCATGGAGTCAGCACGTCGTAAACAAGATACGATACAAAAATCTACAAGTCCTCCTTCAAATTCAGGGAACTATAGATCAAATCAGGGAAAACAATACTACGTCAGCAACAAGGCTACATCAACGAAGACCCCTTCCGTCTCCTGTCCAATCTGCAAAGATCATCATGGCATATATTATTGCAATAAGTTCAAAGAAATGGCACCAGGCCTAAAGAGAAAAAACTATAAGTCGACTCAATTTTTGTACAAATTGCCTGTACAATCACAATGAAAAAAAATGCACGTCCAGCAAACGTTGCCGGCAATGCAACGGTCAACATAATACGGTGTTACATGACGCCTATGCAAATGAAAATACGACGTCATGGAACGTTTACGTTACGTGCCCCCCGAGCAAGAATCAAGCCCCGGAGCTCATGTTGCTCAGCAAAAACTTGCTTCGACAGTTCTTTTAGCAACTGCAATTATCAAGGTGACAGGAGCTAATGGAATAAAAAGAACGATGCGAGCCCTCATTGACCAAGGATCCCAAGTTTCTAAGCTAAGGTTGCCACGACAGAACTGCAAGGGAATTATTACTGGCGTTGGTATAAATGACAAGACCTGCAAAGGAATGTTGAGTATCAACTGTACATCATTGGACGACAACTACAAATTCAGCACTAATGTTCTCATAATGAACAAGATAACAAGAAACTTGCCGAATTCAACATTTTCTAAACCATCATGGGTATTTTTAGAAGAAATTGACTTAGCCGACCCTCAGTACTACGTCAGCAACCCAGTTGATATATTATTGGGTGCGGATATATATGCTAAGATCATCATGAACAAGATTCACCGAGAAGATTCAGGTAGCTTCATTGCGCAACAAACACGCATTGGGTGGATTTTGTTCGGCTGGGTCCAAAGTCTTCAATGCAACCTAGTCCTGAATAACATACAAGACATTCAACAATTTTGGGAGATCGAAGATATTCCTGAAGATGATCAAATATCATTTGAAGACGATGAATGCATTCAATTTTACAAGTCGACCACGACAAGGTTGGAAGACGGAAGATATCAAGTGAGACTGCCACTAAAGTCAACTTTCAACAAGGATATTGGGGCATCTAAACACAAGGCAGTCGCTCAGCTGTATCAGATAGAACGAAAGTTCGCAAAAAACAAATGTATTGCAAAACAATACAGAACATTTATTGATGAATATTTATCTCTCGGTCACATGAAACCGGCGCACAGCAACAAGAAACCAGAGTATTTTCTACCGCATCACTGCGTACTACGTAGCGAGTCAACAACTACGTCACTCCGCGTAGTATTCAATGCATCATCAAACACTTCTACTGGGACGAGCTTAAATGAATGTATGCATACGGGACCCAATCTGCAAAAGGATCTTATGACACTTATACTGAAGTGGAGACAACATCGCATAGCCTTTATCGCGGACATTAAAAAAATGTTTCGCCAAATTTGGGCACATGAAGACGACCAAAACCTCCAAAAAATCGTTTGGCGAGATTCTTCTGATCAATACGTACAAAAGTATCAACTTACTACGGTCACCTATGGCACCAAGGCCGCGCCATTCTTGGCAATGATGACCCTAAGGCAATTAGCGGTGGACGAGAGATCAAATTACCCATATGCAGCTAAAGTCGTCGAAGAATGTTTTTACATGGACGATTTGTTACACGGTTCAGACTCTGTAGCAACAGCAAAACAATTACAGCGAGATTTGATGGCAATCCTCAAGACAGGTGGTTTCAATTTACGAAAATGGAGGTCCAATTATCAGGAATTGCAAGACAGCACCAGCAAAGGCTGCTACCAGGAGCGTTACGACTTCAAACAAGCTGAATCGACAAAAACATTAGGCCTTCACTGGAATCCGCAACAAGACATCTTCACATTTCAATCCAGGATTGAAACCACTACCAGTACGCAACTCACGAAGCGGCAGTTACTGTCTGAAATATCCAAACTCTTTGATCCCCTCGGTTGGCTCACTCCAGTTTCTACCAAGATGAAAATACTGTTTCAAGACATCTGGAAAGAGAAGAATTTGAATTGGGATGACAAGATTCCCGAACAAACTAATCGAGAATGGACAAAAATTAAACATGACGTAGAAAACATAAATCAATGCCAAATACCTCGATGGATAGGTACGGAATCAGCCGGAAACAATATCGAGTTACACGGATTTTGCGATGCATCGCAGAAGGCGTATGCATGTGTCGTGTATTGCAAAATTACAAGTCAAGGTGAAACAAAAATAACTTTAATGGTTGCGAAATCAAGATTGGTTCCATGCAACAAGAATATATCATTGCCCAAATTGGAATTAAGTGGAGCTCATCTGCTATCTAAACTAATGGTCAAAGTGAAGGTTGAAAGTTTGATCGGTCATGAGATCAAAGTTTATGGATGGACCGATTCTATGGCGGTTCTGGGATGGATACAAGGCGATCCCAATCGCTGGAAAGTTTTTGTTGCCAACAGGGTGCGACAAATAACAGAGGAGATGCCATCTCAATGTTGGCGATATGTGAAGTCAGCGGAGAATCCTGCAGACTGCGCGAGCCGTGGATCAACAAGTCTAAAACTAAAGGAAGATAATCTGTGGTGGAATGGACCCACCTGGCTACCTCATTGTACGCCAGAAGTCCAAGCAAGTCGCCAAACCTATTTCACAGATGAAGAATCCCTTAACAAGCAAGTAAATATTGTGACACAAGAAAAGTCACAAGTAAACAGCGTTATCAAACGACTTCTTAGCAGACTGAGCTCATTTACAATGATTCTGCACGTACTAGCTCGTTTACGGCGCCTGGTTATCAGAAAACCAGAAAACACATCAAAACCCTACATTACCTTAGCGGAGCTACGCAAGGCCAAGGTCGTAATAATCAAAGAAGTTCAGTTTGTGGAGTTCCAGCAAGATATACATGACCTGAAGAAGAAAAACAAAGTATCCACGTCAAGCAAGATCGTGAATCTGAGTTCGTTCCTAGATGAAGAGGGAATACTGCGTGTGGGTGGGAGGCTGCATCATGTTGCGATCAATCCTGAACTCAAACATCCTATAATTTTACCTCATCAACATCGTCTGACGGAACTAATAATAGAACACGCACATAAACTCACATTTCACGGCGGAGCTCGAGTTACATTAGCATGTATCAGGCAAAAATATTGGATAATCGGGGGCAATAATGCAACGAAAAAACTAATACGTCAATGTATTACCTGTAGAAAACAAAATCCTTCCAAACTTCAACCCCTGATGGGAGACCTGCCTGCAGCAAGAATCAATCCATCTCGACCCTGTATGCACACTGGCGTTGATTTTACTGGCCATTTCTATATCAAAACCAACAAGGGCCGTGGTGTCAAGACCACCAAAGGATATGTGTCAGTATTTGTGTGCATGGTGACGAAGGCCGTGCACTTGGAACTAGTCTCCGACCTCACAACGTCATCATTCATCGCTGCCTTACGCAGGATGGCAGCTAGAAGAGGCACACCTTGTCACGTGTATAGCGACAACGGCCGCAACTTCGTATGAGCTAGCAGGGTTCTACAAAACGAATATGAAGAATTGCAGAGAATCATTAATGATAAGCTAATGGCTGAGATATGGAGATCAAATGGCATTTTAACGCCCCTTCATGGCCATCAGCAGGAGGCCTATGGGAAGCTGCAGTGAAGAGTTTCAAGCAGCACCTCAAGAAAGTAATCGGTGAACAAAAATTGACTTACGAAGAGTTTACCACACTTCTAACACAAATTGAAGCCTGCCTAAACTCAAGGCCACTGTGTGCAATCTCAGAAGATCCTGAAGACCTAGATTTCTTGACACCTTCTCACTTCATAACTGGCGGACCTACGTTAACGTTAATTGAAACCGAAAGAGATCTACGAACACGCTGGCAGTTAACACAGAAAATACTACAAGATCTGTGGAAAAGATGGCGCACAGAATGTCTTGCGCAATTATCTGCAAGAAGCAAGTGGAGGCAATCTCAAACCAACATCAAGTTGGACGATATAGTTCTCATCCACGACGACAACCTCCCACCCGGCAAGTGGGCGATGGGAAGAGTCGTAGAACTACATCCAGGCAAGGACGGCCACGTGCGTGTCGTGACCTTAAAAACGAAAAGCGGCATTATTAAACGTCCCGTCATAAAAGTGTCCATACTTTTAGAACATAAAGAAGTTGCCCCACAGTGCGACACGGCACGAGACAATAAACAAGATGTGGAACACCAGCAAGCCCAAGCATCCTCAACAAGGAGGTCAGCATAAAGCAAGTTCAACTTGACAACCATGGTCACTACTCTCATCTTATTTTTAACATTCATTACAAGTGCAGAATGTAACATGAAGATAGCCCCATTTCAAACAAGTCAAAGCTTGTATTTTGACAAAGTATCTGACATGATGCTTATCAGAGACGATTGGAATATTGTGGTTTATTACAGCATGGATACGTACTGGCAATCAACTGCAAGGTTCAATGAATACATCCAATCGCTCAAACAAACATGTGACATCATACAAGATCAAGTTCACTGTGACGTAATCATACAGCAGCTACGTCATGCGTTCTCAGAACTCGAGCACTACAACCAAGTTTTGCAAAGCCAGCATTCCGGCACGCGACCCGGGACACTGCGTCAGCGCCGAGGCCTTATCAATGGCGTGGGATACATCGCTAACAGCCTATTCGGAGTGCTCGACGAAAGTTTCGCTGAAAAATATCGCAAGGCCATTTCTCTCATTCGAGAAAACGATAGGCATATAGTTTCTCTCTGGAAAAATCAGACTTCACTCATGGAAGCAGAAAACAACCTTCTTAAGCGCACAGAGCATGATATGAACCAGCAACTTAAAATGAGAAACCGTCACATGAATAAGTTACACGCAGCAGTGGACCAATTGAAAAACAACATTGAAGCTAACAGTATCATTAATGACTTCAACATGGGAGCTATAATAGCAAGTAATATGATGTATAATTTAAAGAGCATTCAGAATACGTTATTAGACACAGTTACAGACATATACAATGGTCGTTTCAACTTACATTTGATTACACCCGAACAATTCATGAACGAGTTAAGCACGATTTCTAGCAAGTTGCCCAAGGACGTCTCCCTACCAATTGACAACATACACTCGGACCTTCGGAAGATATATGATCTACTGGAAATAAAAACAAGACTTCTGGAAGACATTATCATCTTTGAGATCAAACTACCTCTCATCAGTCGAGATTCATACGAAATCCTCAAGATCATTTCGATCCCCAAGACAGTGGGCCAAAGTAACATGATCAGCATTAACTCAGTATCTGAGTTCATATCTATCAACATCAAGAAAGATACCTATATTAACATGTCGGAAGAAGACTTGAGATCATGTCCTACCGTATCGGGAGTTTATTACTGCCACATCTTACGACCCATATACCAAATTAAAGGAGACAAGAATTTCTGTGAAACGGAAAATTCGGAATGCAAAACAACATCAAGCTTCTGTAAAGATAAATTGCAAGAAACGTACACATTGAACAGATATTTTTACTTTTGCTGTGATAGGTGTCACGTTCGAACAATATGCGGCGATCAAATAACCGCACATCAGCTGGCACAAGCCGGTCTATTCAAAATAGGCCAAGGATGCATCGTCAAAACAAACAACTTTACCCTGTATTCACACAAACCTCACATAAGTGAATTAAAGACGAACGAAGATATGTATGCACCAGTGATTGCCCCTATCAACCACATCATTAACATCAGCATACCTAAACTAGTTTTGGACAACAAAAATCAAGATTTAGAACAAGAAATCAGCGAAGTAGACCAAAGGATACAGTCGATGAAAGCGGCAGATGTGATGTTACCTGATGATCTACGAGTATTGTTATAGCGGTTTGAGAAACCTCTTCATCCTTGTGTCTATTATGAAAAGTGGACTGTATTTGAAGGGTTCTGGCAATAGTGCGTTGAAAATAAGCGGGAAAATATTCACGGATCAATTCGGGCGATCTAGTATGGAAATGAGGGAAATAGTACGCCTTACCTTGTAGTGGTCGATGCCAGCCCACGTGTGGCAGCGAGCTGGTGTTCTTCTACTCCAAAATGGCTCCTTCAGGATCCACACACTTCACACAATTGTTTTATATCCGCGAGGCGGGTTAATAGACACGGTTCACAAGGTTCTCTGCAATCTAACTAATTAGATGCATCAGTCTCCAGCCAGGTGGCTTGGAAAGCTGGCGGTTGAGATACGAGGCCCGTTCACGTTGAAGTTTCGGTTCGTTCTGGCGACCTGTCATTAAGGCGTACATAAAGGGAAAAGGAATGAGGAAGGAACGAGATAATTAGGATATCGATCGCCCGCGAAATCTCAAATGCTTTTGTCTATGTGTTTTTGGTCATTGATTTATGACATTTACAAGAGATGGCGCTACCATTTTCCCGGCCTTAAAGGGTCACCTTTAATGAAAATTAAACTTAGCCCTATGAGGTGTACTACCGTATACCTATTCAGCAATACGGACTAAGATGCGGATTTTTACATTTCAGTTATTAAGATTTAAGATAAATACTGCGAGTTGCATAATACATTAAGTTGCATACCTTAGTTAAATTTTAATAGAAAAATTATGTTGCGTCGCTAACTAACTAAAACTAAGAGACCTAACTATCAAGTCAGGCCTTATTGAGTCGGTAATGGACACAGACGCACAACAGGGCGCACATAGCTACCCTTTGCGGTTTTCACAGTAACAACACGGGTTGTACCGTCCTTGGAGGTATGCAATTTATCAATAATGCCTAACGGCCATGAAAGGGGCGGAGAGTTATCAGTAATGATAACTACAATAGTACCCTCTTGTATAGAAGGTGCAGGACTATTCCATTTGGATCTAGCCTGAAGTTGATGTAAGTATTCTGAACGCCAGCGCTGCCAGAACGACTGCACCAGTTTGTCAAGTAGAGTATGTCGCTGAAGCAAGCTGAGCGAGTCTGCTTCAGGGGCGGGAAGGGACAACAATGGCGCGGTGTGCAAGAAATGCGCAGGGGTCAGTGCTGATGGTTCAGTAGGGTCACTACTCAAAGCAGTAAGTGGCCGCGAATTAACTAGAGCCTCAACCTTACTAAGGACAGTTATAAGTTCCTCGTAGGAGAGGATTTGTTGACCTATAACTTTAAAAAGGTGAGTTTTAACTACCTTAACCATACTTTCCCAACATCCTCCAAAATGTGGGGAAGCAGGCGGAATAAACTTCCAATCTATATGATTGAAGGAAAGTTCTTCCTCAAGATGAGGACGAAAATCTTTAAGAAATTTGTGAAGGTCGCGTAAATAAGAACTTGCACCTACGAAACAAGTACCGTTATCGGTATATAAGCATTTAATAGGACCGCGTCGCGAAAGAAAGCGTTTTAAGGCTGCAAGGAAAGTCACTGTACTTAAATCTGTAGCAACTTCAATGTGCGTGGCACGCGTCGTCAAACACGCAAAAATGCAGAGCCAAGCCTTACGGCTCTTAACACCTCGACCACGAAATGGTGTGTACTGCAGCGGGCCTGCATAGTCACAGCCGGTGTGAGTGAACGCCTTGTCGACTTGGTTAACACGCTGGCTAGGTAGATCTGCCATAAGTGGAAGAATAGGACGCGGGCGGAACTTAAAGCAAGTGTTACAGTTGTGGATTCTGTGACGAATTATTCGACGTGCAGCTAAAATCCAATAATTATGCCTGAGTAAGGACATAAGCAACTCCGGACCGGCATGAAGATGTTTCTTGTGACAAAAGTCAACAAGAAGATCAACAATATGGTCATGACGTGGTAGAATACAGGGATGTTTATATTCGTAGGGTTCGTCCGAATTTGTGAGACGACCACCAACTCGTATGATGCCGTGCTCATCGAGAAACGGCTTAAGCTTATGGATGGCGGGAGTACATGGTTTATTATTTTTTAAATTTAAAATATCGTTACGGAAATGAACATCCTGTACAGCTCGCAGCAATTTAATTTCTGCATATTTCAGATCAGAGCTTGATACAGTACGTGCACTAGGCAGTTGTCTTAAAAACTTATAGACGTAAACAATAGCGCGTAGCAACTTAGACCACGACGAAACACGTAGTGCTAGCGCGTAAATTGGTGATTCCGTAACCTCAGAAACCACGGCATGAGCGACTGATTTCTGTTCGGGTACGCCCTCATGCAGTGCATTGTGTTCGAAAGTATGTATGGGCCACTCAGCTGGGTCATGAGAAACCCACGATGGTCCACGATACCACAATGGATGCTGCAAGAGCTTAGCTGGCGTGACACCACGAGACAGACAATCAGCGGGGTTCTCAGTACCTGCGACATGGTTGAAACAATTAGCGGGTATAAGCTCTATCAGCTTAGTAACCCGATTGGCAACAAAAGTTTGCCAGCGGTGCGGTGAGGAATTTATCCAGGCGAGCACTACTTTAGAGTCAGTAAACGCGTATACCTTATGGATGCGGTAGTGGGGCGATATTGTGTCTTGTACCTTGCGAAGCAACTTAGACAACAGTAGGGCCGCGCACAACTCTAGTCTAGCCACCGAAATGGTTTTCACAGGTGAGACTTTAGACTTCGCACTAACTAACTGCACAGAGTAGTTAGAACCATTGTATATTTGCATGTATACGACTCCACCGTAAGCACGCTCGCTGGCGTCAGCGAAACCTACTAAATTCATGGTGCATCCGTCGACCAACCCCAGATGACGCGGGATAATAATTTCATTAAGCGTAGAAAGCTCAGTACAAAACTGCTTCCAGGCGGTGACTATATGTTCAGGTGGTATGTCGTCCCAGTCACACTTTGCTAGCCAAAGTTCCTTAATTAAGAGCTTAGCGTACAGAATAGTGGGGGCGACAAAACCCATTAAGTCCCATAGCCGAGCCACTGTGGAAAGCATGGTTCGCTTGGTACATTTATCATCTGGTGTGGTGACGTCAAAGCGGAAACTGTCACAAGACTTGTCCCAGCGTAAACCCAGGACCTTATGCGGTATAGACTTCTCATACTCGATATCGGGCGAAGCCTTATGAGTATCAGGTATGTGTGCGAGAACCTCTTTCGAGTTACTTGTCCATTTGACAAGGTCGAACTGGCCTCGCTTGAAGAGCTGAATAAGCTCATCACAAAGCGAAATTGCTTGCGGTATGGACATGACACTACAGGCAATGTCATCCATATATAGGGCGGAAGAAGCAGCAGCAGACGCTGCAGGGAAATTATCGCCTTCATCAGCGACTAACTGGCGGTCTACACGTAACGCGTGATATGGACTAGACTTAAATCCGAAGCAAACACGATTAAATCGGTAGACCATTATAGGTTCATGTTTACTGAATCTGTAAAAGATGCGTTGAAATCTACGGTCCGACTCACGAACGCTGACATTGAGAAACATTTGGCGGCAATCAGCAGACAGGGCTATTTGAAAGAGTCGAAAACGAATTATAATATTAAATAAATCACCCTGTAGATTGGGGCCTGCATGTAGAATGTCATTGATCGACTGTCCCGATGTAGTTCGACTACTAGCGTCTAAAACCACGCGAAGTTTAGTGGAAGTCTTATCTTCGCGAACGACACCGTGATGCGGAATGTAATATGACAGATTAGAAACGTTGTCATCTTTTAAAACCGGACTCAAATATCCCTTATTTATGTAGTCCGACATGACGTCATTGTAAGCGCTGCGTAACCCTAAGGACGCATCAAGTTTGCGCTCCAAACAATGAAAACGCCTAAGTGCGGCAGCGTATGAGTCGCCTAGCGAATAAGGGTCGTCGCAAAATGGCAGCGACACAATATATCTACCACTGTCATCGCGAACAGTGGTAGCGCGAAAATGTTCTTCGCACTCGAGATCCTTACGGCTCTGCGAGGGCGAGGCGGAAATTTCTTCAAGCTCCCAGAATCGCTTGAGAAGCGAATCTAAACTGGGATCTTGAAGAACAGAACAACATGAAGTTGTACTCGTACAGTGTGAAGTATGTGCCGTAGGTACGGAACCCATAACCACATACCCCAACACAGTTTCAATAGCGGGAGGTATATTATATTGCTCGCTATGCACTATGTTAGGCAAAAGCAAGCGCGGGAATATAGCAGCACCAATCAAAACATCGATACCGCTCGGCTCCGCAAACTTCGAATCTGCGAGCGGTAATGTTTTGAGATGTGTAAGTTTAGAGACATCGACGAGAGCGGTCGGCAATGTCTCCGTTATACGTTCAACAATAAGCGAAGAAACGTTAAAATTAATATCATTACTAAAACGAGAATATAATTTAATATCTACGGAACCTTTAACTGGTTTTTCCGACCCACCGATTCTTTTAACTATTAAATTAGAAGTATGAAAGTTCTTCCAAAGTCCTAGACGCTTAAAACATTCAGAAGTAATAAAATTACTTTGAGATGCGCTATCTAGTAAACAACGTATTATGTGCGGCTTATCATTTACATCGTAAATTACGACTTGAGCAGTAGCGAGCAGAACGGTTGTGTACGCCGTACATTGCGGGCTATCTCTTGCCGACGGCGACGCCGCAACGCATCGAGTGTCAATCGAACGCGATCGAGCGGCGCCAGCGACAGAGGTCGTACACAACGATACCTCAGACTGTGAGGTAATAGAAGGTACAGTCGGCATAGGCGTTGGGACCGGATTCGGCTGTGACGTCACTACAGTTGATAATTGCGGGTTTTTATTAAAATGTAACAATGTATGATGACGTTGATTACATGTGCGACACTTTAATTTAGAAGAACAGTTAACCGTTTTATGTTTAATACTCAAACAATTGACACAAGCATTGTTGTCTTTCACACATTTGAAACGAGCTGTCGGAGTCAAATTATCAAAAGCGGGACATTTATATAAGTGTTCATGGATATATGCTTCGCACAGACACTTGTTTGAATTATTTAACTCAGAGCAAGCTACATAGGATTGTGGATTAGGAGCGGTCATTTTATTATTAAAACTACGCGATTTATTAGACTTATGTGAATTGTCCGAACTATTAGGCTTATTATTGTTAGCTAAGGGTGGTTGGGTATTACGGAATATCCGACACCGATCATTGATGAAGCTGACAAAACTATCTAGAGTGGGAATCTTACGATTACGTTCTGTCATCTCGAAAGCGCGAATAGTTTCAGTGTCAAACTTTTTTATTGCGAGGTGCAATAAAATGAAATCCAGAAGGTCAACTAATTTTAGATTCTTTAGGGAATTAATTGCGGTGATGAACTTGTCCACGAATAGCTGGTAATTCGAAACAGACGCGGGACCGGACAATTTAAGATTTAAAGCTTGATCCAAGTAGGTAGACGCGAGGACACGAATATCCTGGTACCTATCGAGGAGTGCCTGGAATATGACTTGGTAATTCTCAGCACACGGTGTGACTCCCGCGAACACAGACTGTGCCTTCGGCGACAGCTTACCTATTAAATAGTACAACCTGTCTGCATCCGTCAGCGACTTATTGTCATGAACTGTAGATTTAAAACTTGCATAAAATAATGGCCAGTTTCTTATATCACCGTCGAACGACATGAGTTCGATTGGCGGCAACCTTGGTCTACATGTTGCGGAATCACTCATACTGTGCCTTCCGGACGGTTTATCTTCCAATTGAGACATCACACGTTTCACGGAACAATACATATCCTCGAATGAGGCGTAGGCTTGATAGCTAGGCTTCGCATCGAGATATATAGCCAGTAACCTAGCATTATAATCATCCAATAATTTATGAAAGTCCGTTCGAATATCATCTACTGTTACACAAGAACTGAGAAAGCCTTCTCTCACCGATTCGGAAGTATTAGCAACTTTAGAACGATCATAAATTGACTGAATACGCTCGAAAAGTATATTACGCTTAGCTTCTAAAATCACTAACTGTTGATCTTCCGAAGAAGCGATTGCTTTCGCATCACGCGGCATTGTTATGTTATGTAGTTACAAATAACCACACAAACAAAACAATGTACAGTAATTATTTAAACGAACAACTATATGTAGAAAAGTAATACTACTGATTGTGACTGTACTGTGACAACGGGTTTCGCAATATTTGCGTAATAACGAAATAAGTTTTTTCGTAGTACCCACTAACCAAAGTAATTATATAGTACAAAATGTTAATAGCATTACTATCCTAACCAGTTTTATTTTTAAGTTTGAATATTGTTTAAGATAAATGAATAGGTATAAATATGCAACTTATAGCCCGCAATCGTCTAAACGTATTCGGTAAAGTTATGATATTTATACTGCGTAGGTACCTACAAGTAGTACACCTATTTTATTTTTCTCTTATAGAATGAATGTCTACCCCGCGGTATTCGGAAAGTAACTTATTCCTAACAATTTATAATTGGAGGTAGGTGATTCCTATAAGGGCGGTTAAACTAAAAGACGCTTGAAATATAGAAATTTACAATACGACAAGTTAGTTTTAAATAAGAATTATTTTTAATAATAGCAGATACGTAATTATGAACCTGCTATAGCGGCGTTGACGGAACCACGTATTGGGTTTACAACTTGATTATGTGGGTAGGCGGCTAGGTGCCACGACCCTAGTAGGAATTTATGATTAATTCCTACGTAAGAAATAAAGGAAAATGGATATATTATAGTAATATATCCGGCTCGAAGGACCAAAAATGTTATAGCGGTTTGAGAAACCTCTTCATCCTTGTGTCTATTATGAAAAGTGGACTGTATTTGAAGGGTTCTGGCAATAGTGCGTTGAAAATAAGCGGGAAAATATTCACGGATCAATTCGGGCGATCTAGTATGGAAATGAGGGAAGTAGTACGCCTTACCTTGTAGTGGTCGATGCCAGCCCACGTGTGGCAGCGAGCTGGTGTTCTTCTACTCCAAAATGGCTCCTTCAGGATCCACACACTGCACACAATTGTTTTATATCCGCGAGGCGGGTTAATAGACACGGTTCACAAGGTTCTCTGCAATCTAACTAATTAGATGCATCAGTCTCCAGCCAGGTGGCTTGGAAAGCTGGCGGTTGAGATACGAGGCCCGTTCACGTTGAAGTTTCGGTTCGTTCTGGCGACCTGTCATTAAGGCGTACATAAAGGGAAAAGGAATGAGGAAGGAACGTGATAATTAGGATATCGATCGCCCGCGAAATCTCAAATGCGTTTGTCTATGTGTTTTTGGTCATTGATTTATGACATTTACAAGAGATGGCGCTACCAAGTATCTTATCATGATATTCATCACTACGCTGTGATCTACACTCTAGTTGGAATATTGGGCTTCGCTGCAATCGTCATTATAGCTCGCCGCACGCGATGTCGATGGCGAGTTCCATTGTCTCCACCACCGTCCGTTGCTGAGGAATCAAGAACAGGGCCTGCCGCGCCGCGCCGTGGGAGCAACAGCGATGCAAGGGAAACAAGTGGACACCTCGACTGCGTGCGCGTCCATGTTCCTCGCAACCCTCGCGTCCATATACGAAATTCCCCTTAATTAAGTTTATATAATGAATGGCTCTAAAATTTAATTATCATGTTTTAAACTTTAAGCTTTTTTTTTTGTAAATCTAAATGCACTTCATCCTTCCTATCTCGTCCGGGAATATGTACGATTACATCGCACATTTATTTAGCACGCTAGCATAAGCATTTTTACTTAATGTTAATCGAAATTATTACTAATACTGTTGAGTACACTTTCGACCGTTCTGTTGTAAACAAGTATATTCAATAAATATTTTATCAAGAATTCAGCAAGAATAGTTTTCTTCCATCTAATCAACATATCACATGTATTAGCAACAAAGTGCTCGTACAGTATCCTTTCTGCTTTTTGTTTCATCATGTCTTGTGTGTTGACAGTTCTTTGTTGGCTCCTTTTGAGCTTCAAAACTTTGACTACGACTACCATAATGAATATAATTCTGGTGAAATTACTTAACTAGGCTTTTTTTGGCAACAGATGTCTTTATTTCCTGGGCTAAACTTCATATCGATTTATTCCATTCTAATACCAACAACTAATACCACTGGTATTTGTTTCAACTCATATCTATTTTCTATGCCGAATGAATATCAAAACATGTTCAAAGATATAAGGTACAGACAGAAAAATTGAAAAAAAAAAACAGATTAACCTCTTACAAAAATGTTTGTTTAGCAAACGTCTAGTCCAATAATAAATATGATTAATAATCAACTTATTTATTATTTAAGTCCTTGTACCTGTATAATATTTGTGCAATAATTATTTAGGTCTACCTATCTAATAATAACTACGTCTGGTAAATTTTTCACAAAATCAAATCACTTTTATCTAACAATTGTAAAATATCATAGAATATCAACTTTTTGTATAATCAAATCGGTCATTCTTTACCTGTTTATTCGTTTCTTTTCCTTTTTACTCATTTTCGCCTATTCTATTGTCGTGACGAGATCTTTGTTTTTTTTATTATGGCTTTTGACTGTGCTAATATTCAAGAATGTAAAACACCAAGAACCATTGGTGTAAATTAAATTCAATAACTATGCCGATTATATGATATCTTTGCAGTCTATTTTGGTACAAAATAGACTACAAACATATCAAAGAAGTAAAGAGGTTAGGATAGAAAGGTGAAAGACCACGTCCGGTATTGGTATATAAAATTTTATAAACAAAAAAATGCACTTAAAGACTGCATACTACATGAAGGATGATAATCCAAAATATGTACTACAAAAGAGGAAGGAATTACAGAAACAAGTAAAAATAGAGAACGAGAGAGGACACAGCTATAATAAAGTATGACAAACTTATTATATTAAAACACAAAACAGAACCTACAAACAAAATCAAAAGGACATTAACTGTCTCACCGGAATATAACACCCAGTACCAGAAGTATTCAAACTTACAGGTATAAAAGATAAACAAAACACTACACGCAGCTGTTCGCATGTCTTCTAGCTTATCAGAAGGAATCTTAACACCAAGCATGCAAACATTTTTAGCCACCAAAAAATCCTTAACAACAAATAAGCAGAACAACAACGACACCACCACATAGCACCCTCCTCCCACACACATTCCATAAAAACTGTCTGCAAGCAAACAACAACAAGAATCATCTTCCAACCCGGCTGGTCACCGTGGAAGATTACGAGCTCCACCCTCCAAGGAACGGAAACTGCTCCCGCAAGACAAGACATTGCCTAGCATCAAGAAAAAAAAATAACTCAAGAAAAGCAAAAAATAAACGATGAAAAAAATTAAATTACAGCTTATGAAAATAAATTCAAACAAGAAAAACCAACTGTAGAAAAAATAACTCAAGAAAAAACAACTAAAGAAAAAAAAAACATCGCAATAAAAACTGAAGACAAAAAAATCAATACAAGAAAAAGATAGGTACAAAATATATTCGTTCTGGAGGAGGCCTATACCCGAATAGCCTATACAAAAAAAATAATATTGTAAAAGTGTATAGTGCAAAAACAAGAGTGAAAAATGGAATATGTAACATATACACACATTGTTAACTCTAAGAATGGGAAATAATAAAGGCAATTTTTTTTTAACTGTGCCGACCTTCATACAGGAAAATTTTTGATTATGTTTGACTGAGCTGACTGTACCAAATTCAAGTTGTTAGTCTTCGTTCGCACATTAAATTCAATTATTTAAATATTGGTATTCGTTCAAAATAGAAAATAAATATGAATGAAAAAAAAAAACAATGATTGAGAAAAATTTTATGTTGGTATTAGAACGGAATAAATCTTGCTATCGCTTTATTAAGAGAGGGACAATGATTAGTTTATTCGCATCTTTCTGTCATTTCAATGAAATGCCATCTACCTACTTGTCGTTTTATTATTTAGCATTTTTCATTTTAATTTTAATTCAGCTTCAGTTATCGAAATATTTACAGTTAGTATACGTATTCGAAATAGAATATTGCTCTATACTGCTTTCTTCCTCTATCCATACAATGCTGGACATCAGTTAATTCCAAAATCAAAAATATCTATAATCAATCACCAAAACAAATTATAGGTATGAGGAATCATACATTCTGTTCCGTGTATAGCTCTAGATTTCAAACTACCGCCAGCGGGTTCGTTGAAAGTTACAAATTATCCCAAAGGAATGTACTCCCTGGATAAAAAGTATCCTATGTTCTTCTACAAAGTCGAATCTATCTCTATTCCAAAATTTACAAACGGGCAGACAGAGTTACTTTCGCATTTATAATATTATATATCACAGTTGACAATTATAAAAAAAAAAAACTATTTATTTCAGATTTTTGGAATCCATAGAGTGTTAGTACAGTAAACAAAACAAACAAATAGCGTTAGTAACTAAAATTAAAGAAAACAAAAGACATTTATTTTATCATGTGGGCCCTGACCACTGACCTCTATCATACATTGTACACTGGACTTCATATAGTTGATGACAAAATGAAGACATTTGATTATCGCCATTTTGGCGCTGATAGCAACGTGAATTAACGTGAGAGTCGCATGGAACTAATATTAGAGATGGGACACAGCTTTCGGTAAAATACTTTTATGGGTTTTATCGATCGTGAGAATAATTTAATAAGAAAAAAAAACAGTTATTTTTATTATGATTAATTTTTAAGTAATAGAATAATTGCTGTAAAGGTTACTAAAAAATATTTTCAGTCAGATTGCAAGCATAAACTAGTGGATAGCGTGCTAGTAAAGTTATAGCGCATTACTGTCAGATCAGTGAGATTTAAATATGGGGTTAGGCTAACAACTTATCCTAAAAACTATCATATTTGAGCAAGTATCTCCTCGCTCAAGTACTCTAGTTGTACGCCCATCGGATTCGTGACGGGAACATCATTTATATAATAATAATAATAAATGAGATGGATTATCATTTACAACGGACGTATTTCTCGCTCTCATCGCTGAGATCTTGTCTCTGTAGTGTTAAGGTGCAAATAAGAGTGACATCGCATTCCAGCAAGGTGAAGACTTATATTTATTTATTTAAACTTCATGCACAAAGGTACAATGGCGGACTTAATGCCTTAGGCATTCTCTACCAGTCAACCAAGGGTGGTGAAGAGATAACATGACAGGTGCATTGTTTAAATCGTGGCAACAATTTAACAACAAAATATATTTTTAATTGCTTAACATATATACATATATTATATGATACATACCTAAATAAATATATATATTTAATAAAGTAATGAAAATAAGTTATCGAGATGACCCTACCCCCGCTGAAATCAGTTTTCAGCTCTGTTTCAGATGCAGATGAATTGTTTGACTTCAAAACATTTGTTAATAAAATTATAATTATCATGATATTGTTCCAGAATTAATTCCAGGTTCAGGAACGTAGTGATTGGTACAAGAGAGAGGCCTGTGCTCAGCAGTGGGCGAAGTCGGGCCGTGGATGATTATGATCATGATTCCAGAATTTAGTATTACACATTGTTATTGAACATATTAGAACTGATTATTAGGCATTCATATAATATTCATCACCAATACCAATATGAGATATTTAGTTCCAACATACTACGAGAAGTCAATACAGTAGATGAGTGATACGCCTTGCCAAGTCTACTATTTTGATATTAGTGTAATTTAAAAATATCACTAATACTGATATATTAGTTACAATATTATAATATTTCCAGTCAAATATAGTATTACCAAATTTTTTGAAATATCGGTAGTATCCTATCTCTAAATGTGTCAATTTTAGTTCCTGATACGCTCGAGCGGGGCGCTTTGAATCAGCACAAAAATCAACTGTAATTTCATATAGTATGTTTAGTCCAGCGTACTTGTATAATAGAGGTCAGTGGCCCTGACCCAGTGTTGAACGTACCGCGTGTCTAGCCAATCCGCTATAACGGCCAGGATGCTGTTGGTGCTGGCGCGCAGTCTGCAGAGCGCCGCGGCGTATCGTTTGCGGAGCACGGCGTGAAAGCCGTCTACGTGCGCGTCCGCGAACATGTCCGACGCACTGCACCAGCGCGGCAACCGCAACAACACCCTGAACGCGTTGTTGTACTGGACGCGCAGAGCGCTGAACGATCGTAGCGTATAACGAGCCCACAGGCTGCACGTGTAAAGCGATGTACAGTGCGTTCTAAAGAGTTTTATTTTAACACTCGCAGCACAACGCTTGAACCTGTGAGCTATCATATTCGCCCTGGTCGATAGCGCCCTACGCTCCCTGTCCATGTCCTCGTCATCACGTAGGTGTTCAGTGACCATGTGCCCAAGATATTTAAAGCAATTTTTATTATTAGGTACAGATAAAAGGCAGAATTGTAGCTACAGCTAGGTTAGTATACTATGCTTATTTCCACAGTATTATGTCTTATGGCATTCTGCTATGGGGATCAGCAGCAGACGTTGACTCAATTTTCATCCTACAAAAGAGGGCAATCCGCGCAATCTATAAAATGGGTCCTCGCGAGTCCCTCAGAGAAAAATTTAAAGAGATCGATATACTGACTCTACCTTCACTTTATATTTTGGAATGTATTTTGTATGTCCGTAAAAATCGAGGACTTTTCAAAACTAGAAGCGACTTCCATAATTTAAATACACGCAGTAAGCACGAAATTGTAATACCCAAATTCAGATTAACGAAAACTAGCAAGTCTTTTCTTATAAACAGTATACGCTTTTATAACAAGTTGCCAAAGTCGAACTGAACGATGGAAGGTTCAAAAACTACATCAAACGTATCCTTGTTAAAAAAGCATATTATAAAATCAAGGACTACGTTGAAGATAAAAACATTTGGCCTTAGCTCCTTCTGCGCATGCAGCTTCCCTGGTAACTTGTAAACGGCACAAATATGTGGATGTCTCTAACTATTCTCAATCTCATTTTTTCTTTCCTTCTTTTAATTAGACTTTTTACAATGGTTTTCAATCATCTTTATAGCCCTTTGCTAAGAATAGTTACAGCACTGATAACAAAATTTGTGCAACATGTTAAATTTAGTCTTGTTATACTTATTTTTATTATTTTTTACCTTTGTATAGATTCTTTTACCGATTGTTTTGTGAATGTGTGAACATTGTAGGCCTTCTAGATGCTAGTTAACATTTGTTAACTTTTTTATATAATATATAATCTCTTTATTTATTTATGTTTTAGTTTCTTACGACTTATTGTCTTATGTCGGGCCTACTTTGTCCCCCCATATCTAAGTACTAATGCTGTAACATGGAAATATTGTAAAACCAAACCATTTTTAAAAGAGTAACCATGGAGTTTCTTGCCGGTTCTTCTCCATAGGAAACGACCAACCCGAACCGTGCACATTTTGTCGACGTTTTATAAGTGCCCATGTAGGCCTATGTGAAATAAAAAAATTTATTTTTGATTTTTGAATTATTTTTCGAAATCAAGAAACTATAACATATTTTTTCAATTAAAACTTTATTCAGCCATAAACCAAATCAGTCAACAAAAGAGAAGCAGCCATTTTGGATTACTTTTATACCCAATTATATTGTTAGGCTTTTTACTTTTTTAATATTACAAGTTCCAGGTAAGTAGTAGTGTCCTTGAGACGTTTTTTGGGAATATAAATCAACAAAAGCGGGCCGAGTCATGCTCGCTTGTTAGGCACAATTAACGATTGATGTCGACGCTGGTTATTCCGCTATGATGACTTCACTCAAATGGCGGATAAGCCCGGAAAATTATTTCGTCTGAAATCGCACAAAATGGTATTAAGTGGATGAGCATTTTTTATAAAAGATGAAATCTACCTAAACTACTGGCGTAAGCGTCGGTCCGCCATTTAAAAAGTTACAACGGTTAAAAAATTATAAAAAATGTAGTGTAGCTAAAATTATGTTAACAAAAAAATACCTGTCTATGCTTGCTTCCTTGACTTATCGAAGGCCTTTGTCTTAGTGGACTACAACAGGCTCTGGGCCAAGCTTGGAGAGGTAGGGGCTCCCACTGAACTCATTAACATCTTGTCCTTTTGGTACAAAACCAGAAGAATTTTGTTAAGTGGGGCAATGTTTTATCGGACGAGTATGTACTGGAGTGTGGTGTGAGGCAGGGAGGCCTGTCCTCTCCAACACTATTTAACTTGTACGTTGATCAGCTGATCGATGGGCTCAGTAATTGCCATGTCGGTTGTCATATAGATAACGTCTGTGTTAATAACATCAGGTACGCTGACGAAATGGTGTTGCTGAGTCCATCGCTCAGTGGTTTAAGAAAACTGCTCGATATTTGTGAGTCATATGCTGCGGCCCACGGTCTGAGGTAAAACGAGAAGAAGAGTGTTTGTATGGTCATAAGAGGTGGTATTAAACAACCGAAGCATGTACCACCTGTCTATCTGAACGGAGTACCTTTAGAACGTGTCGCTCAGTTTAAGTATCTAGGGCACTTTGTGACAGAGACCCTGAAAGATGATGCGGATGTAGAGCGAGAACGAAGAGCGCTGTCGGTGCGTGCTAACATGTTGGTCTATAGATTCTCAAGGTGTTCAGTAGACGTAAAGGTGACACTGTTCAGAGCCTACTGCCAAAACTTTTACTCCAGCGCTTTATGGTTCAACTACACCCAGCGGGCCTACAGAGCTCTTCGTGTACAATACAATGACGCCTTTAGGATTCTGGTGAGGCTCCCCCGATACTGCAGCGCGTCGGGCATGTTTGCTGACGCTAGAGTCGATGACTTTTATGCCATGATGCGCAAGAAAACTGCTTCTCTGACGCGTCGGATTCGGGGGAGCGACAACGGAATCCTAAGGATGTTTTCTGAGAGGCCAGACTCTGAGATGCTGGGAAGAGTCATCCAGCTTCACGTGACGAGATGACACTATTACAATAAGTTAACTAACATAGTTTTAAGACCTTTGTTACTAACAACTATGCACATGTAATTAGTCTGCAATAAATGGATTTTATTTATTATTATTAAAACCTTGGATAGAATAATTAGCACCAATATCGGCCTTTGTATAAAAAGGTTTGCGTTAAAAAGGTGCGTATTTGAAATAATGCAACCTTCATAATTTACAACTTCAACATTTACAACTCATTAATTCGCTCACACATAAATTATCTTATCGAAATCTGGGGATGCGCTACAAAACCTGCAATTAAAGATCTGCAAATAGCACAAAATATAATAATTAAACTTCTATTTAACTACGATTATCATACATCTACATCTGAACTATACAAAAACACCAAACTAATGAGCATTCATCAACTTTACACTTTCAATTCCTGCGTTCTCATTAGAAAAATTCTTAATAAAACCATACACACACAGCTATCCTACAACACCAAAACATCCAAATACAGCCAAAGAAACCCTAACCAACTACAGGCGCGACCCCCGCGAACGCAATATGGCAAGAAAAATATAAAATACGAAGGCGTCCAGCTTTATAATAATCTACCAGCAGATATAAGGAACACATCTTCTTTTAATGTATACAGAGCTAAACTCAAACAGTACGTCACTAACAACACAAACCTTATAAGCTAACCATAAAAGTCTCACTATAGTCGATATCGTACCTACCTACCTACATCAAGAAAACAAAACTGTTAGCTACTGGACTACACTAACCTTAGTCATGAATTTATTCGATAAGTGAACAATGTATGTTTTTTTTGAATAAATAAAGGATCTTTAAACCGATAAATTTATCAAGGTAATTGAAAAATACTGGCCAATAAGTTCAAAAAATTACTGAGTAAAGCCAAGTTCTTTTTTTAAATTATTTTGTGTGTTAATGGCTGTTTGTGTATTTTCTATAAAAACCATTAGCTTTTATGCTTTTTACTAAGGAACGATTTTGATATTATTTAATTTAATGGAGGCTCTATTCGGTGATTTAAGTTGATAAATATTATTTTAGTCGACAAATAACCACAGGAATTGGGGCTGGGTCACCCTCCTCCATAGGAGAGCACCCCATACGATTTCTTATACGTTGCCCCCGGGTGGTGCTAATCAGGTGACATTAACTGGTGGCTTGATGAACACAGGCCTGGATAAAATTATCTACGCCTGTGTCTACCGATCGCACAGTGGAGATCAGGAGTCAACCAGGCTCACGGAACATCTGAGTGAGGCGGCTGATACGGCATAGCAGCGGTACTCTTCTGCTCAATTACTGATACTGGAAGATTTCAATGCCAACCACCAGGTGCGGCTCTTCCCATACCAGTGTACTGATCATGCTGGGCGAGAGACACGAAAGCTTGCGCTTACGTTAAGTCTCGCCCAGCTGGTCCAGGGAGCAACGAGGGTGCCGGATAGTCTGGTGAAGTCGGTATCCGTCTACTTCCCCCCCAATCCCAGCCCAAGAGGCACTCGGCGGGTTTGGCGGTACAGGTCAGTAGATTGGGATGGGATGCATCCTTTCTTCGCATCTTATCCTTGGCAGCCCACTTGCTTATCTTCGGCTAATCCTTCGTCGTGCGTGGACGCCGTGACGGATGTGTTGCTTCAGGGAATGGAGTACTATATTCAATTCTCTGACGTAGCAATGTCTAGCGTTGACCGGCCATAGTTTGGCGCCAAGTGCAATCGCACCAACAAGCTTGAATATGAGGCGTACCTGGTATGGATCGGCGCAAGATAACGACGTGAGCCAGCGGAAGAGAGCCTTCAATAGGGATGGCCCAGTCCTGCAAGAGGGTATTGCGAAGGTGAAGACGAAGGGTTCGGTTTGACCACATAAGCCGTATTGGGGTTCAAACTTGCTTCCTACCCAGCCAGTAGTAAAGCGTTCTGGTCCCTGGCTAAGTCAGTTGAATCAAATTTCTGCCATCCCTCACAACCACCACTGCTGAAACCCGACGGAACGCTGGCCCCCTCTGCTGAGTGCTGCGCAACCTTGACGTGAACAAAGCTAGTTGCCCCGACGGGAATTGGAATTGTAATGAAAATCAAAAATTCTGCGCCTGAATTGTCTCCAATCTTGACACGCCTATATCGCCTTTCATAAAAGCCTGGAAAAGTACCGAATGCTTGGAAGCAAGCTAACGTTCAGCCTGTGTCCAAGAAGGGCAGTCGGACTGATCCGGCCAACTACCAGACCCATTTCAGTTACGTCCATCCTGTGCAAGAGTATGGAGCGGGTGCTCAACTCCAAGCTCCTGACATACCTAGAAGCTAACAACAGCCTCAGTGACCGCCAATATGTCTTCCGCCAAAATCGGTCAACTGGAGATCTTCTAGCGTATGCCATTTACATATGGAGTAAGGCCATCGAGAGGCACGGGGAAGTGATCGCCGTCTCCCTCAACATCTCGAAGACTTTTGGCAGGCTCTGGCATGAGAGCCTTATTGGTAAGTTTCCTTCATTCGGTCTGACCAGTGGTCTGTGTGATTGGATCGTAGACTTCCTGACAGACCGGTCTATACGAGTGGTTATTGAAGGCCGCTCGTCTGACCAAATGGATATCAACGCCGGGGTGCCTCAGGGGTCGGTACTCTCACCAACATTGTTCTTGCTGCACATAAATGATCTGCTAATACACGGGACCTTTAGGATACAGACGACAGCACTGTTTCTGAGAGGTATATAGCGTTTGAACATGTCTTTGCAGGCAATCTACAAATGGAGCGATGCCAATCTTGTCAGGTTCAATGCTGCTATGACCCAGGCGTGTCTTTTTCCCGATAAAAGGAGCCAATTCCTCCCGGCTCCTACTTTCCGTGATGTGACCGTACCGATAATGGACTATCTTGACCTTCTTGGCGTTACGTTGACATTGACCTTTAATTTTGGTGGATTAATAGAGGCAAAAGCTCAACGGGCTGCCAAAAAGTTGGGGCTACTTGCAAAGGTAAGACGGTACTTCACGCCAGAACAGTTGCTTAACTTGTATCAAGCGCCAGTTCGGGCATGCATGGAGCAATGCTCTCATCTCTAGGACGGATCGGCCAACTATCAGCTGGATGCACTAGAGTCGATCGAAAAATGGCCAGTTTTTCGATCGACTCTAGTCGATCTAGAGGCTCATCAGCAATGAGATACTGGTCGAGTCCGAGACCGGCGCCATGTCGCCAGGGTTTTTTATTGGCTACATTTCAGGGTGTTTGCGATGGAATTGCATGAACTAATTCCTCCTAGCCCGTTCCATCATCGGACTACAAGACGTACGGCGATGCGTCATTGGCACATGGTGGACATCCCACCCATACGCAACAAACATTTTGGGAATACTTTTATTATGCGTACAGCTAAGGAGTGGAATTCCCTGCCATAATCTATATTTCCTGATAGCTACAACCTGGGAGTCTTTTAGTCAACAGTGAATAGGTTTCTTCTAGGCAAGCGTGCAACATCGTTGACCACATCATCGCTTACCATCAGGTGAGATAGTGGTCAAGCGCGAGCCTAAGAATAATAGAAAAAAAATAAAGTTTATATCAATCGTTACTTTATTTAGTCACATACATAGTAAAAATGTCAGAAAACTAAATGAACACTCTATTCTTATTCCATTGAAAAAAATCTAGAATAAAAATGCCGAATTTAGCTGGATACAGGCAAAAAAAGCAGTGTTTTGCATCATGCCCTAATTACTCAAGAGATTTTAATACCCTTAATATGAGAATGTAATAGAACATCAGAACACGAAAATAGCACATTTTTGTGAAAAAACTGCGTGCCAAATCCAGCTAACAGGACAAAACAAAGGATTTTTCTGAAATCATAGAACGACTAAATGTTCATTATATTTACAGATGAATTTGTTGGGATTGAAACACCTTATTGTTAAATCTACCAAATATTGTTTCGGAGTACAATGATAAGACATGAAAATAAAATAACTGGCCAAGTGAGAGTTGGACTCGCGCACCGAGGGTTCCGAACAAACAACTAAATGTGAACATTGCTCTAACGAAAAGGTAAACTGGATTATGACACAAAATTAACATTGCTGTTGAAAAACTGTTGTTCCCAAACATCGTTATGGGTCGCACTCAGTTTACCAAATACAATTTTTTTTTTTTTTGTGACTTAGTTACTTTACGGGTTTTTCCTTTTTTTGTGCTATAAAACATTGCTTCTTAACACAGGACAATGGCAGAAGCCCATACATTGTTTTAGCTGAGATTAAATTCCTACGTATATAAATGAAAAATATCTGATATTCTAAATTAATTTGTGGAAAAAAAATCGTGAATGATGAGAATAACAGCTAACAGCAGGTAGTCACGAACTTTTGTAGGTGATGTTTGGGCAACATTTAAGAATGTATCTAATTATAGGTAATATTTATCAATTTCATGGAAATAAAAGGGCAATACTGCATTAGTATTTCTCTTCCCTAGTTGTTTCAGCATGAAATGTAAAATATACTCTTTGGAAAGTGTTTATTTATCGACTTTGACGTGTATCAGAAGGTCGTCGTCACAAACCAAGCAATATTTTTTTTAGACTTGGATACTAGTCTTTTTGCCTATCGTTAATTGAAAGTAATTAATTTGTTTCTACTAAACTACAGTATTCTTACTTAACTGCAAGGACACCTGCACTGAGACATAAGCTGTATTGTTAATTAATTAACTCCATTTAATTATAATAACAAATACTACAATCACTGCTTGTCACTTGGCAGAATAAGTGTAAAATGGCAACACTAAGTTAATGAAAGTTAACGAAAATATCAACTAGCTTTCATTAATTATAATGGTTTTTTTATCCGTGGTGAACCATTTATTGTTATACTTTGAAAAAAACGTTTACAATTAATGGTTTTTTTTTCACAGCTCCAAGAGCTTGCAGATTTGAATATTTGAAATTATGTTCAACTGGATACATCCAAGGTTCTTAAGGAAAAAGTCTCGACAGACGGTCAAACAGACAATGAAGTGATCCTATAAGGGTTTATTGTTTTCCTTTTATGGAACGGAACCATAAAAACAATGGAAATATACTCAATAGGTAGCTGTTTACTTTTACTCAATTGCTTGTTATGTGATTTTGTTTATCTTGGCACTGAGAGGAAAACATGTAGATAACGTAGAATCCCATTTATCAAGTGACATATAAAGTGCTGAGGCGGCTGATCCTGCTTCATACTAGTATTATTAATGTGTGGGTAAGTCTGTATGTTTGGATGTTTGTTAATCAATAATGCATTCACGCCTCAACAGCTGAACGTATTTAGATGTAACACAGTAGATCTTCGCTTGAATTAGGAAACTGTTTAGTCCGGTCTTTTTTTCTTTTCGTGTTGATTAACTCAACATTTAAGTCTCAACTATTCAAGTATGGATTTTTTGAATTTTCTTTCTTAAAAGGTTAAAATGGGGTGTTCCAAGTTTTTATGAAAACTAAATTGATTATTATCAAAATTACTTGAAATTTAGTTTTCCTGCTCTTCAATACAATTAAAGAAACATGTATTCAAGGCTTTTTAGAATTTCATACCCAAAAGGGGCAAAAAGGTGTGTTAATGTTTGTATGAAAACTAAATTTTTTCTTATCAATATTACTGGAAATTTAGTATTTCTGCTCTTCAATACAATAAAACAAACAATAATTTAAGGGTTCTTTGAATTTCATCGCTTAAAGGGGTAAAAAGGGTTGTTAAAGTTTATGTGAATGAGTACTGGATGTGCAATGGCAATAGTTATCATAACTCGAGAACCACTGATACCCTCTGACTATGTCTTTGAGTTTAAACGATAACAATTCCTCTTAAGGTCTGCTTTGCAATGACCATAAACAAATCTCAAGGTCAATCATTAAGAGTGGCAGGCATAGATTTAAGGCAAGATTGCTTCCGACACGGGCAATTTTACGTTGCCTGTCCCAGAGTCAGCACTAGCAGCCTGGTAATTTTGACATCAGACAGATAAAACACCAATGTTATATACAAAGAAGTGGTTAATTAAAAAAAAAACTTCTTGATGACGACTTTGTTAATGTAAGCTAATTGAAGTACCCATATCTAGACTGTACAGGATGGCGGAAAACTCATCACTCTATCGGAAGATGCTTTAAATTTTGCAAATGGCGGAAAATATTAATTTTGCTTCGACATTTGTGAAGTAAACAGATACAAAATATAGCTAACCTCCAAGCGGGTGTAACCTACGTCAAGCCATTCTAAATCGCGACCACGAGGAAGACAACTTTTCATCGAAAATCATCATGAGCTAGCTCTGTGAATAAGCAAAATTATCACCTCTGTGGCACCACTTGGACAATTTAGTCATTCGCCACGTTCAGACCCCTAACTTTGACGTGGCAAATCTTGATCCCTTTTTTACAGTCATTTGAATCATCAAATGACTGTAAAAAAGGGACAGATGTATACAAGTCATATACATTTGTCCCTTACGCACACTCTAAATAACCTTGCTCTAAGAGCTTATGGTCACCCCCCTGATCCTGAAGAGAGCAGGCGGTAGGGCTGACAAGGAGGTGGAGCATATCTTTCGATAAGCCTACATACTGCCACTCTGTCCTCTTGGGTTAACATTAAAGCGGGAAATATTTTTCACGCCATCAAAGCCGCGGGCTTGTGTTCCTATATAAAGATGGTTCTGCGTAGTAGCTCTTAAAGTAGAAGAACAATATGTTTAGTGCCCATGCAAAGTGATATAAAACCTTGTTATAGTACTAGGTAGTTAGGTACTACGCATTACGATTATTAGATTACACATGCAGTGTTCACAGCGTAAGTTTAGTCGTGTTAGACAATGCAAGGCGTTAAGGGCTTGGGTATCTAATGTAATGACATTCATCGGCTTATTATATTTTTCTACAATTCTTCTTCTGTCGCGTGGCGTCGCGGTACAGTTTACCTAATTAGGTATACTGCTTGGGTCCATTATATGGCCAAGTTTATTGCAGCTTCGCGTTCAGGTGATCTAGGGTGCAGATAAACGGACATTTGGCGTACTCCAGCAAATGGAAGATTTTTCTACAATTTACTAAAATATTCGCATGTGACGCATTTTTTTACCTTCAGGTTAGTTGATATCATTATTATTATAATTCGTTATCTTATTGCCGTTAAATAATTACTTACTATCTAATAAAAGTATACTTCCAGGCTAGCGTGTTCCATCGTTGACACATCAACGCTTAACATCAGGCAGGATAGAGGACAAATAACAATCTAAATATACAATATGTCTACTGCTTTACTATTATTGTAAAGAAAGAGTGCGACTTTCATGAGCTTTTGTTTATGTGGAGGGGTTATCTATATATGGAACCACTCAATCTATTTGAAAAATGATTTTACCGTTTGAAGATACACTACTTGCAGATGGACATATGCAATAAGTACTTAAATTAAAAAAGTTCAACCCGGACATAACCGGGACGGATATCTAGTCAATAATAAAATAAGCCTTGCGTAATTAAATGCTCGCGAGATCAAAATGTTTTGGGTCACCATTTAAAAGTAATCTGAATAGAAATATAACAGAAAATGCCGTAATTCACGAAAACTAAGAGATCTGAAAATATCTGTTTCGAATCATCCATCACTCCATAAGAATTTAAATCAAACCTAAGTCTGTTTCTGTCCAGGTTTATGTTTATTTTATCTTATGTTCAGTCGATTCTCGTTTATTACGAAACAGTATTGCAGTGTTGTTTCTGTTTGTGATTGTTCCACTATTAGAAAAACGGGCCAAGAAGGTCATCGGCAATGAGACAGTGGTTGAGTCAAGGCTTCAGAGCTTTGAACATCGTCACCTGTCTCACACAAGCCTGTCAGTTTTTATCGGTTACATTTCGGGGAGTGTACGATAGAACTGCACAATTTGATGCCACCTAGTCCGTTCCATCATCGGACTACAAGACGAACGGCGATGCGTCATCGGTATATGGTGGACATCTCACCCTTACGCACAAAGCGTTTTGGGAATACTTTTATTGTGCATACAGCTAAGGAGTGGAATTCCCTGCCAGAGTCTGTATTTCCTGATAGCTACAACCTAGGAGTCTTTTAGTCAAAAGTGAATAGGTTACTTCTAGGCAAGTGTGCTCCATCGTCGACCACATCATCGCTTACCATCAGATAAGATCGTGGTCAATCAGTGCCTATCTTCAAAGAATTCTTTATTTATTTACATATGTACATTATTATTAACAAACTAATGTTAAAACTTAAATAAGAATAAAAATATGTAAAATTACGGGACGTCAAAAAATTCGTCCATATCGCTGTCAACAGGAAAAGGGCCCAGTACGCTGGCAGCATTGGCTCATTGGATGGCAATTCTGATTTTTTGGCCAACAAAAGGCCAGCCCCCTGGTCTTGTGAAGAGTCAACCAACCGCTTGGCCATATCCCGAAATAATAGGTGTGCACTCGTACCCCATGGCCCTAGTGTTTCCACCCCAAACGGCTCAAACACATAATTACCAATTAAGTTGTTGTATTTGCACCGTTTGAGGTTTTCAGCACCTGCAGCAGCCGCCCCAGCCGTCCCAGCCCACCGTGCTAGGCAGATAGGATAGTGCAAGTGTGTCGACGCAAGTTGCATCCCACACCAAAGACCTACCCAACTTCCATGGCATTATCTGGTCATACCATCTGGTCTCGTCCCATCGACGCGTGCCAGGCCATTGGGTTCTAAGACAGCTGGCACCCCGGCAGTGGCAAGAGCACGACGGATGAGATCATTAAAACCAGCGTGCCGCGCAATCCGACCTGCACTCTTACTACAAGAAAGGCCATGGTGTCTGAGACAATCGACTGCTTCACCGCATTGACAGCGATGTGGAGCCAGGAAGCGCCCAATCGCAGGCATTTAGCGAGTCGGAAGGTTGTGTCACCTAGCATAGTGCCTGGCGCCGGTAGTGCCTGAAGCCAGAGGCCCGACTTCCACTCACCCACAGCCAGCAGGCGGGCACGCTCAGCAGTATTGGTAGACGTATTAATAAGGTTATTCCGTACCAACCTGCAGAGCGGCTCATCCCACTGTCTCTGCGAAATCGGGTTTTTGGGCCGATCCGTATCCGGGCAAGCGACTTTCCAGGCGTCCTCTGCGTCTGTCAAGCACGGCACTTCCGAGTCAAACAGGGAAAGAGCTAAAATTTTTCTGGTTAGCTTTGCAGTGCTGTGAACAGAAGACAGGAACGCTGGTAAGCTTACACTAGAAATTTTGCGGACGTCGAGGCCACCAAAACGAATTGGTAGGGTAGCTTGTAGCCACGCTCGGTCATCCAAGGCCACATTAAGAATGGATGTTAATGTATTGCGAATAATTTGGTAAATTTTGTCCAAAAGTTATGTTTTCTTCCAAATAGGAGAATAACGGAGAAAATACATACAATTTGGTCCTAAACAGCAATATCTGATAAGGGTGAAGTTGAATGTAAGTTAATTTTGGAGAGTCTATCCGAAATATCATTAATATCTTTGATTTTTTGCTTCGATGAAAGATATGGGAACCTAGGAGGTGCAGGGAAATTTTTGCCTATCTTTAATAATTAAAAAAACTATTTAATAAATTTGAGGAACGACTGTCTCGAGCGACTGCGTAGTGGACAAAAACGCCACTGCTGACTGCTGAGGATGAGGCCTTGGGTTCAATTCTTGGGTCAGGTGAATCTGGTATTTATCAGTAGCAGCCCAGTGTCTTAATTTGTAACCGGTTAATGGCGATATAGCACATTGTTCGCAGAACGGATGGCCGATGGGGCAGAAAAGTTCTGGAGTGGCAACCGCGAACAGGAAGACGTTGCGTGGGACGGGAAGACGGTGCAAAAATATTACGGGTCTGTGAAAACCATTTTGGATTCAGGGATCCGTTTGCGTAAATTAAGCTTTAAATTGCTATTATTTGTTAGTCAAGTGTCCCCCTTTTTTTTTTTTTTTTCCCTGTGTGGTAAATCCTCATTGAATGTTCTCCGCCCTGGGGGAGCGGAGGGGTCTGTCAGACTCGTACTGTCTAAAAACCACCCCGGTGTTCCGTCTCACACCTACACCGGGGGTCGCGGGAACAACGATACTTCCGCAACCCCCGGCTAGTGCTGGCCCGCCTCTGCGGGCCACGACCTCGGGTTGGGGGGGAGTGAGGTGTTTGACTCCCCCGCAACGTCTGAGAGGGGCGTGCGTGGAAGACTACGCGCCGCCACCTCGGGTCCAGATGTTTGGGGGGCGACGGACGTCCCCGGGTCCGTCGCCCCTGGACCCATTTACGGGGGCCGGAAGAGGGCGTTATTCGCCCTCCGCCGACGCCCGGCGCGTCTGCTACGGATCGGGTTAGCGGATGAAATCTCCCTCTCCCTCTCCGCAGCCTCCTTCTGCGAGACCACTGTTTCGCAGAAGGATACCACCGCGTCCCAGGACTCTTCACTGCCGACCATAGACTCGACTACGGCCGGCAGCGACAGGTCACTGCCTACTTCTGAGATGAGGGCACGGCGCGGCTCCTCCCAAGCGGCACATTCTGCCAGCGTATGCCGTGCCGTGTCCTCCCGGCAGTCGACGCAGTGGTGACACCGGGCGTCCGGCTCCCTGTTTATGCGACACAGGTACTTCCCGAAGCAACCATGCGCCAAGAGCACCTGCGTCACCCGAAACGACAGGGAGCCGTGCCTCCTCCCGAGCCAGTGCTCGAGCACTGGCCGGACCGCCTCGATGGTGACGAGGCCGGCGGTAGGGCGTGCAAGCCTGTCCCGCCATTCCGCCACCAGGACCTCGCGGAGCTGAGACCGACGCAACTCCATATGTCGCTGCATCGGCCCTTCGTCCCGCGCCCGCGCTTCCTCGCGCCACCGATACAGTGACTCGAGTACGTTCGCCTCCAGGTCCCAGGGCGGGGATCCGGCCAGTGCACAAGCCGCCTCGTAGGAGATCGTGCGATATCCCCTGATGACTCTGACGGCCATCGCTCTCTGCGGCTTTCGCAGAACAGCGATGCTGCCGGCCGTCAGGTCACTCGCCCAGATCGGGGCCCCATACAGGGCCATCGATCGCACGATCCCCACGTAGAGCCGTCTACAGGCAGCGCTTGGGCCCCCCAGATTGGGAAGCAGTGATGACAGCGCCCCAGCCGCGCCCAATAACTTCCCCCCCTCCTACCAACTAAATGGTTGCTTTTGGTTAGGTGAAAATATTCAAGACAGTAGTATATATGTTGCAGTCAAAACCAGTCATTAGTAAGTTTAACTAGCAAAATCTCGTAAGCTCTCGACAATAGTACTTTTGACTGACATTATAGTCAAAATTAGTTTTGCCCAATGGAGCTGGTTAAAAGTAGTGTGATTGGTTCTATCAGTCATTGTAACGGAGATTTTAATAAATGAATAATAAATAAATCATCGAAAGCGCGGCTTTCGCAGAACAGCGATGCTGCCGGCCGTCAGGTCAGTCGCCCAGATCGGGGCCCCATACAGGGCCATCGATCGCACGATCCCCACGTAGAGCCGTCTACAGGCAGCGCTCGGGCCCCCCAGATTGGGAAGCAGCGATGACAGCGCCCCAGCCGCGCCCAATAACTCCCCCCCCCTCCTACCAACTAAATGGTTGCTTTTGGTTAGGTGAAAATATTCAAGACAGTAGTATATATGTTGCAGTCAAAACCAGTCATTAGTAAGTTTTACTAGCAAAATCACGTAAGCTCTCGACAATAGTACTTTTGACTGACATTATAGTCAAAATTAGTTTTGCCCAATGGAGCTGGTTAAAAGTAGTGTGATTGGTTCTATCAGTCATTGTAACGGAGATTTTAATAAATGAATAATAAATAAATCATCGAAAGCGTGGCTGTAGCGATTAAATTTATTTCAAAAATGTGTGGGAATTTCAAACGCTATCTAAATGTCACGTGTCCAATCCCTAACATTTTGGCATTTCGACTAACGCCATCGCCGACTTCGATTGACACGTCTTGTCTAGAGCCTCTGTTCAATGTGGTTGTCACACACTGCATATATCTCTCTTTTCTTGTGCCAATTTCCGTTCTCCCTTTTTTTTTTTTTTATCACTCTGGGAAAAAATGCATTACGCATACCCGCCCATTGGGGGAATGGGCGGGCTATGTGGGACTCCCCGGGCAAGCCCGGTATACCCACTAAAATAACCCAGCGGCACTCCCGCATCGTCTGTGTGGAGGAGGACTGGGAAACCGGCACAGCCTTTACGTCCAGTCCTCCGCCGACGACCGCCCGCCTTTACGGCAGGCCCTTCACGCCCCTCCCTTAGTGGAGGGGCCCGGGAACGACCGCGAGTGCTCGGCCGTTCCCGCCCGATGGTGGTGATTGTGCAGTGCAGACGAGAGGCGCCCCCGCACCTGTCGCCCGCTAATCACCACCAGGAGGTGGGAGGAGACAATCATACAACCGCCTTCTCCCACCTCTTCTTCGCCTGCGGAGCGGCGGCGCGAGAGGATCGTCCTCCCGCGCACGCTCCGCCGCCTCCTTTTGCGACATCACGACCTCGGATGGCGGTTGCATTCTCCCTCCTGTGGAGGGAGTCCGCCCAGATGGGTGCCCCGTAGAGGGCCATGCTCCGCAGGATACAATCGCCGGCACCGTAAACTGGGCCCCCCCAGGTTCGGCATGAGCCATGAGAGGGCGTCCGCGGCTTACAACAGGCGCGTCGACAGCCAAGTGAAGTGCGGGCCGAAGCGCCACCTGCTGTCCAGCACTAGGCCCAGATATTTCATCTGGGCCTTCACCTCAATTCGGACGCCCTCCACGACAATGTGGGCGGCAGGAGGGCAGCGCTGCCGAGGCACGTGAAAGAACACGGCCTTGGTCTTGTTCAGCGCCACCCTCAATCCAAGCTGGCGGATCCTACTTGCCACTAAGGATCCGCCAGCAGAGGCCAGACAGGCCGCCTCTCCAAATTTCCTCCCCCGGGCAGTGAGGAGAGTGTCATCCGCATAGCAGATGACACTCGTGCCCGTGAGGAGGGTGCCCTGCAGGAGCCAATCGAATCCGATGTTCCACAAGGGGGGCCCTAGCACCGACCCCTGTGGAACACCGGACTCCGCGCCGTAGCGCCTGATCCTGGCCGTCTTGTCCACGAGGAGGACCTCACGGTCCTCCAGGTAGCTGGCCAGGATCGCCCGCAGATATTGGGGCACTCCGTGGTACCGGAGTGCCTCCAATATGGTCGAGTGGGGCACGGAGTTGAAAGCGTTGGCGATGTCAAACGACACCGCCAACACTCCGTCCCCAGCCTCGACCGCCTCCTTCACCTGGCCCCTGAGTAGGGCCAACGCGTCGATCGTCGAACGCCCCCGTCGGAAGCCGAACTGGGCGTCCGACAGGTCTGGCCCTACCTCCCGCAAATGGCTATTTAGCCGGGTGGCGATGATCCCCTCGAACAATTTACCGACCTCATCGAGCAGAACGATGGGCCGGTATGCCGAGGGGGAGTCCACGGGACGTCCCTCCTTCCGGAGGAGGCACAATTGCCCCTCCTTCCACTTTTTCGGGAACCTCCCAGCCGTAAGACACGCGCTGAAGAGGTCCCGAAACCTACCCTCCATGAGGGACGCCACGATGGCCACCACCCGTGCGGGGACGCCGTCCGGTCCAGGGGCCGTCTTCTTCGCGCGGAGGGACAGAACCCCCGCGCGAAATTCCTCTTCAGATACCGGAGGGACCTCTTCCTCCGGCGTAGCCACCACCCCCCCCAGTGGGGGGTTTATCGTTGGTGGGGTGAAGTTGGTCCTGCGCGGAAACAGTGACCTAACCACCCCATCCAGCAACGCCGGCTCCAGGGTCTCCGTAAGTGGGGGACCAAAGGGGCTCAGTTGGTTTCGCGCCGCCTTATATGGCCTCCCATACGGATCCCTGTCGAGGCCCTCCAGCATCTCGGCCCTCGCCGAGTCCTTGGCGGCGCACATAGCCGACTTGAGGACCGTCTTTGCCTCTAGGTAAGAGGCGTAGAGGCGGTCCTCCCCGGCCTGAGATCGGGTAGTGCGCCGCCGACTCCGCGTGTAGGCCCTCCTGGCCTCCACGCAGGTGGCTCGGAGGCCTGCCAGCTCCTCCGACCACCAATACACGGCGCGACGGGGAGGCGGACGGCGTGACCGAGGCATGCTGGCGTTGCACACCTCGGTCAGGGACCTCTTGAGCCAGACCGCCGCGCGGTCCACGTCCAGGACTGGCACGACAGGGGGCGAGAGCCAGTCCTGGAGAAAGGCCGCCTCCTTGGCTGCCTCCCGGTCCAGGCGGGTGAGAGCCCACCGCGGGAAGGGAGATTGGCCCGAGCGGGGCGTCCTCCCCCGAGGGCCGGTGGAGATGTCGAACCGCACGTATCGGTGGTCCGACATGGTCTCCACCGTCTCCACCCGCCAGTTCACTACGCGGGCGGCTAGGGTGGGGGTGGCAAACGACACGTCTACCACTGACCCTCCCCGTTGCCGCACACACGTGTGGACCGCCCCCCTGTTGAGGAGGGACACGCCGCAAGAGGCCGCCCAAAACACGGTGGCGCGTCCCCGGACGTTACAGGAGGCAGCCGGGTTGCCCCAAGCCTCCGACTTGGCGTTCAGGTCACCTATCACGGCGACCTGGCGTGGTGCCGCCCTCCCGGCGACTGCCGTGAGAACTTCGAGGAAGTTCTCGATATCCCTTAGAGGGCGGTTTGGGGAGAAATAGACCCCTACCAGGGCCGTATCCCCCCCCCACGCGGCGGCCACGTATCCCGGTCCCCTCTCTAAAAGCTTCTGATGTAGCTGGCTGACCTCCTTCTGCAGGCGATCGACCCTCGCCTGCAGTTGCCGCGTCTCGTCGGTCGCCTGGCGCTGCACCAGCTCCCCGACGATACCGCGCATGCTCACAGCCCGGCAATTGAGGGCCTTTTGGAAGGTCCCCTTCAGGTGTGAGGACTTGGTGGCGACCTCGACGATCCCCTCTTCGTCCTCTTCGGCCATCCTCTGCAGCTCGACCAGTGAGTGGTCCGCGTACAGGACGAGGGACGCGCCGTATCCTGACTTGGCCTGGGCAATGCGCGTCTGCTGCTCCTTGGCAGCCACCCGTTCCTCCAACTCCTGCTGGAGCTGCTCCCACCGGGTCAAGTCCAACTTGCGCTGGGCATCTGCCAGACCCACGTCGTGGGTATCCGCTGCCGTCTTGGTTGACTTTTTGGCCTTAGCCTTCCTTACGGTCTCCTTCGCCGAACCCGAGGAGCCGTCGGACCCATCCTTAAGGAAGGCCCGCTTACGCGAACGCGATCGTGTTCGAGGATCCTCGATCACCATCGGTCCGGAACCCGACATAACGGACTCGTTGTCGGAGTCCGACTCGTCTGCTTTGCCGCCGTAGAGGTCTCCACCTTCTGTCGACACAGAAGTGTCGCGTTGGCCCTGAGAAGGGCCTTTGGGTTGGCCCTGAGAAGGGCCTTTGGGTTTTTTTAAAAACTGCCCGAGGGCGTTACGCGCAGGGGTAGACATGGTCTCAAATCAATCGCAGCAACAAGGCAATAAAATAAAATTCGCTACGATGCACAACACACTTTAGCCGCACCCAGTCTGCCACTCCGTTACGGTGGTCAGAACTGGGGCGTTACCGAGGGAAACGCCGTGGACGTATGCGCTGTGATTGATTTCCGTTCTCCCTATCCTAACTAACCTAACCTTTTTTTTTTTTTTTTTTTAGCGTGGAAAAATGCTCATGCATACTGCGCTACCACGGGGAGATAGCGCAGGTATGTGGGACTCTAACCCACTAAAACTCCACGGTGTCCTCCTGTGCCGCTTATGGCGAGAACACGGGAACGCGTTAGCATACATCCGCGAACCTACCGGGGCTGACCGTCTCTGGAACTCCTCTGGGGTTAACCTCCATCACCGGCGCACCAGAACACACTGTACGCCGTGACCACCCCAGGGACCAAACCAGCACATGGGTGCCAGACGAACCCGTGTATGGCACCCTTGGCCCCCTGTGACGGGACAGGAAAGTGGCCCCGCCACCTACCACTTTTCAGCCGCAGGGGATAGGGAGAGCGGCCAACGCTATACCGACAATCCTCTTCCCCTGCGGCCCCACCGCGTCCGCCATCAGACGGTGGCGACCCCGTCAGACCGCGGAGAGTAGGGCGAGCGGCGCACCATTATACCGGCACTCCTCTCCCGCCGCGGCCTCCAACCCTCAGCCAAGATGCCTACCATACCATATCGCGGCCCGCCTCAGTTGCGTTGACGCCCATGCGGCACCGCAACCTACTTATTGGCCGCTACGTCGTCGGCTTGTCGGTAAAAGCCCTGACGAGCGGCCCCTCCTCGGGTTCCTCTTCGCTTCACCGTGGTTGTCCAAGCCACGGCTACTGAGCCCCCCCGCCTCGACAATGCGGGATCCCACCGGGGGGGAACTTTTTTTTTTTTTTTCCCCTCGAACAAAATGCCTAATGCATACCGCGCCGTCCGGGGACACGACGTGGTTATGTGGGGCTTGCACCCACTAAAACTCCGACTGTGCACCTACTTTCGCCTTGATGGGTTGGCCGCGAGAACTGCTACTCATGACATTCGCGACCCATCCCGCGTGGCCCACTTCTTGGCTCCTTCTCCTTTGCCAACTCTAACTCTTCTCCTGCACAACTCCAGGGGCCGTGCAGCATGAACGATAGAGTCCCCGATCTATCATTCGCTGACCCCTGTTATGGCGGCATCAGGTCTGCGTTTCGCCGCCTGCGCCGTCCTGCCCTTCTGCGACGAATCGGGTCAGCGAGAGAGTCTGCCTCACTGGCCCGCTCCGCTGCTTCTTTCTGCGAGATAACATCCTTGCAGAAAGACGCAACCACCTGCAATGCCATTTCACTGCCGACCATTGCCCTAACAATGGCTGGCAGTGACAGATCTTGCCCAATTTCTGCCGTCATAACACGACGCTGCGCCTCCCAGGCAGAGCACTGCTCGAGAGTATGCAGGGCCGTGTCCTGGTTGCAACCGCACTGGTGACACATGGGGGTCACCTCCCGTCTTGCCACTGTGTGCAGGTATTTGCCAAAGCAGCCATGCCCCGATAATACCTGCACTAAACGGAACGACAACGTCCCGTGTCGCCTCCGTATCCGCTCCTCCAGGAATGGCTGGATAGCCCCAACAGTCCAGTGACCTGCGCTGGGAGTCTGCGCCTCTCTGCGCCACCTCAACACCACTTCGGGCGGCGGGCCGCTGCCATTCTCCGCCCGAATTGCCGCACTTCGTTGGTAAACTTCGGCGAGCACTCGCGCCTCCAGATCCCACGGGGGTGTTCCTGCTAATACGAATGCCACTTCAGCTGAGATTGACTGACGGCCGACTCTTTGCGGTCTCCGCAGCTGAGCCTTGTTCTGGGCAGTCAGGGAGTTCGCCCACACTGGGGCGCCGTACAGCTCCATCGAGCGCACCACCCCCGTGTAAAGCCGTCGGCAACTCACACTCGGTCGACCCAGATTCGGCAGTAGCCGACTTAGGGCGGAAGCTGTGCCAATAAGCTTCGGTGCAAGTCCGCAGAAGTGCTCGCCGAAGTTCCACCTACGGTCCACGACCAGGCCCAGGTATTTCATGTGCGTCCGCACCATAATTCGCTCACTACCTAAGGTAATGTGAGCGCCCGCTAGTGGCCGGCGGCGGGGCCCATAAAATACCAAGGCTTCCGTCTTCTCGAGCGCCACCCTAAGACCAAGCGCTTCGATGCGGCTAATGACCAGGGACGCACCCTCAGTGGCCAAGTGTGCCGCCCCTTCAAAGTTGCCTCCCCGGGCTGTGATGAGAGTGTCATCAGCATAGCAAATGACGCCCAGCCCGGGAGAGAGATCTGTCTAATGACACCGCCAACATTACATTCCCTTGCGTTACCGCCTTGAGACACAGAATGGCGTCTACGGTTGATCGCCCGCCTCTAAAACCAAATTGGGAACCGACAGGTTTGGGCCAACCGTTTCCAAATGCCGGACGATGCGGGTAGCGAGAATCTTCTCCAGCATCTTCCCCACCTCGTCCTACAGCACTATTGGTCTGTATGCCGATGGGGACTCCGGAGGTCGTCCAGCCTTTTGCAGCAATACCAGCCAACCGTCTTTTCAAGGCTTAGGGAACCATCTCGACGTCAGACAAGATTCGAACAGTTCCCTAAGGCTATTCTCCATCCCATCCAATGCTAGAGCCAACACCTTTGAAGGCACCCCGTCTGGTCCTGGGGCGGTGGTTTTTGAACGCGCCCGCAAAATCACCGCCTCCATCTCCACATCTGTGATCACAGGAGTCTCCTCTTCGACGTCCTGGTCATCAGCTGCTGGCGTTATTGTGAGTGGTGTGTGTTCCGCCTGACTCGGGAAAAGTGCTTCCACGACTTCAGCAAGGAACTGAGGCTGAAGGGATTCCGTTAATGGGGGGCCTTGGGCACGGAGTTTACTCCGCGCCGCACGGTACGGGCATCCCAAAGGATCACGGTTTAGGCCGTCCAACATTTCTCGCCTCGCTTGCTCTTTTGCTCAGAAAATCGCCAACTGTAGAGCTTCCCGGGCGCTTCGGTAGGACTCGTACAGTTGGGACTCCACCTCCTCATTACGGCGGCGCAGTCTGCGCACATGCGAGTAAGACCTCCGGGCAGTAATGAAGGCTCGCGGAGGTCCGCCAATTCCTGGGACCACCAATAAACCTGCCGGGGGGGAACCTAACCTAACCTAACCCAGGGTTCGCAGGGGATCTCTCGGTTTATTTCTACTCTTTTTAACACAGTATATTTCTCAAAATGGAGTTACCTCGACGGGACAGCAGTGGAGTGTGCATGTGTTGCTGAGCCGCAAACCATGCTCTACCTCCATTCCTGTCCTCTTTGCCCCAAAACATGCAACTATGGTCTACTAGTTACTACTCGCTACTACAGATGACGCCGGCTAAGTAAGCTGCAGGTGGCTATGTTTTGGGCCAAACAAAGTTGAACGACTGTCGTACCAGCAACACACAGAAAAAGAATAAACACAGTACGCATACCTACTAAGTTAAAACTTTCCTTCCTCGCAATAATGACTTTTTCGGAAAGGACCGAGTTTATTTTCGTAACAATGAACTGTCATTTAAACTTGTTTTTGTAGCTACGGATGATTTTCTTTGGAACCAATATTTTAACAACGGAGGCCCTTTTGTGATAAAAGAAGCAATTTCCGTCATGTTCCAGGAAATAAAAACATAATTAATTCCGACGGCAGTCAGTTAAAAAGGTACCGCACGCACAATAAGTGCTTGGTAGTGGAGTGGCGGACACAGGATCGATACAAAAAGACGATATCTAATTTCACTTCTTCATTAAATGTTTTGCATCAGACTACTCATCTTCATCATTTCTGCCGAAAGATGTCTACTGCTGGACATAGACCTCCCAAGTGTCATCACATCGATCGTTCCTGCGCATCTCGAAGCCAGCAGATTGCCGCTGCCTTAACCAGGTCAGCGGTACACCTGCGGTACACAGCGGTGCTTCTTCCAAAATTTTCGGCTCCATCGACCATCCGTTCTTCGAGCAATGTGCCCTGACCACTGCCACTTGAGTTTGGCATTTTATTTTATTTTTCCTCCTGCGAATATCTTTATTTCACACAAGGAAACTGTTACTATATCTTAATTTAAGCCGTTCACTTTACTTCTATTCCTGTTTTCTCACACTATTGTCTACATTTCTTTTTTCATTTCTCATTTCCGCGGGTCTGCTGGTAGAAAATGCCTAACAATTAAGAAGTGCATTTGTACTCTATTGTCTCAATGTGTTGTCTTTATGTATTATATTGTGTGTACTGTAATTATGAAAAAAACATAGCCCTCTACACTGTCTCCCCTTTGGGTGACTTTAAGCTTTCTGATGTTCCCCAATGTGAGGGTCAGACTACTACAGAATTTTATATGTCATTTATCATTTCAGTCGAAGGGCGTCAACTGCCAGGTCTACTACATAAGTCGCCACATCGACCGATCCTGTGTTCTTCGCATCCAGCTGGTTCATGAAATAATGCCGCTAAAACTCATCAAGCTTCAGTATTCTGGTGTTATTTTAAAACGAATATGTATGCATTGATTACATATTCTATGTAATCAATGCATACATATTAGGACCACGAACCGATCTAATCGAAAAGACCTTTCGATATAATTATTTTAACATGGGCAAAATAACTTTCGTTTCGGAAGTCGGTGTCTTTGGTACCTCTCGTTATTATCATTTTTCGACACCGACTTCCGAAACGAAAGTTATTTTGCACTTTTTAGTGTTTTTCTTTTGAAATCGGTTTATTTTTTGGTGAAAAAGTTTCCTATTTCTCTCTTTTTAGTTTTAGTACACTATCTAAAATATCTACTATCTAAAATGCTACTATACTACTATCTAAAATGTCACTATCTAATCTATCTAAAATTAGTATTTTCTATAGTACAGTACTAAAAGGATTGACAAAATACCCATAATAACTCAATTTACACATTTGTGCTGTTTATCGCTAAAGAGTTCGGTTGTATGCTCTATATCTTGAAAACTGCTGTACCAATTTTGATGAAACTGGTAATATTCCCTAAATCGAAAGATACTCAATACAACACAAAAATAGTAATCACTATCCAATAAACAGTTTCGGTGAAATGCGTGGACAAACATACATACATAGATACAAACATACACTTATGAAATTTTGCACACGTGTTTCAGAAGCCCATACTCAGTGACATATGTGAATATTGTGCAATTCCAACAATATTACATACAAACGTGTCGAATTGTGTACCTCCGGTTTTTTGAATTCGGTAATAAATACACTACAAAGTGAAAATAACTTCAATTTCGGCAGTCGGTGTCAAAAAATGAAGAAATTAAAACAAGAACACCGAATTCCGAAATTGAAGTTATTTTCACTTTTTTTTATTAAAAGTCAATTTCAAGTTATGTGAAGACGTTTCAAATTGTGCCATTACTCGCGGCTTTTCAGCCGTTCTATTCCGTAAAAGTTTCATCCTGAAAACTTAGATGAAGTGGGCTCAATCCCTAACATTACTTGGAATAACAGCTTACTTCAATGGGCTTATTTCGAGTTTTTACTCGTGGGAAACTAATATAAGCGTCGTCTGGTGACAGTAAGGGAAATCGCTTTTCTGTATACAAATTGCCAATGAGAACGATAACGCAATCAAGTGAGTTAATTAAAAAAGAAAACCCCCCTGGGCCGTCCATCCATCCGAATCGGGAAACGTCACCACACCCTATACCGACAATTGATCCGAATCGGAAATTGAAAATATCCGATTCGGATGGTTGTTACGTTCTATATATACGTCATGTGGAAGGATATTCTCGATAGATCTTGGTTTTAGTCGATATTTTAATAGACAATAGTGAAACGCCGCTAGTTGTTGAATCCCCCGACGCCATTAAATTTATTTTCAAAGTCAGTGCACGTCGGTCGCGGTTTTCAGTGTGTTTTTTGCTGATTATTTTCAATATTAATTTTATATTTAATATATATTCGTAATATTATATTTGTATGGGGAGGTGTAATATTTTTAATTATTATTTGTGTAATCGGGTGTAAAAATTGAATAAAAACATTGTAAAAAAGGGTTTATTTGATTTTTTTTTTTTAAGTCGACCCACAAATCTGAGAAAATTTCCTTTACACAATATTTACAAATAAATTACAAGGTAAAACTGGGTAAATACCTGTGAAATCTGATAGATAAGCTATTCATAACGATTCTAACAACATAACATTTATACATGGTTTCCATACAAAAGTTCCGAGAAATCGGCGTATTTCTGAGACCGGGCGATCGGGGAAAAAAAACATTGCGTCGGGGAATTTGTCGGTCGCCATCTTGCGGCCCCGCGGGTTGGATGGCTGAGGGGAACTAAAAAGACGTAAACAAGAAGAAAAACAATGCTCTGCAGTCGGAGGATACATATTCGCGAGTTGGCTGACCAAAGCCAGATGTAACTTCCGACTGCACAATATTATTTTCTTCTTGTTTACATCTTTTAGTTTACTTTTTAAGCAGTCGGGAAATATCTTTTATTGATACCGCACGCGACGGGTGTGGCAGAAAAAAAAATTGGGCTACCATAATATGGCGCCCAAAAGCCGCCAATTCTCTATTTTCCAATTTTAATGTAGCCAGTGACACTCGCAAGGTTAAGGCAAATTGATTGACATCATCATCATCATATCAGCCGAAAGACGTCTACTGCTGGATATAGCCCCCACCCAAGCGTCGCGAACGCTACATTGACATAAGAATCATCAAAATCGATCAACGCGTTTGGCCTCTCGAACTCTAGTCAAAGAGACTGATAAGCACATTACCCTCCTTCAGCAGTCCGGTAAACAACTCACACTACGGCCTCAGGGTCACTTCTCCTAAGTTGTCATGTTGACTTTGCTTCAGAATAGTACATCAGTTTATTTCTTGCTGGCTTAAAAGTCACACTAAAATCGTGATTGCTTTTATGCCGAGTAAAATTATAATATATGTAAGACGAGACTGAGTCTAATAATATGTGTAAGAGTTTCGTTCGAGTTGTAAGCTAGCGTAATAATCCTAATCCTAGCGTAGTCTCAGATACCTACCGAGAACTTGATAAATTAAAGACAATACGGCTGCGTGTTTTAATATAATTTCTTATCATTTATTTATTTACATTTAAAAGGAAACTTAAACACTTACAATGGGCGGCATTTTCATATTCCGCGATCTCTTCCAGGCAACCTGGAAATGTTTAAAGATAGAACAATTTCTATGAAGTCGTTATCACATCGTTGTCGCAATGTCGCTTCGCGCCTGTGTAAGCCTTCAATTGGTGCAGCACTGCTTTGGGTTTTCGCAGGATCTAGTAATCCAACAAGCCTTAGCACTTAGCCTAAGATTAGAATGATATAGCTTAACTCAACTTTGCTTGTAGTAAGTTTCCGAAAAAACCGAATCGGGTATTTCTCGATCGAGGATTAAGCTTGCTAATTTCACAGATTGCAACTATGTGATGCGAAAACACATTCCAAAACATAAAAATTACCGGGTATAAAAATACACGAAAAGGTACAAATGGAAACAAAGACGCAACCGTTAGAAATTTTTGGCGATAATTACATTGTTCCGCTAGCTAGAGGCTAATTTATTGCAAATTAAGTTATCCGTCGACGGACAAGGACCTCTACCTAATTTCCTCTACGAGATTTACTTAATCATTGTCAGAATTAAATCCCGGCGATTGTAATTTTCCAGCAATTGTGCTACACATAGCAGGGAAAATGGAAAGATAACAAACTATACTGTTTCACGGAATTTGTACATAGCGCAATGTATACGTGAGTGAAAATGGATTTTAAATTACAAAACTTAACAAGCTGCTTAGTTCTGCACAAATATACGAGTAAGGTCGACTTAAATAAACTAGCAAAGCTTTTAAGATTCACACAAATATAAACTATCATTAATGATGATAATTAAACATTTTTATTTTATCTCATATTTTCTGGTAGCTAACTACACTACCAGCGGCCGTCTATACCTAGTTGCTTTTAATTATGGGTTAAGAAAATAATATATGTCGCATCATGGGTGTCCGATAGATGCAAAACATCGGGAAATCAGGATGTATTCCCTTAGGTTTCATCGTGTGTGGGCAGGTAGGTGGGGCAATCGTTAAAACGAAATCACACAAATTATTCGATACACTGGGTTTAATCAAATAGTCACAACTCATAGTTACGATCTTGCTTACTAATATTACGGATCGACAGTGATTCTACGACGTCTTAGTTTTGAGGCGGTCAGAACTATACTATATATGTGTCCCCACCACGCAAGTGGTTAGAAAAGTGCGCCAATGCGTAGTTTTTAGGGTTCCGTACCCAAAGGGTCAAAACGGGACCCTATTACTAAGACTCCGCGGTCCGTCTGTCTGTCTGTCTGCTTCATACTTTGCTAACTCTTCAATGATTAGGGTTCCGTACCCAAAGGGTCAAAACGGGACCCTATTACTAAGACTCCGCGGTCCGTCTGTCTGTCTGTCTGCTTCATACTTTGCTAACTCTTCAATGAATAAATGTGAGTCATATCCAGACAAATTATGAAAGACAACAGGAATGAATGAACAAACTCTATACATCAAATTACAATGGGAGTGCGCTGCCCCACGATACACAGATGTAATATGATCATGATCTCGGACTTTATCATTCACTAATAATTGTTTACATATGTGACACGTAGTCGAATTTCGATAATCCATCTCTTGTTCTACTGATAATGGGGTCATTGGCTTTTTACTTTTTAAAATCTTATGTATGTTTTTAACGTCTTTTATTAAATATTTAACAAATATTTCCACACAATCTTTACCTCGATATGTAACATACTTATTTAATTGATCATTATGTGCGCAACAAATATAATAAGCGAAACACGAGGGTTGATGTGTTTTTAGTTTCTGAGTATTCAAAGAGCTATTTTCATTACAGTCTATTAACATACATTCAAAATCAACATAAACTATAAAATTAATTTTCGCTGCCTCTCGAAATGTTTAAACTTTAGTGCAGAATTATTTTCAGGAAATATAGTCAAAATCTTAGGGCAAATATGAGTCTTGTGTCTATTTTCATTACTAAATAGTTGTAGACATACATCACACAAATAATGTTTTCTTTTAGAACGAGTCACTTGACGTCGCACTAGACGAATTAAATCTTTAATTAGACAGTACTGCCCGATAGATTTTTTTTCGATATAAAGTAAATTAAAATCTCCAGGTCCAGTGACCGTATTGTTCTGTATACCATAAATATTTAAACTGATGTTGTTTTTTTTTTTTTTTCTAACGTTTTTATATCATTTATCATAGGAGGAAATGACATTCCCTCAATATTTAAAACAGAGCTATAATGTGGGTATGAACTTGTTCTACATACATTATTTTTAGCTGGGTATAATCCAGCAACTATACTCCATAGTAAACAACAATTATCTTTATTTTTAATATTTATACAACTTTTCGAATGCTTAATAGCTGACGGCAGTTCTATATAAGAACCACCTCTCATAGGAGAATACTTGTTTATATTAATTTCAAGATGACTCATAGAAATAAATGTCCAACCAGATTGACAGTGCTGGAACTCGGTTAATTTATTATTTAGTTTATTTATTACTTTGGTTAATAATTCATTCAAATCAGTGTTCTTATATATAATTTCATATTTGGTATTAAACGACTTTAATTGTTGTTCATCTGATTTTGCTAACATAAAATAGGCAAACAATTCGAAACTCAATTTTGTGCAATTGTGTTCATTAAGTGACATATTTATCAATTCTGTTACATGTATTAGATGATCACCCAGAAACGCCTCTAAACCGTGGTACTCGTCTTCCTGAGTGACATTCAATCTGTATGTCATTAATCTGTTTTTGAATGCTGTTGCAATAATATGAATATCTGAGAACTTGGTATTCAATAAACAATTTGCTTTGTGTATATTCGTTCTCATATGATTGGAATACTGATTTTCTGGTATTCCAATTTTACATTTATGACAGGTTAATGACTTTCTAGATCTGGATTTGCTGTTGAGGTGTAACTATAAATAAGAAAACCAATGACGAGATTACGTATATGATATTTATTTATACAATATAATACTTATAAAATATAGTACGATTATTAATAAGATATATTATGTACGTAGGTAAATACAATTGAAAGAATATACAATTTAACTAACAAAAAGTAACGTCTGGTTAATCAAATAAAGACGTTAAGTATCATAGGCACCCATGTGGGTGATAGCACAGTTTTTAAAATAATTTTGAGTTGCTTTAACAAACTCCTTTATGTGAATCCAAGATTCTTTATTTTCATCTAATTTTGACTTGATGGTAGTTATGGCCGAGCGCCATCTATTTATAGGCATTATTTTTTTAATTTCTTTCGTATTGTAAATTTTCATTTCTACATAATATTTTCCTTCTTTAGTCTCGCTTATCTGTCGGGAATATCCCTTAGCCATCCTTCTAATAAAATATGAGTATAGTGGGGGTATATTACCAGTTTTGTGGGCTCTCTGTGTTGGAGTGACGCTTTCTTCACTATCGCTGTCTTCACCGAATAATTCTCTAGCTGTAACTCGAGCTGGCGGTGTTACTGGCGAAACTACGATTGGCTTTGATTTTTTGGCGCTTGTTGACTCTTCACTCAGCTTGCTGGTCCTTTCCCGCTTCGTTTTTTTCTCCCCTGTCTTCCTCCTCGTCTCTTGCTCAGAGTCATGCCTGAAGAGGAATAGGTCGTTGCTAAGTAGTTTCGACCTGTGAACAAAAAAAATAAACGTTTTAGTGCATTGCAATCAATCGGTTTCCTTCATAATTCCTACATTTTTGAAAAAAGGAACTTTTCGTGACGAAAATAAGTGATTAACAGATATAAATATCGTTTGATTTGTGTAGGCATTGAATCAGAAAAATCGTTCAGTCAGCTACTGTAATAACCATGATGAAAAAAACAAAATTAATAATATACGTAGCATGATCAGTGAAGGAATCGAACCTACAGCATTGAAAAGCATTACTCAGTCTATTTCGAGCTAAATGGGCTAACTATTGAAGGTCAACATTTTAATACTTGAATATATCAATTAATACATTACCTAATTACATACTATCTAACTTTATTAAATGGTCAGACCATTTAATAAAGTTAGATATGATGATGATGAATAGTTACTTACATTCTTGATTGATGCTTGAACACAGGTAACTTGATTAGGAGCTCGGAGCGTTGATTCCTTGCAGAGAGGATTCGTTCCAGAGAGGAATTGTACCGGAGACTAATTTGCAAACCGTTTATATAGGCCTAAAATCACGTTATTCAATCCAAATTAGTGTAAAATTGCATACTTGCAAAAATTGAAAATTGTGTACACGAGCGTAAAAATCGTGGTGGTTAAGTTTACAGCGTTTTATATAAGACGAATAAAAGCGTTTTCTTAAGTTAACAAGAGGGGATTTTCATACTTACTTGGAAAAAAGTTTGAAGGTTATTGTTTTTCCCAAGTGTTTTAAAAAGCCGACTACGACGGTACAAACGCTACGGTTTGCACGCTCGCATACAACTCCTAGACACGTAGAGGAGTGGAGATATGTCGAGCCAGAATCTCATATTTCGGTATATAAAAATAAGCTTGTTTTTATCTTATAATTTTGAACCTTATTAACAAAAATATAATAAATCTGAAAAAGTATAAAACCAGTACATATTCAGAAGAAAATCACAATCTCGTAAGCGTTTCTTCATCAATAATGTCAGTAAGTAAATCAGCGCCAATTTTTTTTTCTTTTTTTTTCTCAATTTCTATGATTTTATCTAATTTTAGTTTTTATTAATATAGAACAAGTTGGAAAACCGATATTAATAATCATAATTTATTATTGATACTTATCTTATTTATTCTTATGTTTCAGGAGGATCTTTTCATTTCAACCCCATCATACTCACCAAATCCAGCAGTACAACAATTACGTCAAAACGTAGTGAACTATTTGGAAAGAGAGAGACCGTTTACATCATACTCTCCAATTTTGCCACCATTGTATCAAAATGGGCAGAGGGAAGATACATCTCCCCAGTTAGAAGAAAGGTTGAATAGCGCCGATATCAGCAACAACATCAACAATAAAAGACGAGGGAGCAAAATGATGTATTCGTATGTTAAAAAGTATGTAAAGGGCCCACACCGTAAAATAATACGTATTTAAATCTTTGATGGCGAAGAACTCAATGGTTCTAAATTATGTAATTGTAAAGCTAAAGTATGTGCTCAGCACATTGTTGAAAATATATTTACTGATGATATATACATGTGTGCTCAAGATATGATAAATAAAATACAAAAGAAAATATAGTTAAATTTGTATAATATACATTAGACATAATGATCGTAATGAATAAACTATGTATTTTTACTAAAGCTAATGTAATTAATAATATAAGATTAATAAACAGTTAAAACTAATGTATGTCTTTTAATTGACATTATAATACTACTTAGTTATAATACAATAAGTAAAACCGAGTGTAGCAATAGTATGTTTATATCACAAAATAATTAGGTACAGAAAGCCAGCTTCCTAATAACGACCGATATCTCACGCACACATATATGTGGAGTGCAGTGCACTTACATGAGTTATGATTGTCCGTAGAGGCTGGCATAAATTGCTGAGATCCCTGTAAGTACACGTCTATGTGTATGTGTGCACTCGTTTGTGCATGATTTAGGAGCTGTAACGTCCTGTACCTATTTATTTTATGTCTATGTTGCTATTTTGTTTTGATCGGTCTCCTTATAAAGAATTGCTTACATTGCAAAATACATGATTAATGGTATACTACTATCATACGATGACTTTGCCCAACATATCTTCTTAATAAAATGTGGAAAAATACAGTGAATAAACTTCAATGAAGATTTACAATAGATGTGTATACATACATATATAGGATAAGCATTCGAGCCCGAGTAACTTATAAATTGCTTACAATTGGTTTGGACAACATTTTATTCTTAAAATTGTAGTGCGAAGGTTCATCACGAAAAAATATTAAGTAAATATTAACTACAATGTTTAATTCATTAAAATCTGATTTAGAAGGCATTCGTAAAATTATTTGCAAGAATGCTAATGTTGAAATTATATTTACTCGAGATATGCAGGTTCACCCGAAAATACTGAATGTAAGTTCATCGAAACACAAGGATAGTGATACAAGCCAGACAGAAGATTTCTTTCACCTAAAGATGCAAGATTCGGCGAAATCTAAGTTTGAATACCCTCATTATCAAGTCAAGAGTGGCCATCATCGTGAGGATGCTCATACATTGGTTCGAGTTAGCGACACACAGACTGTTCGTGAAAAATATAATGCAAGCTCATCAAAACCTAGTGAAAGTAGAATGTCAAAAACAGCAGACACAATTCTACCTGATATAGAAGATGTTTTATGCTACCAGATTCAGCCAGGAAATGAAATTATTTTATTTAAACCGTATAACTTCACTGTATCAGTTCGACTCCATGTCAAAGAATGAAAGACCATATTAATATGACAGCTGATAAAGATAGGCTAGGTGTTGTGTAGTGTGTTTATTGTGTTCCGCAGCAACATACCAAAATAATGTAAATATCCTGTAATAATTTTTCTGTGTATAAATATGTTTACACATCCTAGTCGTTTTGGAGGAATATCCAAAAGTAGCGAAAAAATATCGTGTTTTTAATAATTTTTTTATAGCCATATACTAGATACACGAAAAAGTTTATGAATCAATAATAAATATTTTTCGAACCTTCTAACTTAGTCGTTACTAAGGAGTATGCTTTAGAAAGTAACTGTTTTACGGCACTAAAGCGGTGGACGGCCCTTAATAAATGTGGATATGAAAATGTAAATGAGTTTAAAATTTCACAGACAATTTCGTATGTTTTGGTTTTTGTTTAGCTAAGCTTATTGACATACAAAATATCACACATTAGTGACAAACTGCATATTACTACGCTTCGTTTCAGGAAGCCGTTGTATGTGAAATGTGTGAAACTAGTCGGTCATTCGAAGCGTGATACCGATACCTATGACAGTTTGAATTATGTCATTGCCTGTGCACACAGGCAATGACATAATTCAAACTGTCATGCATGCGACTGCAATACAAGTCTGTGTCAAACAATGCTTCGTCACATATTTGTATTTGTGTCCGACTGGGAATGCATTGGCATGCAATAATAATTATTTATGTCCCTAACCAATAACTCCCCAGAGCTGTAATTAGCAGACACGGTATAAATGATTTAATTACCATATGCCCCTTTTAACGCTCAAAGATATAAACTACTTTCACAATTTTATTATATTTCAGTTTCCGATATGCTACCACAATAAAACACATAAATGGGTCCTTCTACTAAATAATTCAGTTTGAATTATGTCATTGCCTGTGCACACAGGCAATGACAGAATTCAAACTGTCATGCATGCGACTGCAATACAAGTCTGTGTCAAACAATGCTTCGTCACATATTTGTATTTGTGTCCGACTGGGAATGCATTGGCATGCAATAATAATTATTTATGTCCCTAACCAATAACTCCCCAGAGCTGTAATTAGCAGACACGGTATAAATGATTTAATTACCATATGCCCCTTTTAACGCTCAAAGATATAAACTACTTTCACAATTTTATTATATTTCAGTTTCCGATATGCTACCACAATAAAACACATAAATGGGTCCTTCTACTTTAAAGAGACAGTTTGCAAGTACTGAAAAACGACTGTAAAGAAGAATAACGTTGTAACCACACATCTACTTATTACATTAATTAATTAGCTAGTATAAATCACGAGCTTATTAATTTAGTACATATTTAATGAAAAAAACATTTAGTAGGAAAAAAAAATAGAAGACCGAAGGGTATGTTACAACCTGCCTCTCTGTTTAGCGTTTGTGGCCTACGAGAAAGCGTTCGATTTAATCGAGACTTGGGCTGTACTGCAGTCTCTTCAACACTCGAAGTTGTGGGCGACTATGTCTACCTGGGACAAACGATCCAGTTGGGTAGGGCCAACTTCGAGAAAGAAGTCAACCGTCGAATCCGACTTCGCTGGGCAGCGTTTGTGAAGTTGCGCGGTATCTTTTCATTCAACTTACCACAGTGTCTCAAGACGAAAGTCTATGACCAGTGTGTGTTGCTAGTGGTGACATATGGCTCTGAGACGTGGTCGCTTATAAAGGGCCTCATCAGAAAGCTTAAAGTCACCCAAAGGGCAATGGAGAGGGCTATGCTCGGAGTTTCCTTGCGTGATCGAATCAGAAATGTAGAGATCCGCAAGAGAACCAGGGTTACCGACATAGCCTGAAGAATTGTCAAACTAAAGTGGCAGTGGGCGGGGCACATTGCTCGCAGAATGGATGGCCGATGGGGCAGAAAGATTCTGGAGTGGCGACCGCGAACCGGAAGACGTTGCGTTGGAAGGCCTCTCACCAGGTGGATCGATGACCTGGTGAAGGTTGCAGGGATACGCCGGTTGCGAGACGCACGGGACCGGTCAAAGTGGCGACGCTTGGGGAAGGGCTATATCCGGCAGTGGACGTCTTTCGGCTGATATGATGATGATGATGAGGAAAATAAAATTGTTGCTTACACAAAGAGATAGAATTTTGTTCGATGAAAAGTACGAGAAGAATGGTTGACATATAACAGTATGATCTTTTAAATGAGTATGTGGTGAGTACAAGTAATTATTTTCCAGAAAAACAATAGAAAATGCTATGAATATCTGAGCAAGCAAAAATGGTACAGGAACCAGTAGTACAAAGGTACGTATACATAAAAGTAAACATAAACATGAACCCGGCTGTTATGTTTGTTTTTAATTAACTTATTCGCGCTTCGTTTAAAATTAACTAATAACAAAGAAGAACAACAAAAAACCAGAAGAACAAAATAATAATATAGTCATTGGCAATGATAATCAAGTAAACAGATACGTTATACACTCACAAAACAACAGAAAAACGTGTGCCACGCAGCAACGGGAGCACACGTAGGTACACACTTTTCATTCATCTGACATTTCACTACAAGTCGAAAGGGATGGCTTGATAAAACCAACCAGAAAAAAACGGCCAAGTGTCTTAACTTTAAAAAAACTTAACTATAGCTTGTAGGGTCAAACCTATACTTATAACGGAGAGGGTCACCTCTATTTTCTGGTTGCAAATCTTATCCTGGCTTGACATTGAGCTTCAGTTAGTTTTTTTTTTTGGTAGGTTTATAATTATAGAAAGATTGCATGTAAATGTCGTCGGACAGAGGTAAGCAAAATGCCATGTCTTATAGCACCAGATCGGGTGGTTTTACAAGAATCCGTGGTTTTGGCTTTTCACAATATCACGATGACGGCTGGATTAATTTGTGTAATCAATCGGACGTGGCCCTTGGCTGTTAAACTTTACTTCACCAATTTTTTGATACCGTCGCACCCATAAACGAACTGACTTTCACTATAAAGAAGTAAATTAAAAAGTTAGATTTCTTATGGCATAAAATTAAAATATAAATTGATAATAGTTTAGGTTACACTTATGTCGACATTTAATTCTCGAGCAATATTCTTTAAACTTTGATTTAGTTCCAAAAGGAAGATTATTTTCACTTTTAAAAGTTACTTTATTTTAAAATTCTGTTTTCAGTTTTTAGAAATCTGTAAAATAGTATAATGTTTGATTAGAAGTTTAAAAATATCAATAGGTAGGATGCGATGGATACCTAGCGGTTTGCTTGCATGAGCGCCGTCAGTTTTTTTTATTTCAAGTTTGAATATCTTAGCAGTTTCATTGATATCACAGAGATGGCGCGCACGCGGCGCACGTAAACATCGTAGTATATCGTCCATAGATGTCGTTTTTGATACATTTCTAGGGGTGAGGATTTTCTGTTGCTTACTGTACTTTGGTATCATAATTGGTACACTTTCTAAATACACACGATAGTATTTTTTAATTTTGTTTTTGTTGCAATAAAGCGTATCGCTCTTCGCCATGCGTGACATAGACTAAAAACTACACGTCTTAATTAGGAAGTATTCGAGTCTTCACATTGCGCGCGCTTTTAACATATCTGTTTACTAGAATATTATTGGTCATAGGAAAAAGACAGCCGCAAGGTTTCGGAACTTGAAAACTTGAGTAGGACGTTTGACATGCACACATCAAAAGTGTCTTGGGATCAAGTTTGACTCAGGTTTTAATGTATCACCGCAATTGAGGATTATTAATTTAATTATTTTTGGTCTTTATTTTTTTTTTTTGTGAATTTCACTGTTAGAATAAAGAATATTCTTGAAATTTTGATTAAAATAGAAAATTAACTGTCAATCTGGCTTACTAAAAAAGTGTGTAATAGCGCGATTACAAAATCATTAAATGCTGCATCAGAACTTAAAAAATGCATCGATATAAAGCGACGACATCATGATAGGAGACTGATGATGGGAGCCGTCGGAATGTTGCATGCGGCTTCCAAGCAAGGTACTGTGGCTGATGCTCTTGGCAATAGAGCGTCATAAGCCGCCTCTGGACACGCTATCGTATCAAAGGCAGTGTGAACGAGTGTCAAGGAGGACGATCTCGCATCACCACTCACAGAAAGGACCAGTACATTAAAAATACTGCTCAACGGAATCGTACCATGACCACCATGATGTTGGCTACGAGACCCCACAGCTCTTCAGGCTTGCTGATAAGCGACCAAACAATCCGAAATTGTTTACGTGAAGTGGGTATGCGTTCCCGAAGGAGAGAGCTGAGAGATCCACCTATAGCACCCTGCAATCGTAGGGCCCGTTTACAAAGGGCTAACATGGCCGACCCATTCTTGTTTTAAGTACATCATTATGTACCTACACTTCACCCGGCGTACCCGCACATTCAATCGCCCAAAAAGAAGCAAAGAAGAAAAATAAAGAAAATAAAAAACTTTATTCCGACAATACTTAGATATTTTTTAAGACATTTTTAGACATTGTTTCGGTAGACATTTACTTAGGTAATTCGTTTTACAATGTTGGAACTAGCCTTTGCCGCGTCCTTTGACCGAAGTAATTGTGTCACTGTACGGGTTGGTCGGTCATACACTTTTATTACTTTATGTTCATTTTTGTTGTGTTGTTCTAAAATTATAGTTGATTTAATTTTTTTCTGTATGGGAAATATTCAACAAATTTTAAATAATTTTTCGTACTCCTTATTAATGCTATCTTTAGTTGTCTTGTTTACTAGTAATTTTAACAATCGAAATTACATCAGTTTAATTTTATTTAAATGTACTGGAAAGGTCAGTCCATAACCACCCAAACCGTAGTTTATTGTTGCCTCCGCAAGTATGCACTTGATAAAGAATATACAGTACAAGCCCACTAACTATATATTTTATATTGTTCAGTTTCCCTAGTACGGAGCGTAGTCGATTACATACTGTGTCTACGTGTACGTCCCAAGTAAATCGTTCGTCAAGTTTTTTTTTTCTTTTAATTCGTGTCGTCTCACAGTTCGACCAAAGTGGCCGCCTTCTGCTTAACCGGGCTACCCGGTGGAGACTAATCTCTTAGCCTCCTGTCAGGCTTCAAATTTCTAAACCTAAAGCGACAGCACTAAGGGCTACCCCAGTTGGGGTCGGACCTCGGCTCAGGGCGTCGCTGGGGGGAAGGCTAAGGCCGGATCTAATAAAGTGATTGTACCATCCGTTCGGAAAAGCCTACGTGGAGAAGAACGGACAAGAAACTCCAATGAATATCTAACTGGCATTTAAATATGGCTCAGCAAACGCGGGCTGGCTTATATGAATCGAAAAGGATTACGCGACGAGCCTCTGTGACGAGGACGGAACGAATTTGTATCTAAGTTTGTATTGTATGGACAGAGAGTTTGTACTATTTACGAACCCATTGACCGTCCTTGTAGATAAGGCTATCGAGCTCCTTAGTTATGTACTCGTACCTCGAAAAGAGGTGAGCGCATGCAACGGGATTGAGAGAGCCTGCATTCCGGATTTCTGCATCCAGAGCACGGGCTTGAGGGGACATAAATATGGAATACGCGCTGATTATGTTTTCAGCAACGCTCAAATATTTCTTTAATCTTTATTTTTTTTGACTTTCGCCCTGAGGCGGCGGCACACAACAGTCTTGACATTGAAAATGGGATTGTGACCCTCAGTGGGGAAGCACACGACCAAAACAATGTCGTAGAGTTCTCCGCCTCTTCTTGCTTTATGCAATCGGTGGACCTCTGAAACAGGGACTTTCTGCGCTATTAAATCCTTGCGGATTTCTTCCGTAGGGATTTCCTTCGGAACGCGCTTGATCACGACTCTTGTTGACTTTCCCTCCGGAAGGGAGTAGGTGTGGAAAGAAACTTTCCGGTCTTTGAGGAATCGAGTTAAATCTCGGTAATCACGGGGGGGGGGACCTGAATTCTGATGCCCTGTTGGCATGCAGTGGCTTTCGTGTATTTGATTTTGCGCTCAACACAGGCGCTTGAAATGTCGCTCCATTTACCTTTATCTTGAAGATAAATGGGTGGAGGAGGAGGGGGCTTCCTAGTGGTATTTGCTATTACCATAGGGCTGGGCGAGCGGTTTATCCGCTGAGAAGGACTAGCGGAGGCGGGGGCGGGGGAGGGTTGCCTGTCGGGCAAGGCCGGCGGCAGAACTGTCTGGGGAGAGGTTAAAGCTACCGCCTTTTTGGCCTTGGAAGCATGAGAGGGACTCTTCCTCTTTTTCCTCTTACCTCCAAAATTTTTGTAAGAGTCGTGATCGGAGGAGTCGGAAAAGGACACGGTATCGTAATCCTCTGACATATCGGGTTTGTCTGGGTCAGCGACTGATACACCCTGGTCAGCTAAAGCTTCCCATTCGTCATCAGTGCTAAGGTTGGTTGCATCTTCCATAGGGGAATCGCATTCGTCCTCAGCCCACGATTTGGACTTGGACTTGGACTTTTTAGAGGACTTATGGAGGGAAGCTACAAGCTCTTTGTACTTTCTGTACTCGCTAGCAGAGGGGGGGTCTCTCCATGATTTGACACGTGAATTAGGCTCAACGGCCGAAGGTTGGGGCTTGAGAGGGCTGCGATCTCTCTCAGAAAGGGGTGAATTGGATTTGACTACCTATACCTCAGCCTGTGAAAGGGTAGGTGATCTAGGCCTGGAAGTGGGCCTGACGGGTGGGGAGGGTGACCTTGGCGAGTCCATTTCCACTCATGGCACGGGGGCCGTGCTAGATTCAGGGGCCTCGGTCTCGGTCGGGTCCGAATCGGACGGGAGGGCATTTATAATAATCCACATGGGATTACCATATCTCAAACGGAATTGGCAATCTTGGGCAAGCCTATCTCTAACAAGCTTGATAGCCGCCTGTACCTGTGCTGAAGGCATCGTTACAGGTCTTCCCCGGGTGGATAGGCCCGGGGTGTGTGAAAGCCTACCCTCCCAGCTGGGTTAGACTGGGAGGTGAGTCTCTGGTGAGCCCTAAGCTTGTTATCCTGCAACCAATCTTATTGGGTGGCAGGGGTCTTAAGGTACCGGTGAACCCACCGAAGGTGGGCCACCTTCCTCCTGTGTACCGAAAGTCTGGCACGTCGGGGTTGAGACACCCGACCGTGCCAGGTGAATCGCTGTGGGGCAGAGACAGGGGTTGACTAGGCTATCTACCAAGGCCAACTACCCTGCTCCCGACTCCTTCTGACTGCCGTGTCCAGACGGGACTTAGCGAGTGGGCAGGTCACCACTCCACTTGGCTTCGTTAACACCGTTAGGTATCCACCAAGGACCACTAAGTCGTGGTTTTAACCCGGAAGGGGCCAAAAAAGATGTCCCTACTAGTAACCGAAGTTACTAGTAGTGACACTTGTGGGCGGCGCGCGGAGACGCGGCGACCGCAGTGGCGCGACGAGTCGGAGAGTGGCAGGCGGCAAGACGACCGCTCGGCGGCGATGGCAGGCGAAGAGTCGTTCGTCAAACTTCATTTTGGAAGTCGCTTCGAGCAGGCGAGCGGTCCCAGAGCTAAGCTCCCAGCCCGCAGAAGCCATACCGGGGCTCGCAAACACGAGCCCGTCGCTGTGGCGTTATTAAAAACCCTAGCTTCAAGTGAGTGCGGTTGAAGCGCCTAGTCGCTTTGCCTTAGCAAATCCGCACTCACTGTATTGGTATCATGTTGTGTGTGTCTGTAGGCGCGCCGCAACGGGCGTTCTGAACGCTCCGCCGGTTCTTCACGGCACTCTGGCGGTCTACCCCCACCAGGTGGAACTCATGGCGAACCATGTGGAGCCCAGCGAGGGTGACCAGCATCAGTAGTGCCGACTTTGGCGAACCTACAGAGAAATGTATGGCTCCCGTCTGCCTGCCTCCCGAATCTGGCCGGTCGTTACTCAGACTAAGGAGCCATATTTTATTTTTCACCTGTTTTCGACTTCTTGGTTTATTCCTTGGGTTTTTTCTTTTTTTTTATTATTATTTTTTTAATCTTTTAATTGTAGTTTGTTATCAATTTAAGGTCGGTACATTTATTTATAATCCAATCAATCAATCACAATGGTAAATTAATTATAATTTTATTCAGTAATTTTGCATCCCAATGTCTTTTTCTTTATTATTGTTTTAATTTATTTTTGTATAAGTTCTAATGGCAATAATATATAAATATGTTTTGTAAAACCGTTTTTTGTGCATGTGGTGTTAACCTGTAATTAATTGTTGCACTTGTAAATGTTACTCTAGTCATTAAGTCTGAAATGTACATCGTGTAAACAATTGTTGGTTAACCTATATAAATAAATAAATATGTGTGTGTGAGCGGTAATGTATGTGTGTATACACCGCCCATGTTTACACCGGTAGGCGAGCCCGCGCTATGCTATCCGGTGCGTGTGTACTTGCGATTGTGAAGTAACGAGTGTCTGTTTATAGCGCGCAATTGTGCCTATATAAACTTAGAATACAATGCGCGCTTGGATGCGTGTGGGGTGAGCAGTGTTTATTGTTTAAGTAGGCCGCGTGTAGCCTGGAGCGACCTACTTAAGCGTCAAGTCCGGGTTGATGTAGATGGGGTCGTACCGTCGTGGATCAGGTCCCTAGGGAGGCGTCTGCTGTCGGGCGGGCCGCGCGTGCCATGGCGCTATGTTCTTGATGTGCGGCCAGGCAGAAGCGTCGGCCCGCGCGTACATATTTGTAGCTAGCCGCCCCACAAATTCGTCCAGGCTCTCTAGCTGGAGGTCCCGCGTCAGCACGTCGTTTCGAACGTACCGGGGTGCGTCCAAGATGCGGCGCAGCGCCAGATTCTGTTGCGCGTTCAGGTGGTTGCTGCTTGTCGCGTTTGTGAGCGCGTACCAAGCTGGGGCGGCGTACGTAAGTAGTGGCCTTATGTACGTTTTGTAGACGCCCAGCTTGGTGCGTGTTGGGAGGCGGGATGAAAGGACTGGGCGAAGGAGGTTACGGGCTACCTTACCTTTGCCCACGACGGTTTTGACGTGCAGCCCCATCGTGAGCCGACGGTCGATGGTCACGCCCAGGTACTTGGCCTGGAGCGCCCAGTCGATGTCGGCTCTTTGCAGTTTCAGCCGTGGTGGGAGGTTACATCGTCCCGTGATGAGCGCCTGCGTCTTACTCACGTTTACAGTTAGCCGCCATTTGGCTAGCCACTCCGGTAGCAGGTCGAGGGCGCGCTGCATTTTGTGGGCAGCATGTTTCGCGCCCATTGAGGTAGTGATGTAGGCGGCGTCGTCCGCGTATAGTGCCAGCGACGCCTCTGGAGTTGTAGGGATGTCATCGGTGTATCGTGAGTAAGCCGCAGGCGAGAGGCAGCTGCCCTGTGGCACCCTCGCTCTTATAGGGCGGGGTGCGGACAGTGCTCCGTCGACCACCACTCTGAATGTCCTGTTGGCGAGAAAGGATTGGACCACTTTGACAATGCGACGGGGCGCACTCGATGTGGACAGCTTAAATATCAGACCGTCATGCCACACACGGTCGAAGACCTTCTCCATGTCGAGGAATACTGCGACCGCGTACTCCTTCCTGTCCATGGTGTTTGACAGCAGGTGCAGTACCCTCGACAACTGGAGCGTCGTGCAGTGTTCCGCACGAAACCCGAATTGTTCCTCGCGGGGTGTGATATGCGGTGATAGGTGCCGCAGCAGGAGTTGTTCGAACACCTTGGAGATGGTGGGCAGCAGGGTGATCGGCCGATAGCTCTCCGGCTTCAAGATGTTCTTCCCCGCCTTGGGCAGCATAATGACGCGCCCTTCCTTCCACGAGTCCGGGAAGGTGCCCGTGCGTAGTATCCCCGTAAACAGGCGCGCCAGGGCCGCTACCATGCGGTGCGGCAGGTGGCGCAGCGCTGCGTTAGTGATACCGTCTGCACCGGGGGCCTTCCTCGGTTTCGTTTTGAGGATGGCGCGTCTGACTTCGCTAGGCGAGAAAAAGATGGCGTCCTCCTCGGGAGCTATCGGCGTGGCGAAGTAGTCCCCAAGGTGTTTCTCGACTGCTGCGACATGTTCGTGTTCGGTAGTCGGGTTCGGTTGGAACTGACGCTCCAGGTGTTCGGCGAAGACCTCGGCTCGGTCCTCCGCGACGTATTTTAGCGCCCCGTCGCTTCCTTGTAGCGGACGTACCGGAGCTGGGGTGTTCGAGAGCTGTCGGCACAGCCTGTGTATGGAGGACCAGTCGCCCTCCGCGGCGTCAATGCGTTCCTCCCAGCTCGCGGCTTCCTGAGCTCGCAACTCGGCCTTTATCTTCTCTGCTAGGTGGTTTAGCTCGCGCTTCATCGTCGGACAGCGGAGTTGCTGCCACTGTTTGCGTAAGCGTCTTTTTTTGGTGATAAGTTTCCGGATGTGCGCTGGCAGGGGCGGCTGTAGCACTCTCCCCTGCTGCTGCTGTGTCACCGTCGCCGCTTCCAGTGCCTGTTGTACGCAAAAAGTGACGTCACGCGATAGCGCGTCGATGTCCACGGCTGAGGTAATAGGCCGAGTCGGTGTTGTGGTCTCAATCCTTCCCGCAAAAATGTCCCAGTCGATGCGTCGAGGTGGCGCTGGTGGTTTCTGTCGGGTCGGCATTCCTGATAGGACGACGAGTACCGGGTGATGGTCCGATTGTAGCTCGTCGTCTAACACTTGTTGAGTGACCTGACAGCGCAGCCCACGGTAGACTACGATGTCCAGCACGTCGGGCATGTGTGCCGGGTTGTCCGGGTAGTGTGTGGGTGTTTCTGGGCCGGACACTGCGTAATCATAGACTTCTGCGTCCAAGAAGAGTCGTTTCCCATCGCTGTTCATTTTGCACGAATTCCACGCTGGGTGTTTGGAGTTTAAGTCGCCGGCGAGGACGACAGGATGCTGTGATGCAGGCAGTAGTAGCGCCCTCATCTCTGCCAAATCTAATTGGTATGAGGGCGGCTTGTAGACGGCGTATAGGTCCTCGCCAGCCACATGCAGTTGTACACCCAGCGCGTAGGCGGATCGCAACGATGGTGCTGGTAGCTCCTGGTGGACGACTCTTCGTTTGACTAGCACTGCCAGACCACGGTAACGGACGTTTCATGCCGATTTGGCCGTTCGTCAAGTAATAATCCTAGGTAATTATATTTCGCCACACGCTCAATACACTCACATTGGCAGTTTGCATTGCTGTCGTGAAGACATTCGTACGAGTGGCCGTATCGAGATACTGGCATTTTTTGCAATGTGGTTATACGGAGACGATATCAACATACACTTGGTTTTATTTATATTTATAAGGATACCATTATCGTGCGCCCATTTGAACACATTATCTAGGTCTTCTAGCATTGCCGACCGGATCAGTTCACAGTCTCGACCGCTGTATGTCAAGCACGTATCGTCTGCATACATGTATGTTTTACAATTTTTCACAACATTGACCATACTGTTGACGTGCATGATATATCCTATCGGTCCAGAAACCGACCCGGTCGGCACACCGTAATCAACTCTACCGAGGTCACTGTATACTCCTTTAACCCTAACTTTTAGATGCCTGTTATCTAGATACTGCCCGAACCACCCTTTTACAGGCCCCCGTATTCCACACTCGCCCATGGCCTGCAGCAAGCCCTCATGCTCCAGAGTATCGAAGGCTTTTTTGAAATCAATAAAGATTAATAAAACCACTTCTTTTGAATTTAATGAGATGTTTATGTCATCTGTAAACTTACTTAATGCAGTTGCTGTGCTTCTATTTGGCCTAAATCCGTCCTGAATATCTGTTAAAATGTTACTAGTTTCTAAAAACTTTGTGATTTGGCCCATAATTACTTTTTTTTATTTTTTATTAATTACACTCAATATCGCAATGGGCCTATAACTTGTGTATTCTTTATGTTTCCCACCCTTGAAAATGGGTCTTATAATTGAGATCTTTAGATCATTAGGGTATACCTGTCGATGTATACACTTATTAATGAAATGTGCAAGAACTTGGCTGATAGGATACTTAATTGTTTTCAAATCCTGTACTCGAATGCCATCAGAGCCTGGGGACTTGCTGCAGCTTAGCTTATCTATTATTAAACATATATCTCTAGGGCTGGCCTTTTTAAATCTGAATAAGTTTCATAAAACAAACGGTTACATACATGCTTCTGTTTTAGTAAACCAATTTCATTAGTAAAAGTATAACAGAAATTATTACATACGCTTTTCAGGTTCTCGTTACTGTTTATAAAATACTTTTGGATCACGTCATCAACATTTAACTTGTTTCTACCAAGCCACTTGTTCGCACACGCCCACACTTTTCTCATATCTCCGTTACAGTTTCTCAACTCTTGGCGCCTGTGCGCATTTCTAGCAACATTTACAGCTTTATTTCGATATTTTGTATACTCTAATCGTGGTGTCATAATTTTAGGATTTGCTTTCCAGTTTTCGGAACAAGGCGTCTTTAGTCTCTAATATTTTTTGCAAATTTTTATCAACCCAGATGTTAGATTCCCTCTTTTTAACTAGTTTTTTTGTTCCCGACATGCTGTAAATGTTGCTAAAAATATCACACATTTGCTTATACAGCTCTAAAGGGTCTTCAATACACATGAGATTTGTCCATTCTACCTCACATAACTTAGTTTTAAACATTTTATTATTAAGTGTCGTGCGATAACAAGGCGGCATGAGCTGTTTGTTTACTTCGATCGAGAGTCCCGTTAAGTAGTGATCGGAGACCATGGTCGTTAGTACGTAGGCGTGAAGCTCGCCGACTGGTCGTGCACTTCGCACACAAATATGATCGATGCATGATGCCACTCGTCGCTCTGACAAGACTACCTCCCGCGTGACATCTTGAATGCAGCATTCCATGCGCAAATCACTCAGGATGGTTAGGTATTCGTTGGCGCGTGAATCGGTTTCCTCTCGCAATATGTTGATGTTGCAGTCTCCCAATAACACTAAATCATTTCCAATAGGTATATCTTGAATTAATTTCTTGAGTTCCATTATAAAGTGTGATTTATTCATTTGCGGAGGCCTGTAAGTAACTATATTCATGTGTATGATATTTAATTTATTTTCAGTATGTGTTATATAATCTATCCAATGTTTTGCGAATTCATATTTTGAGTATATGATATCCTGTAGGTCTTCAGAGTTCATATTTGTATTTAGAAACTTTAAATCAGGAAATTGTATACTCCAGTAAGTTTTGTTTATATATTTACACTCGGATCTCGCTATTATATAGATATGTATTTATTTATGTCGCTGTTACAGCAGATATTATATACTTTCTTCTCGACCTCACTTTTTTTAATTAAAAAATTTCCATCTTGGATCCAAATAAACTTGAACTTATCCTTTAGTTTTTGTTTAGTTATCCAGAGTAATTGGCGCATTTGGTGTGTAAGATTTTCATTAATATAGATGCGGGTATCATCGTTGTTGTTATAGATGGAGTGGTTTGTCAGTTGTTGTTTCTTGCTTTTTAGCCATTGATTGCGCGTTTCCGCGTTACACATTTTTACAATAACTGGCATTCCACTTCCCTCGCCTCTGACTTACCATACCTTTTCTATGCCGTTTACCCTCAATTTCAATTCTTTCGCAATCTTCTCTACTACCTCCTTGATGTTTTCTCCTTCTTGTTTACGTACATTAATTAACTCAACATTTAATTTCCTTTTGCTCCACCACCCTATACGATCCTCAAGTGACTTATTATATTTTTCTAGAAACATACTCCGTTGTATCAGGTCCTTTATCCTATTTTCATTTTTATGGTATGAATCATTTAATTTTATTTGCGCCTGATCTAGTTCCCTGTGTTTACCCTCCAAGTTCTTGATAACGTTATCCGTGTCACAGTTCTTGGTTTTTATTTCCATTACCTCCCCTTTCATCTCCGTAACGTCGGACTGAATAGCAGCGTATTTCTCATCCTGTTGCTGCTTCATGGTGGTCAACAAGGAATGCATGAGCTTCATTTCTTCGCGGAATGCATTAAGCGTTTCATTCAGAGCACCCGTTGAACAGCAAGGCTTGAATCTCCTACTGTCCTGTGACACTGGTGTGGAGTCGATATCAGGTTCGTATTCCCCTTTTTTATTGCCGTGTCTTACAGTAACCCATTCCTTATCTTTTGTTAACACTAAGTTCGGATCCGATCCGTATTTGGTTGGTGTTTTCTGCATATTTAAAATCGCGTGGGCGTATAACAACAAACGATGGTAATAATTAAGTAAAGCGTCTCTCTCGCTCACACGTCCACTCACGAGCGCGATCCACGAAAAGACTAATGCACGACAATGCACGTCCACACACGGGTAGAGTCATAACACGCACCCTTGCAGATGCTCGTAGCAACTTTCTGCCGTGGCCTGCTCAATCGCCAGACATCGACCCAATTGAGCACGCATGGGATATGCTCCAAAGAAGAGCTCTGCTGAGTATGGATGTCGTGCATACTCCACAACAACTTTTTGACTTGTTAGAAAGAACGTGGGCAGCCTTTCATCAAAATGATTTTGATGAATTGATTTTAAGCATACTAAATCGCTGTGATTCGTATCAATGGTGGAAACACAATTTTTTTTTCTTACCAATAAAAATAACAAAATTCCCCATTTTTTGCCATTGAATTGACGACTTTTAAATGCGCATAACGTAAATTGCAAATGCGTATAAATTGTTTTTGTTCTTAAACTGCTGGCACCCCGGCGGTGACAAGAGCCCGACGTATGATGTCATTAATGCTGGCGTGCCGTGCTATCCGGCCAGCGCTCCTACTGCAGGATAGGCCATGGTGACCGAGGCTGTCGGTCTGAAATAAAATACTTAATATAAAGTGACAAGCGGTACTTACGAGAAAACGAGGTACTTACCTTCTTTTATTAGAGAACTGTGTCCGGATATTACGGCATCGCATCGGAAATTTCTGCTCTTTATGACAACATGACCTAAACTTAAATCTTGACGGCAAAAATCTTGAAGTTATAACGGAAACTGTATTCTTAGGGATTACTATCGATTCAAAATTGCAGTGGGGCGCGCACATTAGAACTCTTTCGGGTAGTTTAAGTTCGGCTGCATATGCAGTAAGGAAAATAAGGCAGCTAACCTATGTAGCTACAGCTAGGTTAGTATACTATGCTTATTTCCACAGTATTATGTCTTATGGCATTCTGCTGTGGGGATCAGCAGCAGACGTTGACTCAATTTTCATCCTACAAAAGAGGGCAATCCGCGCAATCTATAAAATGGGTCCTCGCGAGTCCCACAGAGAAAAATTTAAAGAGATCGATATACTGACTCTACCTTCACTTTATATTTTGGAATGTATTTTGTATGTCCGTAAAAATCGGGGGCTTTTCAAAACTAGAAGCGACTTCCATAATTTAAATACACGCAGTAAGCACGAAATTGTAATACCCAAATTCAGATTAACGAAAACTAGCAAGTCTTTTCTTATAAACAGTATACGTTTTTATAACAAGTTGCCAAAGTCAGTTATAGAACTGACCGATGGAAGGTTCAAAAACTACATCAAACGTATCCTTATTAAAAAAGCATATTATAAAATCAAGGACTACGTTGAAGATAAAAACATTTGGCCTTAGCTCCTTCTGCGCATGCAGCTTCCCTGGTAACTTGTAAACGGCACAAATATGTAGATGTTTCTAACTATTCTCAATCTCATTTTTCTTTCCTTCTTTTAATTAGACTTTTTACAATGGTTTGCAAACATCTTTATAGCCCTTTGCTAAAAATAGTTACAGCACTGATAACAAAATTTGTGCCACATGTTAAACTTAGTCATGTAATACTTATTTTTATTTACCTTTGTATAGATTCTTTTACCGATTGTTTTGTGAATGTGTGAACATTGTAGGCCTTCTAGATGCTAGTTAACATTTGTTAACTTTTTTATAAAATATATAATCCTTTTATTTTATTTTTTTAGTTTCTTACGACTTATTGTCATAAGTCGGGCCTACGTTGTCCCCCATGTCTAAGTACTAATGCTGTAACATGGAAATATTGTAAAACCAAACCATTTTTAAAAGAGTAACCATGGAGTTTCTTGCCGGTTCTTCTCCATAGGAAACGACCAACCCGAACCGTGCACCTTTTGTCGACGTTTTATAAGTGCCCATGTAGGCCTATGTGAAATAAAAAAAAAATGATTTTGATTTTGCTGTAGTGCTGATGACCAAGTTGGACCCCTCATTTTCTTAGTTTTACCTGACTACTTAAGTAAGACGTTTATATACTTTTCTGAAAACTAATGTGTATTCAACTTAATAATAATAAACTCAATTTGGAAGGATCAGTGTGTCTGTTAAAGTAAATCGTTTTAATCAATTTCAAATTTCATTTAGAATTTGAACTGTAATTGTAAGTTTCACCTTGGAACATCTTTAACAGTATTTGTAATTATTCAAACTAATTTTGATTGAAGGCCATTTCTTTGAAAATACTTTATTTGTTAGGTCCATTTGTAAAAGGATTATTTAAAATAAGCTTTTAATACCACGTAATTGCCTACGAAAGGTTATTATCTTTTCGACACAATGAACATTGACATTACGAAATTCGTATGGCAATCTAAACGATTATAGTTTTATGTATGTTTGAACAAAAGTATAAGTTACTGCCACACTCCGAGACGTTTAACGTTTACTTAAGTCGTTCCTTAGTAAAGATTTAAAAAAGTACACTCTCAGAGACAGTTAACGGTTCCTTAACGTCCCTTAATGTCAATTAAAGTTAAGTATAGCAAAACCCTTACTTAACTTTTTAACGATTGATTTTGACATTTACGTTTGAGATTATATTTTTAATAGAGAATTCGTTATTGCTACCTTTCGTAGGCAATTACGTGGTATTAAAAGCTCATTTTAAATAATCCTTTTACAAATGGACCTAACAAATAAAGTATTTTCAAAGAAATGGCCTTCAATCAAAATTAGTTTGAATAATTACAAATACTGTTAAAGATGTTCCAAGGTGAAACTTACAATTACAGTTCAAATTCTATATGAAATTTGAAATTGATTAAAACGATTTACTTTAACAGACACACTGATCCTTCTAAATTGAGTTTATTATTATTAAGTTAAATGCACATAAATAATGCACATAAGTAATATAATCTTGTATATATTTATGTTTTTATCTAATAGCAGTACACCGCAGACTACCCCCCTTTTTTATTTTTAAGTTTTTTTTTCAGTCCATCCAAAGGTTGTCTGGTAGATATCGCTGTCAGCGATAAGACCGCCTTTGTACCCGTTTTTATATGTTTTTCTTGTAATTGTTTATAATTTTATGGTGTACAATAAAGTATATTCTATTCTATTCTATTCTATTAGTTTTCAGAAAAGTATATAAACGTCTTACTTAAGTAGTCAGGTAAAACCAAGAAAATGAGGGGTCCAACTTGGTCATCAGCACTACAGCAGTCACAAAGAGCAAAAATTTTCGCTGCGATGCCGTAATATCCGGACACAGTTCTCTAATAAAAGAAGGTAAGTACCTCGTTTTCTCGTAAGTACCGCTTGTCACTTTATATCAAGTATTTTATTTCAGACCGACCGCCTCGGTCACCATGGCCTATCCTGCAGTAGGAGCGCTGGCCGGATAGCACGGCACGCCAGCATTAATGACATCATACATCGGGCTCTTATCACCGCCGGGGTGCCAGCAGTTTTAGAACACAATAGCTTGGCACGCGACGATGGGAAGAGACCAGACGGGATGACCACTATGCCTTGGAAGGTAGGTAGGCCTTTGGTGTGGGATACAACATGTGTCGACACCCTTGCGCCATCCCATCTTCTTAACACGGCGGGATGTGCTGGGGCGGCTGCTGCTGGTGCAGAAAACCTCAAACGGCGCAAATATAACAACCTTATTGAAAGTTATATGTTTGAGCCGTTTGGAGTTGAAACATTAGGTCCATGGGGTCCGAGTGCGCATCGATTTTTTCGAGAAATTAGCACAAAGCTCGTCGACTCTTCACGTGGCCAGAGGGCTGGCCTTTTCTTCGGCCAGAGAATCAGCATTGCCATTCAACGTAGCAATGCTGCCAGCGTTCTGGGCACTTTTCCCATTGACATCGATGTTGACGAGTTTTTTGATGCACAATGAGCTCTTTTCCGTTTCCCCTTTGTATTTGTATATAAGTTTTTTTTTTTTAGAATATTCAATTGTATATATGTTTCAATAAATAATATAATTTTTATTTCATGTCAAATATCTGTGAATTTGGAAGAAACTGCTGATTTGCAAAAACGCAACGCCGACAGACGCCCACTGCTGGACATAGGCTTAGACTAAGCATCGGCACATTGATCGGTACTATGCTTCTCGTATTTTGCTAATTGCCGAGGTTAACGCTACCTACTCGTATTAAAACATGCGAAAGCAATCGATAGCTTGCTTGAATAGGCAATGTTCTAATTTATTCGGTAACAGAATCGTTGAAGGTCCGAAATTATTTACTCTCACCTCCGCCACTGATAGATAGTTCCTTCAAATGAAACTTTATAACGTGAATTTGATTATTAATGGACTGCTATTCCACGAGTCATCGTCACTCAATGGAATTAGGTTTTCATTACATTAATTAATTTCGTATTTAAAGCCTGCTGAAGCAGGATATTCCCAGTGTGTTTGAATAATTAAGTAACTCGTTACTCTGGTAACTTTCAATAGGAACAATTATTCTGTCACGGTTAATCTCTTCAAGAGAACAATCAACCACATTGTCTAAATATCTTCAGGCGTTTAAATAGATTTGAACATTCAAATTTACATTACCTAAAAATTATCATAATAGATAACTACGTGTGTGTCTTTTTTCGTGAAACTTTTATTTGCGCTACTAAACTGTTGTAACTTTGTAACTAGAACTACTTAATATTTTTGATATCGTGTTTCATGAAGTTTTAAAACAGTTCCGCGTTGCTGAGAGTGTGAAATTCCGGTTGAAGCAAACTGCTTCCGTACTTTTCTAACAAGCCTTTTCTGTATAGCTCAGAGTTTGTGAATAAAAACAAAATATGTACTTTATTTTAGGTATATCAAAATAGTAACACAACTTTTTTTTTTTAATAACTCGCTAACAAATAAAATAAACAAATATTAGTAAACAGCAGTTCATTCGTCTCCTGTCACGTTGGATTTAATATCTTCGTTTTCAAAATTTTAACGTGAAACTGTTGAATCGATATCAAAATTGGGTGTCTAACGCCGCCTGTTTAATATTGGGTGAGCTACGCATTGTCTCTGGCAATGAGTGATTTGCACTTTTCAAATAAAGTTAGTCGTTGGTGAACTGTCAAATCGGTCGTTTTAATTACAGGTTATGGGCCTCACCCTTCTGTAAAGTGATTCAAATAAACAGTTTGTTGGGAATATTTCGTGTCGTGTACGTAAGAAAATGAGTTCCAGCTATTTAACAAATGTGCCAAAGCTGAAAGGCCGCGAGAACTTCGACGATTGGGCTTTTGCAGTCGAAAATCTATTGGTGTTGGAGACAGCCGATAAATACCTAAAAGAAGAAGGGACGGACGCCGCAACAAAAGCTGCAGATGCTAAAGCACGAGCGAAGCTGATTTTAACGATAGATACATCGTTATATGTGCACATAAAGGAGACAAACATCACGAAGGAGTTGTGGACAAAATTGCGTTCTTTGTTCGACGATTCAGGATTTTCGCGGAAGATAACTTTGCTTCGTCATTTAATTTCTATACGACTAGAAAGCAGTGAGAATATGACGAGTTATGTGACACAAATAGTGGAGACTTCTCAACGTTTAAGCAGCACGGGATTCAAAATCAACGATGAATGGGTTGGTTCATTGTTACTGGCCGGATTACCAGAGAGGTATATGCCAATGATTATGGCTATTGAGCATTCCGGAATACAAATAACTGCCGATACAATCAAGACCCAATTACTTGATATGGAATCAGTCAACGGCGCAAATGAATCGGAATTTAGCTCAGCATTAGTAGTCCGAAATTGGCAACAAAAAAAAGAAACGGTAAAGGTAGTGCCAACACAAGCCAACTTGGCGCAAATTCCAGTATCTATGCGTCGAATACGTCAAACTCAAACGTCAAAAACACGAAAACAATAACCTGCTACCGATGTAAAGAATTGGGACATTATCGCAAACAATGCCCACTTATGAACGAGAAAACAGAAAGAAAAAAGCAAAGTAACGCTTTTAGTGTCGTATTTGTTAGTGGCGAGTTCAGAAAAAGTGATTTTACATTGATTCCGGTGCCAGCCGGCACATCACTCCGAATGAAGATTGGTTGAAAATCCCAAATTTACGACAAGTTTACCAGAAATTATCGTCGCAAACAAAACGAAAGTTTCAGTATAGTGTTCAGGCGATGTGGAAATAACAACAAATCACAATTATAACATAACTGTGAAGGATATGTTGTGTGTTCCCAGCGTCACAACAGACTTGTTATCAGTTAGTGAACTGATAAAGAATGGAAACAGTGTCGTTTTCGAGCCAAACAGATTTGATCGACGGTGTTTACAAGGTGAACTTAGAACTTTACTCCATTGACTTCAACTAAAGTCAATGGAGAAAAAAGGCACAAGCGACTCGGCCATATTAATAGCAGTGACATGAACAAAATGAAGCGTTGCGGGATAGTTGAAGGATTAGATTATCCAGACACCTTTACAACAAGTAAGTCAAGCTGTGTGACATGTTGTGAGGGAAAGCAGTCAAGATTACCGTTTTCTACGGGTTCACGTGCAACAGAATTGCTACAGATTGTTCATTCAGATATCTGCGGCCCCATGGAGAAAAAATCTACAGGCGGTGCTCGTTATTTCCTATTATTCATTGACGATTATAGTAGGATGACCTTCATTTATTACTTAAAATATAAATGAGAAGTGTTAAACTATTTCAAAGAATTTAAGTCTATGGTGGAGAATTTTCAGAACAAGAAAATCAAAATCTTAAGAACAGATAACGGTTGCGAGTACTGTAGTAACGATTTTGAAAATTTCTTGAAAATCGAAGGCATCATACATCAAAAAACAAATCCCTACACACCAGAGCAAAACGGACTCAGCTAGAGGTCGAACAGAACCATAGTGGAGAAAGCTAGGTGCTTACTTTTCGAAGCAGATCTGGACAAAAAGTTTTGGGCAGATGCTGCGAATACAGCTGTCTACTTGAAGAACAGGTCAGTGGCTTCAGGTATTGAAAAGACTCCTTATGAAGCATGGAACGGAACAAGATCTAATTTACAACATATACGCATATTTAGGAGTCCTGTGATGGTACACATACCAGAGGAGAAACGGACAAAATGGGACAGAAAGTCCAAGATGCATATATTGGTTGGTTTCTGTGATAATATCAAGGGATACAGAATTTATGATGCAGTAAAAAATAAAATCACCACCAGCAGAGATGTTGAGATACTAGAGATGACAAAGTAGGAAGAGACAGTCACAATTCCTGTAGAGAGCACAGATTCTGTTTGGGAATTAGTACAGGATTCTGTGATAAAGCTAGAAAGTCTAGATCAGAAAAGCTCAAGTGACTCAGATTACCAGGATGGTGAGGACTTGAAGGAAGAACAACAGACAACTTACCTAAAAAAAGATGTAGCCAGGAATGTACAGGAAGAAGAAACCAGGAATGTACAGGAAGAAGAAACCAGAAATGTACAAGAAGATCCAACAGTTGTCACGAAAGAAAGAGAGAAAAGACAGAGGAAGAAACCTTCTAGGTACGGTTTTGCCAATGTGTGTACTACGTCCATAGAAGGTAAAATGACATACGCAGAGGCTATCAGTGGTCCTGAAAAAGAACAGTGGTTGCAGGCGATGGCAGAGGAGCTGCAGTCCTACAAAGACAATCAAGTGTGGGAGTTAGTTGATACTCCTGACAACGCAAGTGTAGTGCAGTGCAAGTGGGTCTTAAAAAAAAAAAATGATTGTAACAATAAAGTGAGATACCGTGCCAGACTTGTAGCAAAGGGCTTCACCCAAAAAGCTGGAGTGGATTATCAGGAAACATTTTCTCCAGTGATCAGACATTCAACCTTACGGTTATTATTTGCTTTAAGTGTACATTACAATATGGACATAACTCATTTGGATGTCACCAACAGCTTTTCTTAATGGTTATTTAAAGGAAACTATTTTCATGCATCTTCCTGAAGGTTTTACTGTAAAATATTCAAGTAAAGTATTAAAATTAAAAAAAGGCTATTTATGGCTTGAAGCAATCATCCCTTGGTATCAAAGGGTTAAGGAAACATTGTGTAATTTAGGGTTCAGTAAGATTAAAATGGAACCTTGTGTATTTATTAAAAATCACTGTAACAATAAGAAAACTATTGTTGGTAAATATGTTGATGATTTTATCATATTTTAAAATTATAAAATAGAAACTGATTCTCTTATAAAAGCCTTAAGTCAAAAATGTAAAATAAAAAATTTAGGCCAAGTTAAACAGTACTTAGGAATGAGAATTAACCTAAATAAAAGTCTGCATGTAATTACAGTAGATCAGGAGCATTATATTGAACAATTGATTAAAAACTTTGATATGTCTAACTCTAAAACAGCTGATACTCCAATAAAGTCTAAACTAAATGTGGAAAAGCCTAACATTTGTGAAGATAAGTTGCCTTATCAAAAATTAATTGGTAGCTTGATGTACATAGCTGTCCTGACACGACCAGACATAGCTTATTCTGTCAGCTATCTGAGCCAATTCAATAATTCATATTCTTATATTCATTGGAATTATGCTAAAAGGATTTTAAAATATTTATTAAAAACTAAAGATTATTGTTTGAGGTACTCTAAAGAAGGAGCAGAACTAGAAGGATTTGTAGATGCGGACTGGGCAAGTGATGCCACAGACAGACGGTCATATACTGGATTTTGCTTTATTAAATCTGGATCTGCTGTTTCTTAGGAAAGCAAAAAACAAAGGACAGTAGCTTTAAGCAGTTGTGAAGCCGAATATATGGCTGTGTCAGAAGCTTCCCGTGAAGCCATTTATTTACAGAATCTAGAACTTGAGTTAACAGGTTGTTGTAATAAAATTGTACTATACAGTGACAGTCAGAGTGCTTTGAGGCTGGCAAATAATCATCAATCTCATAAACGATCTGTTACAACCCTTATTACAAGGCAATAAAGCCGACATTTGCATTCTCTAGTTAAAGTCTCAGTTTTCATTGCAAAGCCAATGCTGAATTGCAGTTATCGCACATTAGCGGAATTTTAATATTAATTTAGTTAGTTAGATTCTGGAAGCCGTCGCGTAAACCCAAATTCGTTAGACTTATCTCGAGAGACACAGAGATTATAGAAAGTCGTTATTTCGGTTGGTGTATTATCGTGTATTATTAAAATAGAACTTAAATGTGTAAATGTGGATTTTTGTGAATAAATAAGTGGTTTGGTAGACAATAGTTTTTTTTTTAAAAGATCTACGGGGTCGGCCGTGTAACAAATTGGTGTCAGAAGTGGGATACCAGAGACGAAGTCTTACGAAGTTGTGTCAGACAGACACTGGTATTCCGAATCCCGAGCCTCCCGTTTATTGACCGACAGTAAGACTTAGTCTAGAGCTAAGCTTGCGTCACTACCTTGGACGACGGTCAGCCTCCGCTCTTCAGCGTGAGCCCGCTCCAGCCACAACGTATTGGACGACGGTCAGTCTCCGCTCTCCAGCGTGAGCCCGCTCCAGCCACAACATTGGTCGACGGTCAGTCTCCGCTTTTCAGCGTGAGCCCACCCAGACATCATCACTATCACCATCATCAGCTCCAGGGTCTAACTCACCATATCCAGTTGGCCAAGAATATCCACAGCAAACCGTGTGAAAATTCCAGCTCCAACACGTGTTGCAACATAATGCAAACGCCAAGCTTCGTGTTACTGTAAGTGTTTCTTGCGTCTATAATTTCAAAGTGAATCGCGCCTCTGAATCATATTTCTAAATTATTGCTATATTTTTATACCTATTTGTACACTGTTTCACGTTTTCTACTGTTCATAAATTATAAAAGGTGTCCAACATATTATAACATCTATGTCCGTCAAATCAGAAAACGGAAAAATGTCCGACAAAATTACCTTGTCCGTCTTAACGAAATTCGTAAAACCATTTAATGGAGATAGGGAGACATTACCTGCATTTCTCACAAATTGTGAGAATGCAATATCGCTAGCCACACAAGATCAACAAAATGTGCTCTGTAAGTACATAATTTCCCAGATGGAAGGTAAAGCACAAGTAGCATGTAGCCTAAAATCATGGTCAGAACTTATAACTTTCCTCAAGTCCACCTTTGGAGAAAAAAAACACGCAACACATCTCTTATCGGACTTACAACATTGCAAGCAACTACCTAACGAAGACGTTACACAATACTCTCTACGAATCGAGTCAATACTGACCCGAATTCAGTCGGACACTCATCACAGCTGTAAAGACGAAAAGGAACTACCTGGCCGTATAGCAGCCATGGAAGACCTAGCCCTCAATACATTCATGCTAGGCTTAAGCTCTTCTACATCCAACATTGTACGGTGCAAAAATCCTTCAACCCTCAACGAGGCGATTCAATACGCTATAGATGAGGAAAAGTTATTCAATTTATCTAAACCTAAATCAGTCAAACAATGTTCAACATGTAACAAAATAGGCCATAGCTCATCGGAATGTTTCAGAAACAAAAAGCCTAACTATAATTCCCAAAAACCTTATCATAAGGTTTTCATTTCCCAATGGGATTCTAATAAGAATAATAATTCTAATACTAATTCTAATACCAATAGCAATGCTAACTCCAATGCCAACCCTAGTGCGCAAACTTGCAGATATTGCAAAAATATCGGCCACACTATAGAGCAATGTCGTAAAAGGCAATTCAATATGCAACGCCGCGAAAATACGGACTTTGCACAGCGCCATCATAACTCACCTGATAGCTCTACGAATGCATTTACGCATACATGTGAATGTTTGACCAATGGTCATAACAACCACGCTGAATCACACGATAATTTAAACTAAATCGGATTTTGATGCCGTGTCCGTCAAAATCTATGCAAACTTATAATGGCACGACTCCTACTATTTCTACATCTCAGTCGAAGATGCTGAGTCCTTCTATCTCTAAAAATTATACTAAATCTACATTTCAGTCAAAGATACTGAGTCCTACTAAATCTACATCTCAGTCGAAGATGCTGAGTCCTGCTATCTCTAGTAATCATACTAATTCTACATCTCAGTCAAAGACACTGAGTCCTACTAATTCTACATCTCAGTCGAAGATGCTGAGTCCTGCTATCTCTAATAATCATACTAAATCTACATCTCAGTCAAAGATGCTGAGTCCTGCTATCTCTAACAATCCTACTAAATCAACAGCCAGCCAGCTGAGTGCTATTTCCACAAATCTTACTAAATCTTACACCAAACCCACATCTCAAGCCAACGAGCTGAGTCCTGCTATTTCTAATGAGAAAATAAAATGTTATTTGTGTAATAATGCCCCAAAGGGTTTTCGTACTAATTCTAAACATAACTCTATTACATCTAACTTAAATATAAATTCTAAATCTAAACCTATATACGATAAATGATTTTATTTCTGTAAGTTGGTTTTTACAAACACTTTTACATGTCGAACATATTTTTTAAAACTAGATGAGGTCGGCGTTTCCTATCTGACTACTCTGAGAAGAAAGGCCGAAACAAACTCAGAGGTCACAGTCTCTTTTAAAGTCCAGACAAAATATTGGTTACATCATGTGAAGACCATGTAGACTGATGTCTGAAATGGTCTTTTGAGGAAAGAACCAGCCAGATTGAGTGGACCTGTCCAGTCAGTGCACGCATTTGTCAATAACCGAGCAGCTCAACTCAGAATTTAAGGAGCTCAACGATTCGACGAACAATACCAAAGAAAGGACAATCGTGTAGGCCGCATAAACTACTCAAACTGCCAGACCATGATTAAAAACTAAGATAAATTTAAATTAAAATAAAAAAGAATGATCCACATAGTCTTCACACTCACAATAATTAATATAAAATAATATAATACTTTAAAAAGTAAATATTCTTGTCATTGCAAGAAAACCAAAAAAACAACAACAAAATTCACGGTACAAAATATAATAAAAAAAACAAAATTAATTGGAGCAGCTCAATCCCAAGCCTTTTTGTCTTCAAGGTAATCTTTAGTTGTATAAAACGCTTTCTGGCACAACTTACGTTTAATAAAAGATTTGAATTTATTAAGACTTAGATGTTGTACGTGGCTTGGAAGCTTATTATAAAAGCGTACACATTGACATCTAAACGAGCCACCTATTTTCTTGAGCCTTGTTGTAGGTACTACAAATTTGTGTTTATTCCTAGTATTTAAGTTATGGATATCACTGTATTTTTTAAACAATTTTAAATTTTTTGGGCATATAAAAGATTTTCATAAATATACTGAGAAGGCACAGTCATTACATTAATCTCCTTAAATTTCTCTCTGAGAGAGTGTCTTGGGCTTAATTTATAAATTGACCGAACAGCTCTTTTCTGCAAAGCCTTACCTCATACTTACCTATCTACTAATCACGCTCTAGAACGGTTATGTTTTCTTATCGATACAGGATCAACCATCAGTATTGTCAAAGGTTCCTGTTTACTCGAAATCCCAAATCTATCCACCGAAATTGTAAAGTTAAAGGGCATTAATAGTTCAGAAAACCCTGTTGAAACTCTAGGTACCTTTCAAATGGGGTTTAAACTATCAGATAATACTTATAAATACAAATTTCATGTCACAAAAGATGACATCAATCTAAATAATTACGATGGAATTATCGGTAGCGACTTTTGCGATTACTTTAAATCAAATATCAATTATTCTTCTAAGTCAATGTCCATATTTAACCATTCTATTCCTATTACTTACAATCAACCGTCGTATAACATCCCAGCTCGTTCCGAAGTAGTTATCGAATGCACTGTATCTAATTACTCGCCTGAGCTTTATCATAACAATGAAGCTCTCGTACTAGATCATACTCTAAGTGAAGGTGTCTATGTTGCAAATTGCATTGTCTCAATCAAATCAAATAAGAAAACTAACATTACTATCCTAAATACTACAGAGACTGACATTGAAGTAAAAGATTATCACGTAAACGTGACACCGTTTGAAAGTAAAAGTCCTGATTCCATATCTTGTTACAATACTAATTCTATTTCCTTTAATAAATCTAATCGCATAGATAAAGTTTTAAGACTCATTCGCTGTTCCCATTTAAATGAGGAAGAAAAAAAATCCCTTTTAGAATGTTGCTCCCAATACACAGATATTTTCCATATCGAAGGTGAACCCTTAACCTTCACGGACGCTATAGAACATACTATTAATACAGGTGATGCACCACCTATTAATGTCAAATCATATCGCTTCCCCGAATGCCACAAAGAGGAAGTCGACTCCCAAATCCGTAAAATGCTAGACCAGAATATCATCAGACCTTCTATTTCGCCTTGGAGTGCTCCAGTCTGGGTAGTACCGAAAAAGATGGATGCTTCAGGCAAACAAAAATGGAGAATAGTCATTGACTACCGCCGCCTTAATGACGTCACTGTTTCCGAAATTTATCCACTGCCTCTTATCACGGATATCTTGGACCAATTAGGTCATTCTTAATATTTTAGCACGCTGGACCTTACCAGCGGTTTTCATCAAATAAAGACCAACCCCAAAGATGCGCCTAAAACAGGTTTCACAGTTAGCACAAATTCAAGCATGTCTGGACACTATGAATTTACCAGGATGCCTTTTGGGTTAAAAAATGGCCCTGCCACATTTCAACGTCTAATGAACACTGTGTTATCAGGCTTACAAGGCCTCCATTGCTATATCTACTTAGACGATTGTATCGTGTACAGTCAAAATTTACAAGATCACATGCATAAATTACAATTGGTATTTAACAAATTTCGTGAATATAATCTAAAACTCCAACCGGACAAATGTGAGTTTCTAAGACATGAAGTAACTTATCTTGGCCATATTATAACCGACAAAGGTGTATCTCCTAAGTCTGAAAAAGTTAACGCCGTATCGCAATTTCCAATCCCAAAAAATCCTAAAGATATGAAGTCATTTCTAGGTCTAATAGGCTATTATCGCCGATTCATCGAAAACTTTTCGAAGTTAACTAAACCACTTACTTCTTTGCTAAAAAAGGATGCTGTTTTTCACTGGGGTACAGAACAGCAACATGCATTCGATTTTCTAAAAGAAAAATTAATTACTGCTCCTCTTCTACAATACCCTGATTTTTCACAACCTTTTAACGTTACTACTGATGCTAGTAATTACGCCGTTGGCGCAATACTATCTCAGGGTCCCGTCGGCAAAGATAAGCCGATCGCATACGCATCGCGTACTCTTAATAAACCTGAAGGCAACTATTCAACTACTGAAAAGGAGCTTTTAGCTATTTTATTTGCCGTTAAAACTTTTCGACCATATTTATATGGCAATAGATTCAAAATAATAACAGATCACAGACCCCTTGTATGGTTGTTTAACGTTAAAGATCCCGGCAGTAGACTCATTCGCTGGCGCCTCAAACTTGAGGAATATGACTACGAAATTACCTACAAACAAGGTTGCCTCAATTCCAACGCTGATGCGTTATCCCGTTGCCCTATTAATTCTATTGATGTTAACAATTTAAATAACTGTACTTATGAACAATATTTTAAAAACCAATTTACTAATCAACTCCCTGCTTCAAATACTATTATAGAAGAATGTACTCAGGGTCTGCACTTATCCAAGTTAAATACAATAGCCTGTCCAGTCTCTTTAGACTTTGATTATTCTATGCCTTATTGCGAAGAAATAATATCACAACTCGATAATTCTGCTGACTTACTAAACTCAGAACGCGAACCTCTTACAATACGTCACGTCCAAGATAAAAATAAATCTTACTATTTTCTATTTACAAAAGTTCATCATTATGAACAAACTAATTTTAGAGATGTGTATAGTTTATTAATTAAACTCAGAAATCTACTAACCGATTGCCCAAATATAACCGACCTCGCATTACCAGATTTTAGTGACCCATTTTCTAAACTAGCTTATACTAAAGTTTATAATATGATATCGTATATTTTTCACAATACCAACATTAAAATTCATATGTATAAAAATCAATTAATTTATCCTACACCTGTAGAAGTTCCTAAAATATTAAAAGAAAATCATGACTCTGTTATCGCTGGTCACCCAGGATCACAACGAATGTATTCGCGTATCAAAGCTGCCTAGTATTGGAAAGGCATGCGCTCTGACATTGAACAATACGTAAAAAAATGCAAACTTTGTCAGATCAATAAACCTTTAAGGAAATCAAATAAAGCTCCTATGGAGATAACCTCTACATCGACTAGGCCATTTGAACGACTAGCTCTTGACGTCGTAGGTCCCCTACCCGAAGCGGGTTTCCAAAATTTTAAATTTATTTTAACGTTACAAGATGATCTTACTAAATTTACCAGCGTTTACCCGATGATTACAGCTACCAGTGAAGAAATTGCTCGAAACCTCATACATTTTATGTCTCTTTTCGGTTTTCCTAAAACTATTTTAACGGATCTAGGCACTTGTTTTACGTCGGAATTATTCAAACACTTAACAGATATATTGAAAGTCAAAGCTCTTTTTACTACACCGTATCACCCACAAACGAATGGAGCTCTTGAACGCTCACATGCTACTCTAAAAGAATACCTTAAATCCTTTGTTAATGAGAACCAAAACGACTGGCACTGCTATCTATTCACCGCAATATTAGCATATAACACTACACCTCACTGTACAACTAATTTCACTCCCCATGAGTTATTATACGGTTATAAACCATGCATTCCTAATTCCTTATATGAAACCTCCGGTAATACCACATACAATGAATATATAAGAGCTTTACAATATAGGATGCGATTTAGTCGCGAAAAGGCTATCCAAAATATCCTAAATAGCAAAGAGAGATCAAAACAATATTATGATACTAACTCCCGTGAAATCACATACAAATCAGGAGATATGGTGTACCTAAAACACCATCACAGACTTCGAAAAGCGTTATCGCCTAAATGGAAAGGCCCATACAAAATTACAAAAGTAAATAATAAACATAATGTGACCCTTCAAGTAGGTCGTAAAAATATAAAATACCACACCAATGAAATAAAACCTTCAACATCCTAACATATACTATGTTTCCTTTCAGAACGCTATGCTGGCACGGCATTTCAAGCCACAGCCTCACCGAATCGAGCATCATTCCCATCTACCATAGCCCCGGCATTTACTTTGAACCTACTAACAATATTAACTTTTACAGTGATCATTGGAAAGTTATCACTCATGTCGATTTAATCTCTTTAGAACCTTATCTTAACAAAATAGAAACTCTATTACATGAAACTCTGAATCTCTGTAACAAAATTCAATCAGAAGATTCACTAGATTTTAACATGTGCAAGGACATGTCTAATCCCATTGAAGTTTTGATTCAATCCAATTACATTAAATTACAATCGCTATCACATATCATCTCTAATAAATCAACAAATAAAATAAAACGCTCTTTAGAGTTTGGAGGAGAAATCTTAAAGTTCTTTTTTGGCACATTAGATGCAGACGACGCTAGAAAATATGATGCTGCAATTGAGTCGTGTAAAAAGAGCGACACAGAACTATATCACCTAATGAGAGATAACATTCACATAATTAAATCTACCATAAATAACTTTAACACTACTATTTACAAACTTAATCAAAATGAAAATAAATTGAATACCCAAATTAACTTGATGAACGAAATATTTTCCCAAATCACGAAAACTGACAACTTACTGCTACATACCTCAAGGTTAAAAAATCTTCTTAATATAATTGAAGGTTCTTTACTTAGTATTTCTAATTTACTGGATACTACGGTAAACTCTATTTTATTTTCTAAGGTTAATATATTACACCCTAGTGTTATAAGCCCCTCTAATCTTTATCTTGAATTATCTAAACATAGTAGCCAAGTAAGCAAAAGGTTAGATTTCCCAGTTCCTTTAAGCATTGAAAATATTCACTCCATAATAGATGTTTCTAAATTTAGCTCTTATTATTATAATAATAAGATCATTTTTATATTACAAATCCCTTTAATAACACCTGATAAGTTCATCACCTATAAAATCATACCTCTACCTACTCCGCATTATGACTCACATAGCACATTTGCGTTGATTCAACCTTCTAACTCCTATATAGCTTTAAGTGATGACAGGATGCATTATGCTATGATGGACACACTTACTAGATGTAAGATAATAAATAATAACTTTTCTATCTGTGAACTAACTACTATATATTCATGTATAAGCAATCCAAACTGTGAATCTAAAATATTAACTGAAGTAACATTGTCGTTACCCACAGAATGCAACGCAAAACTTCTATATGGTCAAATTGATATTTGGCAAAAGTTAAATAATAATAAATGTATTTATGTTCAATCCAATACAAATAAATTGACAATCAAATGTGAAGATAACATTAGCGACTATTCAATTATAGGTACTGGAATTGTAAAATTAACAGCAAATTGTATCGGTTATTCTAAAACTATTCAGTTAATGACAACTAGCTCTTATTCTTTTATTACTAAGTCTCCTTTAGATATTAAGTTTGATATAACAACTGATGACTGTTGTAAGAAGGACATATTTAATAAAAGCCTGCCACATTTGTCGCCAATATCTTTAAGCAAAATCAACTTAGATTCTCTCAAATATGCTAATCATCAAATGGATAATTTAGAACAAGAGTTAAATAACTTGGAAAAGGAATCTCATTTTATTAAATATGGTCCATATTACTCTACTTTTACCTATATTTTAATTGTGTGTTTATTTTTATGTGTAATTTATAAGATCTTTAGATATTTTAAAAACAAAAATGCTACTAACTCTGGATGCTGCGTGCAAATATTTAACCAATGTTATAATCAGAAAACTTCTAAGCGCAAATCCAAAATCTCTAATTCCATCGAGATGACTGAAATTTCATCAGCATCTGATGAAGACAATAAGTCAATTCAATCTTTACCTATTCGAAACACTAATTATAAATCTACTGCTAATACCTATAAGACCAAATTCCCATCAAACAGGAATTTAAACTTTTAAAATACTATGAATTATGGTGTTAAGATTTTTATTGTAAACTACTATGTCTTGCTATGTTTAATTATACTTTTATAAGCTACATGTACTCTCGTACATTTATATCTAGAGTAAGTTTTTAAATGACCGTCTTAATCTCACTGTATCTCCAATCTTTTCTATTTTACTTCGCTTATCTTATAAGATAAAGCTTCGTCAAAAAGGGGGAGCTGTTACAACCCTTATTACAAGGCAATAAAGCCGACATTTGCATTCTCTAGTTAAAGTCTCAGTTTTCATTGCAAAGCCAATGCTGAATTGCAGTTATCGCACATTAGCGGAATTTTAATATTAATTTAGTTAGTTAGATTCTGGAAGCCGTCGCGTAAACCCAAATTCGTTAGACTTATATCGAGAGATACAGAGATTATAGAAAGTCGTTATTTCGGTTGGTGTATTTTCGTGTATTATTAAAATAGAACTTAAAAGTGTAAATGTGGATTTTTGTGAATAAATAAGTGGTTTGGTAGACAATAGTTTTTTTTTAAAAAGATCTACGGGGTCGGCCGTGTATCAAATGACAACGTGAAGCACATTGATGTGAGATATAATTTCAATCGGGATGTTATTAATAATGATATTGTGGAAACAAAGTATTTGCCAACTGCAAGCATGCCTGCTGTCCTTCTAACCAAAGGGTTGCCTGGTGTTAAACATTATGTGTTTATGAAAACAATTGGTATTGTTAAAAAATAAATGTATTGTTTGTTACTGTAAAGTTACTACAAATTGTATGTCAGTCAATTAAGTTTATTTTTAATTTTGATATAGTGGGGCTGTTGAACCGATATCAAAATTGGGTGTCTAACGCCGCCTATTTAATATTGGGTGAGCTACGCATTGTCTCTGGCAATGAGTGATTTGCACTTTTCAAATAAAGTTAGTCGTTGGTTAACTGTCAAATCGGTCGTTTTAATTACAGAAACAAAACAACACTTTTACGCCTATCCTATGGCAAGTTATGTAGTTGAAGGATATATATGTGATTATAATTGTTTTGTCCTTACAAGCAAAATTAACACTTGCGTGAAGTCGTAAACAATGGCTAGTCATGAACGTGTTCCACAATAGTTAGGAGCATTTCAAACAGTTGATTTGGATTTGAATATTTTGAGCAAAATTATTAACTGGGCGAAAAATATATTGAATAGGCGACTATTATAATAAGTAAGTAACTATTTATCCGGTTTGAATAATACCTTTTAGGAAGTTTTTGTGAGCTGCGGTAATAATATTGCTACATACTTGAATTGTATTTGGGGTTCTATTTTTCTATTTTAGCCTATTATCCTTTTGAAAATAGCTGAACAACTATCGAGGCGACATCGATGTGCAGCACGGGAGTTCGGGTGTATTCGTGTTTTCAACGAATATGTCCAAGAGCGGGCGAAGCGAGCTCGGGAGCTTAGAGAACCCCGACACGTATAGGTTAGATTCGAAGGGGATGACGGGAGCTAAAAGAACGAGCAAAGCGAGCGAACTTATCTCCCTTCATCTCCTTCATTTTAGGTTCTTCATCTACTTTAGACCCTGCAGACAAAAAAGCTCCAGCGACATCTTTAATTTTCAAGACGCTGTTTTTAAAATTTGTATTCGCCCACTGTTTGTCGCTCAATTAGTATTTCAGTAAGCGATATTCAATATTATTTACACCCTTAATTTTAGTTTATTTTTGCTGGTTTAAATACTGTCCATAAGATACTGGGCAGTCATGATTTTATATTTGTCATAAAATAATATAGCTTCTTAAAACCTTCCCTTTCCTACCTTCTAAATAGGAAGAACACTAAAAATCGGTACAAATATTTTCAGGATAGGCAATTTATTCAATTTGCCCGTCGTTGATACCATAAGAAATGTAACATACTTTTTTTTTACAAAGAAACGGTAATATATAAGAAAATCGTGCGACCTACCGATATCATAAATGTGACACATTATTTTATTTGTCGAAAAAGGAAATCAAATAATCTTATTTGAATGGAAGTAATAGGTTATCCATTTGGATGACGATACACCCATAAAACTCGACATAAAAGTGCCTTTTATGAGCGGGCCAGGCCTTTACTTTCTTATCTTACGGCGCCGAGATAAAATGGCATAAGTCTTTTTATGCGAACAACTAAAATCTTTCAGATTGGTATTCATTTTTTTAAATGAATACTTTTCTTTGTACCAAAGTCTTTATACAACGCTCTTTAAAATGGAAAAGAAGAAAAATAAATGAGGAATGGAGAGATTTTGTTTTGACATTTTCTCTGTTTGTTCATGCCATATTTTGTCTCTCCACCGCCCTAAGGTAAACAAAGCCTAAGTCATGAAGTCCACCATTATAGAGTGACTGTTTCCTTGTACATAAAGTTCTGATATATAAATAGAAACAGAAAATTTTCAATTACAATTTAAAATCATTGCGTGTATAACAGCTAAATAGTCCATGGATTTTTTTTATATTTCGAAGTTACACTGTTTGCTCAATAGGCTGGATATTTGCTCGTTGTTCGACACCATTGAGGCGATTTTATTGGATTTATATAACTATTAGATCATGGCTACTGTGATAGTAAAACAGTTTGTTATCTTCCATAATGGGTGGCAAATTTATCCGGAGGCACTTGTTATATGGTGTAAATAGAGTAAGTAGGTTTATAGTTGAAACATTTTTTTTTAAATCTTACGATAGGCTCGCGTTTGACCACTATCTCGCTTGATGGTAAGCGATGATATGGTCTACGGTGAAGCACGCTTGCCTAGAAGTAACCTATTCACTCTTGAATTAAAGACCCCAAGGTTTTAGCTATCAGGAAACAAAGACTCCGGCAAGGAATTCCACTCCTTAGCTGTGCGCACGATGAAAGTATTCGCAAAACGCTTTGTACGTATGGTGTTAGTGCTAGGTATTCAGTGGCATAGTTCAAAGGCGGGTATTCAGTGGCATAGTTCAACGGTGGGATATTTCATTGGCTGGAGTCAGTGGTTTTGATATAATAGTAGCCCGGAGTTTGAATCTGTGCCCGGTTGATGACAATACGTTCGCCTCCTATTACATGGAACTCAAATCTAATTGGCTAATCTCGGATGTAATATACCTCTGCCTTAACTATCGGGGAATAAAGGTTTGATGTTATTATAATTATGTGAGAATGGCCGTGTATGAATAAATGCAAGAATGTTTGGGAAAAGAAATCCCTGCCTGCATTGTATGCAATGCATCGTGCGTTTGTTTTAGTTTACCTACAATAAACACAAAAATGATTTAAAAATAAATAAGCGGAGCCTTTAATAGCCAGTATAGCTGTTAATTTGTTAAAACGATGAAATTAACGAGGTCTAATTGAATTCATTTGACCTCATAATTAATACAACTCAGAGATCGTCAGGTTTATGTAAGTCATTGTGGTTGACAATAAAAGCTGTGCAGCCATAATTATATTAACGGTGTGTTATTGTGCTAAATTATATTCAACTCGCATTTATATTTACTAGCTGACACTCGCGTCTCTGCCCGCGTGGTATTAGTACTTCTTCCATTATCTTACCTTGAAGTATATATAAGCTATGAAGTTATGAAGTATTGTTGGACCTGCTGAAGACTGTACGAATAATTATAATGTATATTTGTGTTGTATAAACTCAATTTATTTTTTGGATTATATAACTGCACAGCACATATGTGAGTACTATGTACCAACTGTAAATCTACCATTTACTGTAACTATGTGTCGTTCGTTGACTTCAGTGTGCCCTGGCAGTTAAGTGTGTCATGCTCTCTCTAATGTCTCTCTGATGGTGGCACATGTGTTGGATCATTCGGTTCCCTTCATGATGGTTGAGCTGAGTGGTGCCGATCCATGCGTCATGTTCGTGAACGGGCGCCATCAGTTTGGATTGGTCATATCTTAGCTGCCTCCGCCTGTTTTTAATTACCTATTTATTTTATTTTTAATTGTTTGTTTTACTCTATACGCTTTTAAGTGCGTTTTTTTTTACATCGTTCTCACATATATGTATTTTTCCTACAAGATTATTGTAACCAGTAAAAGAGTAAGTGTGGAGTTTCTTGTCCGTTCTTCTCCATAACAAGATACATTTCCGAATGGACGGTAGAATCAATTATTATTACATTTAATTTTTATTTTTGACGTTCGAAAGTGCCGCTTAAGGGGCTGAATACTCAAAATGGGCTTTCTTTTAAACATTTTTTAGCCAAATCTATTGAAGATGTGGCAGCAGAAAAAAGATATGTTAATCTTGATCATATTTCCGAAAACTTTGTTGTGGCCGAAACACGTTTACGCACAAAAACCTCGATACAATTGAATGGCAAAGTAACCTCTTAACGTGATCTTCAAAAGATTTTTCCGGTAATACTGACCAGCGTACATTTGTACAATTAACACCAATAACGTATCATAAAAGGACGCAAAACTTCATTGTCTTATATATTGAAGTTTCATTTATTATTTTTAAGTAATTCATATTATTATGTTTTGTATAAAAGTCTATACAAATTCCATCGTGCTTCTCTTTCCATCCAGTGCAATTCGACAGTGACCGCTTTGCGGCGTTGCTAGGTGGACGTATGTCGCTTTTTTCCGCAAAAAGCAAAAATAATATTCAATTTATTACTCGTCAATTCTATCTGTCAAAATAATATCAGGTATAATGCAGCCAGATCATGTAGCCTGGTGGCTTTAATTGGAACTAACGAAATCACAAGTAATATTGTGAAAGTCTGTATTATTTTTATTTTTTGGCACTACCGCTGTCACTGGCATCTATATTTTTGTTGTATTATAAACGACTCACGTCGTTTAGTTTACTTACTCAGTCCATAACTAAAAAGTATTTGAACCGCTTTGAAAATACAACAATGTATATGTTATATATCTATGTTATCTCAATTTGAATTAAACAATATTTAAAATATAGGTAAGGTCGAATACTATTTTAACCTTCTTCGTTCATGTGAAAACAATAGAAGCAAAAAACACAGAACATGGAATGGTCGTACCAACCACGCTGGCAGTGTCTCGAAATGACAGAACTAATAAAATTCTTCGTATCCATTTGTTTCAATCTTTGTTTCTTTCTAACATACGGCACCTAGAAATGACCAAAAAATAGATTATAATTTCTCACGAATTTGACATTTTTCGTCGTTTCAACCAAAAATCGTCCACATCTGGACATAAAGCACACCAAGAATCATCACATTGATCAGTCCTGTATTTCTCGCAATTAACTATCCCAATTGCAATAACGGGCAACAATAATAGTTTGTTAGTCTATTAATATTGTTAAGCTAATTATTAATTGATCTTATCATTTTGCCAAATCGGCACTGACAATTCTTATTTATTAACAAAAAATCCGCCGATCGCCCTGGAGAGTAAACTCAAAGACTTACACTTGGGGATTGACAGAGATTTACGCAGCATTCTGGATGTAAAAAGAACAGACCGAATACGGAACACGCTGTGTTCCCAAACGGGCATAACAGACGTGAGTAAAAAGGCTGTTCGGCTCAAATGGGCCAATGCCATTACGGCTCACGTTAGTAGCATGCAAATTAAGCGCTGGGCAAGCCTCCACAATCTTGAAGATGGAACGCACCGTTGAGGCCGGTCCAGAAAAAGGTACCGAGATGATTTGGACGCGTACCGTTAGGGCTGGTTCTAGACGGTGCGGGAAAAGAATGTCTGGAATGACTTAGGTGTACTCTTATGAATTTAATTGGGGATGGATGAAGAGGGAGGGGACGGCCAAAGAAAAGATAGATGGACTATGTGAGGAGTGATATTAAAGAAAAGGGAGTCAATTATATCGTGGTGCGGGACAGAACGATATGGAAGAAGAAAACGTGTTGCGCCGACCCCAAGTAACATGGGACAAGGGCAGGTAGATGATGATGATGATTTCAGACTTTTACCGGTAAGACTTAGTAAATCTGTTTTACCGATAAATAATAAGTTTCATCATAGTTTTTTTTTTTAAACTGAAACAACAGTTCGGATTTTACAGTAACATATACGTGGTTGTGAGGCATACACTGTTTTTAGTATTTATGTTTTCTTTTTTAGGGTTCCCTAGCCAAAAGGCAAAAAACGGAACCCTTATGGATTCTTCATGTCTGTCTGTCTGTCTGTCTGTCCATCCGTATGTCACAGCCACTTTTTTCGAAACTATAAGAACTATGCTGTTGAAACTTGGTAAGTAGGTGTATTCTGTGAACCGCATTAAGATTTTCAAACAATAATAGAAAAAAACTGAATCTCAATTTTTTTTTTCATACTACCTGTACATGTGGGGTATCTATGGATAGGTCTTCAAAAAAGATATTAAGGTTTCTAATATATTATTTTCTAAACTGAATAGTTTGTGTGAGAGACACTTCCAAAGTGGTAAAATGTGTCCCCCCCCCCCTGAAACTTCTAAAATAAGATAATGATAAAACTAAAAAAAATATATGATGTACATTACCATGTAAACTTCCATCGAAAATTGGTTTGAACGAGATCAAGTAAGTAGTTTTTTTTTAAATACGTCATAAATCGTAAACCACAATTTAACAAGTAAGGAACCCTTCGTGCGCGAGTCCGACTCGCACTTAGCCGGTTTTTTTTATGGCATGCGTTGTGCCTGGCGCATATAAACATTTTCTTTCTTTCTATATTATCTTTAAACACCTACACTGTACCAATACTTATAGTAAATAAATGATTGATTGATATATAACAAACAATAGCAACAAATAGTTTCAGCCGTTCTCTAGTGAGACGCTTACAATCACATACAGCATTTTTAGGGTTCCGTTTATCTCCCTGTCTGTCTGTCCGTCTGTCACGAGGTTGTATCTCATGAACCGTGATAGCAAGGCAATTATTTTTTTACAGATGGTGTATTTCTGTTGCCGCTATAACAACAAATACTAAAAACAGAACAAAATCAATATTTAAGTGGGGCTCCCATACAACATACGTGTGTTTTTTTAGTTTTTTGCAATAATGGTACGGAACCTTTGTGCGGGAGTGCAACTCGCACTTGGCCGGTTTTTTTTATTTATATAGATAGATAAAGTTTACATGACCGTGTTTTTTGCGCCCTGTCTATTTGTTTTTTAACTCTAATATACAGAAAAGCGGCACCACGTGACCTCACCACAGAGGGCTGATGTATATCAAAACCCAGTAAGTGCTTTGTAATTATTATATTCCAGGATAGCGGAAAGTCATCTTGTATTAGTAACTAAATGATATATTAAGATTTTAAGAGAATACTAAACAAGGAATATGAACCTACTAATTGTACAAATGATATTAATAGCGTCATACATTATATTGCATATTTTAAACATGCCTAAAAAAGACAATTCCAAACCTAGTACATTTTGGATATTTGCTAATTTAAGGTGTCTTTACAATTTGATGTGACTTTCCTATTGTAAATAGTGATAAAATTGATTACTGAAAGCACCAAATCTCAATTCAAATTTAAAGTTTCCAGTTTAATATTGCACAGTCCATTTCAGTATAGTAAAACTCGTTAAAATAAAATAAATAAAATTATCTAGCTATTAAACCAATATAAAACAATGTAACGTACTGTGTTCTTATATGTGGCAGTCGCATAGAAGCAGACATAATTATAATATTTATTCAATTTGCACGGCAAAGACTCGTATGACACTAGCCAGATTACCTATTTTTGTGATCTTTATTTTCGTAGCAATAAGGTTGCATTCATAGGCAAAATAACAGTGAACGATCTGATGTCAGATGCTAGCCAGTTTGAAATAAGAACTTGTGCGGTTATATTTTTGTAAAAAAACCATCGGAAGAGTCCGTTTATGATATGGGCCTCTGTGGTCGGCCTTGTGTATTTAATTTTCAAATACTTTTCGCTCCAATTTAAGTTTCCCCTAAACTATCGATGACAGTGGGCGTGGCTTAGAACCACAGATGTCGATTGTCAACTGTTCGTCCTCAGCCCCTTAATGGCCTAATTGAATAAAGAAATTTTGATTTTGATTTTGCTATATTACTGCAAAGTTTCTTCAACGACCGTTCAATAGTTTTTGCGTGAAAGAGCTACAAACATCCATCCATTCATCCATCCTCATAAACTTTCGTTTGTTTGGTTTTATAACTTTATGCACAAATGTACAATGGCGGACTCAACCAGTCACACAAGGGTATATAGAGATAACAATATTATCTCTACATACCCTTGTGTGACTGGTGGAAGTAAGTACACCAGTCATGTCAGGACTGGTGGTCTTACTTTTTAAAGCATGTTGCGTGATAGACAAGACGATCCTGTGGGAAGGCCAAAGGATAAAAAAGCACGAAGCTAGTAACAAGGACACAGTTGGTCACTAAGTAAGTGAACTTAGTACATACATATATACATTTGAAATGACTTACCAGGACTCGTCGAGCTTCAGTGTCTCAGAGTTTTTCTGTCTGTCCACCACTGTTGATTTTGACTCTCATAAGTTGTCAAATAAAAGCAGGGTGAATGCGGAGCTAGGTCACAAATTATGGTCGACCTCCTATCCTCTTCTCTGTGCAATCAAATCACTTGCAACCAAAGTAACCTGCGCCCGCTGCGTGGTTCTACTGACGATGCCGTGGAAGTGGCAAAGTTTTGGGTTTTATTTTATTTTATTAAAGACTAGCACTCCGCCCGCGACTTCGTTCGCGTGATTTTGTTTATCCTATAAATGATTTTCTTATATGCAGTTAGTGAAGGCGACCAAAAATAAGCTATTACTAAAACAATAAAAAACTGGGTATCGTAGATATACAGGGTTTATTGGTTTGGGACGATTCTTTATTTGACTTAAAGAATGATACATTTTAGGTTACTGCTACAAAGTAGGTAAAATCCTCCCCTAAAAACTTATCAACCCCTTTTTGCCCCATTGAGGGTCGAGTTTTGAACAACGTAAATATGCTATTCACTCCTTTGTTCTCTTTTATATTTATCGTTTATGTTAATCAGATTGCGCAGTGAGATTCCTCAAAAAAATCTTTAACAACCCTAACCCTATCTAGGAGAGTTTTAAAATGTTTTATGTAAATTTTGAGTATCAATCTTATCCCCAAGGAATTTGATTTTACATACAAACTAATTTTTACCCTTTTCACCTCCTTAAAGGTTGAACGGCCAAATCGCGACTTAGTGCTCCCCTAGAACCAAAAAACGAAACCCATTGCAGTAAGATTTTTAGCTAGAGTTAGTTTCAAAAAACTTATAATGACAACCTTTATTGTTTCCTTAGGTTGGTATTTGTGCAAAGTTTAAAATTTATTAACCCAAGAAATAAGATTTTTCAAAAACACTTTAACACCCCCTTAAATGTATTTTGGGAGTAGATAAGTAAAATTAAAAATTTATGTCAATTTACAAATTTATTAACCCAAGAAATAAGATATTTCAAAAATACTTTAACACCCCTAAATCATCTTTTGGGGGTAGTTTCTAAAAAGTAATAATGAAAACCTTTATTATTTATTTAGGTTGGTATTTATGTCAAGTTTCATGTTTATTGACCCAAGAAATCAGATTCTTCCATACAAACTTCAACACCCCCTAAATCATCATTTAGGGATAGTTTCTAAAAACTAAGAATGACCACTTTTATTGTTTATTTAGGATGGTATTTATGTCAAATTTCAAATTTAATAACCCAAGAAATAAGATTTTTCAAAAACCCTTTAACAACCCCTAAATCATCTTTTTGGGGCAGTTTCGAAAAACTTATAATAAAAACCTTTATTGTTTTTTTAAGTTGGTATTTATGTTAAGTTTCATATTTACTGACCCAAGAAATCAGTTTCTTCCATACAAAGTTCAACACCCCCCTAAGTCATAATTTGGGGGAGTTTCGAAAAACTAATAATGACAACCTTTATTGTTTACTTAGGATGGGATTTATGTCAACTTTCAAATGTATTGACTCAAGAAATAAGATTCTTCAAAAACATTGTAATACCCCCTAAATCGTCTTTTGGGGGTAGTTGCAAACAACTAATAAAGACAACCTTTATTGTTCATTGATGTTGGTGTTTATGTCATGTTTCATGTTTATTAACCCAAGAAATAAGATTCTACTAAAAAAATTACATCCCCTAAATCATCTTTTGGGGGTAGTTTCGTCAAACACTGCAAGCCTTTCAAAAAAAAAAACATAAATATGACGTAAATAAACATATTTATGTCAAATTTCATGTTTATTAACTGAAGTAATAAGACTCTTCGATTAAGCTTTAACACCCCTTAATCGTCTTTTGGGGTAGTTTCAAATAATAATAATAACAACCTTTATTATTCTTTTAGGTTAGTATTTGTGGCAAGTTTAAAGTTTATTGACCTAAGAAATCAGATTTTTCCATACAAACTTCAACACCCCCTAAATCGAATTTGGGGGTTGTTTCAAAAGACTAATAATGATAACCTTTATTGTTTATTCAGTTTGATTTTTATGTCAAATTTTATGTTTATTAACCCAAGACAAAAGATTAAAAACAAAATTACATTGCATAAATCGTCTTTTGGGGGGAGTTTCGAAAAACTAATAGTGACAACCTTTATTGTTTACTAAGGATGGTATTTATGTCAACTTTCAAATTTATTAACCCAAGAAATAAGATTTTTCAAAAACACTTTAACACCCCCTAAATCATCTATTGGGGTAGTTTCGAAAAACTAATATTGAAAACCTTTATTGTTTATTTAGTTTGGTTTTATGTCAAGTATCATGTTTATTGACCCAAGAAATCAGATTCTTCCATACAAACTTCAACACCCCCTTAATAATCATTTGGGGGAGTTTCGAAAAACTAATAATGAAAACCTTTATTGTTTATTAAGTTTGGTATTTATGTCAAGTTTCATGTTTATTGACCCAAGAAATCCGATTTTTCTATACTCTAAATCATCATTTCAACTTCAACATCCCCTAAATCATCATTTGGGGGTAGTTTCTAAAAATTAATGATGTAAATCTGTATCATTTACTTAGAATACTATTTGAGATAAGTTTCAAGAATTTTGGCCGAATGAATTAGATTTTTAATACAAACTTTCAACCCTCTTTTACCCCCTTAGGGGAGGAATTTCCAAAAATCCTTTCTTAGTGCACATTTACGTCACTTGAGGAACGTTTCTGTCAAATTTCATGCTTCTAGGCTTAGCAGTTTTGGCTGTGCGTTGATTGATCAGTCAGTCAGTGAGACAGTCAGTCACCTTTCGCTTTTATAGATATAAACTAGCTTTTGCCCGCGACTTCGTTCGCGTGGAATAGTGACTTCCACTCTTGACCAATAGATGGCGCTGTATGTCCGGAATAAATTTTATTTTATTCTTTATTTTTTGTAATAAAAACTATCCTATGTCCATTCTCAAGTTCCAAACTATGTCTGTACCAAATTTCACACAAATCGGTTCAGTAGTTTAGGCGTGAAGCAAAGACAGACAGACAGACAGATAGACAGACAGACAGAAAGACAGACAGACAGAGTTACTTTCGCATTTATAATATTAGTTTGGATTTGGATAGATAAGCTCGCGCTCGACCACTATTGATCACCTGATGGTAAGCGATGATGTAGTCGACGGTGTAGCACGCTTACCTAAAGGTAACCTATTCACTCTTGACTTAAGACGACGACAGTCGACAAATGCCTTAAGGGCACAAAACGCGCACTCGTTTCACACCTGTGCGACCAAATAATCAGTAGTATTTTTGTACTTTCCTTATTATTCAATGACTTTAAAAAAGCCTTAGATTAAAATATAGATAATTAAATTATTTTTGAGATAGTGACAAATTTATTAAAATACGCCCGGCGGTTTTGGTGCGATTGTCGTTGTTTTTGTCCGTGTTAAACATAATTTTGCAATTTAATTACACTATGTTATACGAATGAAACTAAAAAAAATCTGAGATAATTTTTTTCAATGGTAACATATATTTTTGGCAAAAAATTACGACTAGCCGTTTAGACGTGATTTATTTATTGAGCAAGGCACACCAACGACTCACAAATGAATATCAGAAAATAACATTCAGAAAAGATTATGTGTAAGCAAGTCACTTACAGGCATGCACATCATTGTCATAATAAGTAGCATAAAATAAAATAAGAATTTAAACAAACATAAAATGAAATCGACGAAAATAAAATAAAATTACAAAAATAAAAATAAAATTACAAAAATAAAAATAAAATTACAAAAATAAAAATAAAATAATGCCAAAATAAAATCAAAACGAAATAAAATAAAATTTAAATATACATGTCGTTGATTTAATTGGTATTCAAAAAAATTTACTTTAAAAACAAAATTATATTATTAACAGAAATTATAATAAAATGTCAAGTTACATTATAACATAAATATAGTAAGATTAACATTATAACTTTTCCACAGAACGATTTAAAATACAATATTGCAAATTACTTATATTATTTAAATCATTGATAAGACACATATATACATCAATTAAAATTACATTATCAAATTATATTACATTATTAAAAATAAAATAAAAAATAGAAAGAATAACATTATAGATTAGCAGCAAGAGTAGGCATGCTTTTTTCAACAGAACAGACTCTGTTGTACAAAGTCAACATTCTGTTTAGTGGAGCAAAGTGGCCCAGATTTGTGCGACTTGTCTCAGTAACAAATAATCTAGTAGTGCGCTTGGACCTGTCATGAGAGTAACGAGGGACTTCTAGGAAAATTTTACCAAGTAGACCTGGCGTTGAATTTATCCCGTTTACGGTTTTATAGAGTAATAACAGATCATTCAGAGCCCTTCGTCACTACAATGTGTCTAACTTGAAATAACTCATTCGTTCTACGTAATCAACTCTATAGGGGCATTTCTGATCTTTGAACCGCAAGCATCTAGTGATTTTTGAACGCGCTCTAGTCGGTCTACGTAGATTTTGTAAGTAGGGTTCCAGACGGGAGATGCATATTCCACCAAACTGCGCACAAAGGCATTATATAACACTTTTAAGGCCACGGTTCCCTTAAATTCTCTGCAAACTCTATTAACAAACCCAACCATTTTCATAGCCTTCTTAATAACATTATTAATATGATTGGCAAATGATAGATCACTGCTGAGCACAACCCCCAGATCCCGTATACTTTTAACCTCTTGCAGTGATGTTCCATTGAGGGAGTAAGAAGAAGGTAAGGGGTGCTTTTTCCGCGTAAATGTTATGTTATAACATTAGCTGGCATTCAAAGTTATCCCATTTACCACACACAAGTTCTGAATGGAATCTAGGTCTGATTGGAGCAGGTCAATGTCTTCTTGAGTTTTTATTTGACGATAGATTTTTAGGTCATCTGCAAACATGAAACATTGGCTATGCTTGATGCAATTGACTATATCGTCAATGAACACAATGAAGAGGATTGGCCCGGTATGAGATCCTTGGGGCACACCGGAGGTTGCAATATATTCCGCAGATTGATAACAATTTACCACCTCTTTTTTGTTAATCTCGCACAAATACGATCTGAGCCAGTCCAGAAGGCGTCCGTGTATGCCAAAACTATGTAGTTTCAGCCACAGGATTTTGTGGTCAAACTTGTCGAAAGCACTGCTGAAGTCGGTATACAAAGCGTTGACCTGGTGGCCAGATTCAATATCATGCTGACCTCACCTATATTTGAAACCAAATTGGTGACGGTGGATTTATTGCTGCAGAAACCATGCTGCTTATGAGACAGTTGCGTTTTGACATGGGATGTTAATAGGGGCAAATCATTGATTCAAAAAGTTTTGAAAAAATAGATAAGATAGAGATTGGTCTGTAATTTATAACGTCTGCGCGTTTTTTGAATATAGGTACCACATTGGCCCTTTTCCATTCTGTGGAAAATGTTTATGTTTCAAGTGATTTATTGAATATTAAGGTAAGAGGATATGCCAAATTACGATCACATGTCTTGATGAAGAGTGGTGGCAACCCATCCGGGCCAGCACCCTTGGCAACATCCCCTCCGTTCAATGCCTTGAGAACCTCCCTCTCAGTAAAAACAATTTTATTGAGTGTTGATTGAGGAAAAATATGGGTATTTGTTGGTGTTCCAGGTATTCTGCTAGGGACAGAAAAAACTAGACTAGAATTGAGTAGCAAAACAGCTGGCATATATCATCGCCTGTCGTAGCGATCAACTCGTTTAAAGTCATCTCGGAAGGAACAGAGCTAGATTTTGAATTTTTTGTTTTAACGAAGGACCAGAATGCTTTGGGGTTTGACCGGATGTTATTCTCCATAGTGTGGACATATTTCTTGTAGCAACTCTTAATAATTGACCGTGCTCTCTCGTCAAATATTCTGTACTCAAGATTATCTCGCGGATTATTGTATTTTTTAAAACGTTGCCTAATCTTTTCTTTTTCGTTAAGAACTCTCACCAAGATTTTAGAGTACCACAAAGGAAAGTGTTTGCTTACATGCTTAATTTTAGGAACATTCTCTTTAATGACAGTCTGAACAGATTCATAGAGTACCTTCACCATAGCGTCAACATTTGCACACGGTTCCAACAGCTGTTTCCAAGAAATTTCTTTTAATTTTCTATTGACTATTGTGTAGTCAGCTGCCTTGAAATTAAATGAAGTTAGTTTTAAACGTTTTAATGGCACAAAAGCCTTAAAAACAAATTAAATTTCTAATGGAGGGTGGTGACAATCTTTTCTACAGATAGAAGTGGAAAACCTCCTGACCACTGCACTTCGTAATTTTGAAAACACTAGGTCCAACGTTCTATTGTTGGTGTTTTTAATAACATTGTATTGTAGTAGATTGTTTAAAGACATAAAGTCAATAAGAGAGTATCCTAGGTTGTTGATATAGTTAGACGGAATAATAGTGGTTGCACAAGAGTAACTTGGGTCCTGTTTTCGTTTGATGAAGATTAAAATCTCCGACTACTATAATTTCTTCGCCGGAAGTTTAATTAGCGCTTGTCACCGAACCCAGAAACATGTCCAGATGCTGTGCTGTGTCACTGGGGGTGGCAAATAGATAGCGCAAATATTTATTTTCCTTCCCTCATTTAACTTAACGCGTACTCAGAGGCAGTACGCAGTAGTTTCCCACTGACAGGCCCTCGCGGAATCATACACTTTGGACACAGCTATGAGAACGCCACCTCCTTCTCTTCCTGAAAGCGCGCTGGAAGCCCTATCTCTCCTGTATATATTATAGCGGGCGTCGAATAGCTCTCCGTCGTTGATACTATCATTGAGCCATGTCTCCGTCGCTACAATCATATCGTAGCTATTGATATTAGCAGCAGCATTTATACGAGTATCGTTCAATTTTGTTCGCATTCCTCGCATATTCTGATAGTATACTGTGAATTTTAATAAAACTAAACTCACGGGTACCCGCGTTTGGGCTTTTATCCTACAACAAAGAAACAGCGTGGAGGCTCTTTATGTGCATTGGTCGTGCTCCATCATCCTTTCGAACTAACACGCGGCCATTTCGAACCCAAAACTATTTATAGCCCTTCTCACGCGCCATTTTCCTAGCCTGTGCATGTAAAGCTTTATTTAGGGGTGAGAGATGTTCAGAGACGAAAACGGGCTGTTTGGCGCCACCGTAGCCTAAGTGACTCGAATTGAGTTTATCGGAAACATGAGCTCTGTTAAATTTGATTACGGGTGCTAAAAATTCATCACGTTTCCTTATGTTTTTCAGTTTCACGATAACTGAGCGACTTTACTGGGCTACTCTGCGAGTTTTTTAACACGAGATACTGATGACACGTCACCCGCTTTAATATTGCAAGACACAGTTTTACCCAGTTGGACTACTGTGTTTAGTAGGTTTTCAGCTTGATTTTCAGGAATCCCATTTATCTCTAAATTATCCTGACGAGAATGTTGCTCTATAATGTTCAGCCTTACAGATAAGTCAAAAACACAGGTTTTTAACTCCTCATTTTCTTTTTACAGTTGACTCATGACATTCTTGCTCTGGTCAATCTCGATCTTCATAATATCATAGTCCTTGCTCATGAACCCTTGCAATGTTTTTTTTAAACTCAAAAACATCATTGTTAAAGTAAGATTTGAGCGAGGCGTGTATTTGCACAGTCAATACAGACTCAATCTCTTTACGAAGCTCAGCAACTATTCTATTCTTCTCATTTTATAATCAGCTACTGAGGAATATCTGCGCCTTAAAGATCCCGGGGTTGAAATTCCTGTTGTGTTCCTGGATTTATTTTATACATGGCTCGCGCGCGGTTTCTTGTTCAATACAATGTTCCCGTGCGGTCCAAAATAGAAATACAATCGCTCATTAGCCATTCACCTCATACATTCGTCTTAATCGATTTAAGGGGATGTAGTGTTATTGAAACAACTGTTCTCAAGCGATTACCTTTAATTACTGACTGCAAGAGTATAAGTGTGTTAATATATTAATAGAAGATACATTCATATGGATAGGGTCATAGACCTTATACTATAGGTAGTACTACTACACCTCACCTCAGGGGTGATAGAAAAAAAAAAAAATAGTTTACAATTTTTTTTTTTTTTTTTTTTTTTTTTTTCATACGTAAATATAACTTAATAACATTTCTTATGTTACCAAAGGTTTGGTTCTATTTTTATGGATTAAATAGGTTTTATTAATTTTTAATATTTCTACATTAACACCTAAATCATTTAAAACAACAAATGGTCCCTCCCATTGAGGATCTAACTTATTAGCTATTTCATTTCTAATTAAAATTAGTTGTCCTTTACTGTATGTCACATTATTTAAAGACTTATCATAACAACTCTTACGGTTTTGTTTACTTATAAGTAAATTATTACGAGCATCTTGATGTGCTACTTGTAACCTATACTTAAGATCTAAAGGATAACTTTCTGGATTATACAATGGTTCTATGTACTGACTAACTCTAGATGGTACTATACTAGCTCTACCAAATACCAGTTCGAATGGTGTGTACTTTGTCTCTGTATGAACAGTATTGTTGAAACTATAACACCAAAATGGTAGCCAGTGACTCCATGTGTCTTTTTGGCCATTACACTGTATTCGTAAAAACGATCCTAAATTTTTATGTGAATTTTCGAGCGCACCGATGGATTGATGGTGATACGCTGTAGACATTAATTTATTTATACATAAAAGTTTACATACCTGTTCCATTACTGACGATACAAATTCTGTTCCACGATCAGTTGCGATGGTATTAGGTATTCCAAATCTTAAAATAAAATTATTAACTAATGCTTTAGCAATACTTACGGTTTCCTTCGTTTTCAAAGGATAGGCCTCTACGAACTTAGTAAGCTCGCACTGCAGTGTCAAAATATAACAATTTCCTTCAATGTCTTTTTCTAATGGACCTACGACGTCCAGATAAATTTTTTCAAAAGCATGTGAAGCTGTTGTAGTTATCTCCATGGGCGCCTTGATATACTTACAATGCTTCATTTTCTGACATTTAATGCATTTACTCACAAATTGTGTAATATCGTTGTCTAAGCCTGGCCAGTAAAAATGTCTCTTAATATTATTGGTCATCCTACGTACTCCTGCATGTCCTGCGGTAGGTAGTAGGTGAAAGTCATGTAAAATATACTTTCTTTCTTCTTCATTATAAATTCTCCTAACTCCTCTCAATACATAAATACGTGGACCGGTCCAATCCTTATTGTCTTTTATCTCTTTTAATACATCTTTAATAAAACTCTCATATTCCTTATTTTTTACTATGCATAGCTCATTTATACCTATTCGTTTACAAAAATGACCTAACTTAGTCACAAATTCGGCTCGCGTAAGTTGTGCTCTAAAGTTAAGATTAATATACAACATCTTCTTTCGATTGTTATAAATAAAACATTCCTTTTCTTCATCTATATTGTTTTGTCTTTTTAATTTATTTAATTCATCACTTCCTATAAAACTTATTTCTACAGAATTATTCGGAATTTTTAGTACCTCAACTACTCGTGGTTGATCAGGCCACGTTTCGCCTCGTTTACTAAAACTAGGTGTATCCAATTGTTTTCCTACATCTAAACGTTTTTTCTGAGCTCTAGTCATAACTAAAGAAATTTCATTATGCATCTGTTTTAAAGTATCCGATGTTATATTAATTCTAGATAATGCATCTGCTACGCTATTATCTTTTCCTTTTAAATATAAAATTTTAAAATCGTATTCTTCTAGTGCTAGTCTAAATTTAAGTAGTCTGCTAGATGGGTCCTTCATTGAAAATAAATATATTAAAGGCTTATGGTCTGTCATAATTGTGAATGATTTACCGTATACATAGGGTCTAAAATACTTTACAGCCCAAACAATTGCAACTAACTCTTTCTGAATGGTTGGATAATTGAGTTCAGCTTTATTCAGAGGTCTGCTAGCATAAGCTACAGGTTTCATATTTTTATTGCACAAGACTGCTCCAATAGCCGTCCCTGACGCATCTGTTTGAATGACAAACTCATTATTTTCAGAAAAATCTGGAAAATCTAATACTGGTGGTGTACTTAAAGCATGTTTCATTGCTTCAAACGCACTTTGACACTCTTCAGTCCAAACAAATGGTACATGTTTTCTAGTTAATTTATTTAATGGACAAGTTATTCTTGCAAAGTTTTTAATGAATTTCCTATAATAGTTACAAAATGCTACAAATCTTTTTACTTCATCAGTATTACTTGGTACAGGGTAATTTTTCAATACTTCTACTTTAACTGGGTCGGGTAAGACTCCATTTTCTGATACTAAATGCCCTAAATAAAGAATTTCTTTCTTTAAAAAATTACATTTTTCTGGATTTAATTTTAAATTAATTTTCCTAAGTCTTTCCAAGACGTCTGTTAAGTTTTTATTATGGATATCTAAATTTCTCCCAAAGACTACTAAATCGTCTAAATATATAAAACATTTATCGTATGTTAACCCAGACATAGCAACTGACATTACTCTACTAAAAGCACTCGGACTTGTTTTTAATCCCATAGGTAGCCTCTTCATCTGGTATTGCCCAGTACTAGTTGTGAACGCTGTATACTCTCTACTGTTTTTATCTAAAGCTACTTGGTAATATCCTTGATTAAGATCTAAATGCGAAAAATAGACTGAGCCAGAGAGCGAATCCAAAATTTCCGTAATACTTGGCAAAGGAAATTTATCGTCTACAATACGGTCATTAAGCTTCCGATAATCGACCACTAGTCGCCATTTTTTATCGTTGCTGCTTTTTTTGGTACCAGTAAAACAGGACTCGACCACTCACTCTTCGCCTCTTCTATAATGTCATTGTCAATCATTTTTTGAATTTGCCTATTTACTTCATTTTTCAAAGAATGCGGCAATCGGTACTGCTTCGTATAAACCGGACTTGTATTTGGTTTTATAGTTATGGATTGTTCATAAACATTTGTAGTCGTTAACTTATCACCTGGTAAAAAGAAAACATCCGAATATTTAGAACATAATTCTTCAATAGATTTCCGTTCGTCCATTTTTAAATGATTTAAATTTAAAATGTTTAATAAGTTCTTTGCTCGTTCTAAACTGTTAGTGTTTGATTTAAAATTGCATAAGTGATACTCTTCAATTGAATATATCTGTGGTTGAAAAGTTGGTAGGTAAATATCCTGCTCGTTAGTGTTCAAAATCTTAACCGGTAATCTATTATTTTTTATTCGTCCAATACATCCCGCTAGAAAAACATTTTCCGCTAACTGCTCACTATGGATAATACAGTCATTCATATTCTCAATATTTAATAGTAAATAATGTATCGACTCACTTCGTGCTGGGATATGTAACACCTCAGCTGAGTAATCTATGACATCACTTAGTTCTAATGAATAATACTTTCCATAATTAGATAGGTTAATGACATTAGTTTCTAAGTTTATATTTGAAGCGTACTGACAAAGAAAGTCTAAACCTAATATTCCATCTGCCTTTAATGGTATGTTATCAAAAACATGAAGCTTGATATTAAAGTCAACAAAGTGTTGGTCATCACGATGAGTCAAACTAAGTTGAACAAACCCTGATGAACTAATTTTACCTCCAATACCATTTATGATGGTTTCATTTCTAATTACTGCACTATTGTATGGTAACGCATCTTTTTTAATTACGGACAAAGATGCTCCGGTATCTATTAACCAATAATATTTCCTATTACCTATGTATAATGCTAAAAATTTTGCCTTACCTTGCAAAGCTAAAATGTTATGTTTAAGATCGAAAAAACTGCATTTCGTTTGTTGTAGGCATACTATCGTTCTTATCTTGTTCATGGTTGGAATAAAATATTCTATTGGTACGACCTTTACTACGAGTTTCATTACTCGATCGATTCTCGTTCGAAGTTTGATAATCTCGTCCACGTCCGTTACCACGATAGTTATGGGATGATCGCCCACGTGAGTTATTGAAATCACGTCTGCCGAAGTTATTAGAATTGTGACTAAAATTACCTCTCAAATTATTTGAATTATGCTGATAATGATGTCCTCGACTGCGTTGGTTTAACTGCTGATTATGAGAACCACGGCCATTCCTAAAGTTGTTGTTATTGTTATGAAACTTACCTCTTCCGCGGTGTGAAAACTGCATGACATTTTCGTTGGTCGAAGTCGATGCCGATGTCAACTCTTCGTCTTTCGCTGCCTGGATCGCGTCCTTTAAACTGTCATAGTTACGTGCAGCAATAATCGTACTTAGTCTCGAATCCTTCAATCCATCTGCGAATCGCTTAATTGCCAATTTTTCGTTTATGGGCTTGAGTACGGAATAACTATCAGAATTACCATTTGCTTGCGATATGGTCAGATTAGTAAATAACTTTTCTAATTCTGTTCCAAACTGATCAATTGTACGCCAACCTTGCGTTGCGTTTTGTAATCGTGATTGTATTGCAGTAAACGATTTTTTAGGTAAAAGTGCAACACGTAAATCTCTGACAAAATCGTTCACAGATGTGTAATTATTGGTTATACGTAATTTAGCATTTTCTGATAATCTACTTTTCAAAACGAATGTCATTAGTAATTTTTTCCCCGCTTCCGACAACATGTCTGCGTACATTTCTATAGAGTCAATGATACTTCTGATATTATTTTCGTTATTGGTCATTACAGGAATCAAACTACATGCCGTTTTTAAATCGAACTCCATGATTGATTCTGAATTTGGACTTGCTTCAGAAATATCACTGTCACTATTACAGTCTGATTCAATTACAGTGCACAAAACATTAATTTGCGAATAACACGATTCTATTTCGTTTTTCGTAACTGATAATGATTTTAACAATTCTGATTTTACTCCTGGTTTTGTAGATAATAGCTTTATTAATCCTTTACTTTTCTCATAAATTGTTTCAACCTCACATAATTTATTCTTAATAACATTACCCTTAAATCGTGTTTTCCCTTTTTTAATTAAATATTTCCTTATTGATACAAGATCATTTAAGCAATGTAACAATTCATCTTCCATTCCCTCATGCAAAAGTAATCTATATTAATTAACCATTTAAAACATACCCGATTCTCACAGTGAATTACTGTAGTAGGGAACACAGCGTGTAAGATGATACATGATGATATACGATCACTCAAAACAAACTTAAACTGCTAATTTATCTTAGAGTTCATTATTTTAATTCTTAATGTCTATTATCATTTTATTGTCTCTTGATTTATATGATGTTTCGCGTTTTCATTTTACGCACTATAATACGCACAACGCACTTGATACGCACTTAGTATGCACTTCACTAAAATAAATGATACCGCACAGCTGCCAGATGAGTATGATGAATACTCCGACTTCTACGTCATTGGAAGATTTACTTGCTCTTCTCCGCGAATTGCTCTGGAACGGTTGAACGATCGTCGCAGGCTGTTCTGCAAAATCTGGTCCCTGATCCAGGAATGGTGGCAATTCCTGTACTGCTTCCACGCAAAATATATAATGCCAAGACCCAGTAAAACGCAAATTACTATGAGGATAATACTGATCGTCGAAATATGTGCCTTCAATTCTTCAACGTGTGCATTATTGGACCCAGCAGAATTCTGGTTCACGAAGACCGTCTCCTTTTCTACGTTGGAACGACACATTTTCACTGATTTCCGGACGTTAAATTAACTTTTTAAATGTACTTGATTCATTTTAATTACGAAAGTTCCATTATCCCCTAATATTTCCACGCCAATTTATTACAAAAAGTTCAATTTATTTACTTTGCTTTGGAGCCGTAACACTACGCCGAGATAGAAAACGCGTCACGCGCCCCAAAAATGGCAAGGGTCGCCATGTGGGGATGTAGTGTTATTGAAACAACTGTTCTCAAGCGATTACCTTTAATTACTGACTGCAAGAGTATAAGTGTGTTAATATATTAATAGAAGATACATTCATATGGATAGGGTCATAGACCTTATACTATAGGTAGTACTACTACACCTCAATGTAGACCTATTTTGGGCCGCATGGTTTGTGATTCATTTCTTTGTTGATTGCAACATTTACTAACAATATTCACATTTCAAATTCAAATCACTTTTAGTCCCTGTTTACGAAGAATAAACTAGCTCTTTTTGAATAGATGTGATAAAACAATACTTAGTACCTGTGGTGAAATTTAGTACCGCAAATCCAGTCTGTAATTTGTCTGCTTAAGTGTCGTAATCCCTCAATCGGTATTACGAGATTCCCGAAATAAGTGATGGAGCATCATTATGGTTGGAACTCGAGCAGCAGGGGACTTTCTTTTTGGGATGCTAAATTAGATCAGATTTATTTTAAAAGGCCCCATAAAAATGGTGAGGTTTCATGATTACACATCTTGATACAACGTGTTTTCTTATAAAATCTAGTCTAATAAGTCTCCTGTTTATCACGGCTGATGGATATAAGATTTTCTCTTCCTTTTTCAAAAATTCTACTCTTTGCATTTGCGGGTTTATTTGGAGTCAAGTTCGTCACTCTGTATTAGTTTTTTTTATGAAAAACAATAAATTATTATTTTAATTCAGCTGTATGAGCTGAATAAAAAGAAGAGATCGCAGCAAGCGATAAGGCCGCTCATTGTATGTGTATTAGACTTAAGTTTCTTTTTATTAATGTAATTTATGGTCTACAATAAAGCATATAATAAATAAATATGCAACTATTAAATATCCACACAAATAGCTTGATCGTTACCTTTTTTTACACAAATTTCTGCAAGGCTAAGCTAATTTACGTTAGTGAAATGGAATCTATAATAATATTATAAATGCGAAAGTAACTGCCTGAAATATTTTACGACTCTTACGCGGGTGAAACCACCGCCAGAATGTATAATAATCAGATTATCATAATCATTAATATAATTTTCTAGTATGACGGTCGCAGATTTTTTTTTAAAAGGAACATTCGAATTTTAATTAATGTCGTTATTAAATGTTGTCACGATACCCTTGAAATCAAATAAATCATTAAAACATGAAGATACTATTTTATCGGAAAACGGTTTTCCTTGTTATGTTTTGTGGTATAAATTTCTCGTAGCTATCTTCTTTGTAGATGATACAGATCAAAGTCCCTTACATTTGTAAAGGCATCTCATTTTATATCACCAACAAGTTAAGATGACATTCTATTATTTATGTTTTAATAGGTTTCCACGATTCACAAAAAGTAAGTAGGTATCGTATGGATATCTCAGCTCCCTTGTCATATCAGTCAAAGGAATCATAATGGCATTCATCACACTTAAATTATATTATAAAGGAGAAATTTTGTGAGTGTGCGTGTGTGTGTGTTTGTTACTTCTACATTTTCAAACGGCTGGACGGATCTGGATGAAATGATATTTGGCACAGAGATCGATTATAGTCTGGAATAAGACATAGGATAACTTTGTATCCCGGGAAAATGTGCCCTTGGGATAATTTTCAACATTCACGCGGATGGAGCCGCTGGTAGAAACTAGTGCTTCATAAAGCATCAATGTCATTATGATTCCGTTAAAAAGAGATAGTGCTATTCATTCTGTATAGTTCTGTCTCTCTCTAATGATAAGTAATATCAAATTATACAATACTACATAAATCTATGATAGGTGCATCTGCTTACTTTATTCAGTTGGTGCCTTATTAGCGCCACAGAACTAGCACATTAATAATAGTTCATTTACATTAAGTCGATTTGACCAATTCGCTTGCAGTCTGCATTCGGTCCCCGACGAGTTTATACTGGTTGTCGTTAAGCCGTATTCGACTACAGACCGTATTCGGTCACCCACTACTGTAAACATGTTTTCGTTTAGCCGTATTCGACCGCAGACCGTTTTCAGTGACCGAACACGGTTGAATTGTCGAAAAGCGCCACTCATTGTTCAATTGAAAAGCGCGGACGGTGCACACGTCAAGTATTATGTTTAATTTTTATGCCTTAGCGCGTTTTTGTTCCTTGTCGTAACACAATTATTTGGCCATGATGATGCTTTCAACACGAGTGTACACTGTTCGGCTGAATGCGATCGCCGAATCCGGTAAAACGCAAACTTAAACGAATACGGTCGCCGTATTCAGTGACCGACTTAAGGCTTGCTAGTTTCGGCGAAGTATATGTTTAACTCGCCACTGTTACCGTGAAGCGAGCGGCGCGCTTGCGTGTGCGTAAAGTCGACAAAAAAGTCACAGTAAAGGTGTGTAGAGAAGGTTTATTTTACTATTGCTTTTAAAAGTTACTGAAATACGAGGGTTACATTGCGTGGTAAATAAATAATAACTTATATTTTTTTTAAATGGCATAGGTCTTATTTTATTTATTCAATTATTTGACTACCTAACTATTTATGTTTTTCAAAACATAAACGGACGGAAAAAAAAAAAAATATGCTGTTTAAAATATAAGATGACGCCAACCGAAATTTCTAAAATTTTAGTCATGGGTGTCATTTTTATGGCTTTTGGGGATGCTAAATGCGAATGTGTGCTCAAAATAAAATTCCAAGGTGATGCCGACCTTAATTTTTTAAAAGTTCGTCATGGGTGTCATTTTCATAGTTTTCGGGGTGGGTAATTGTGAATACGTGGTAAAATCAAAATATAAGATGACGCCAACCGAAATTTCTAAAAGTTTCATCATGGGTGCCATTTTCAGGGTTTTTGGGGATGCTAAATGCGAATGTGTGCTCAAAATAAAATTCCAAGGTGATGCCGACCTTAATTTTTTAAAAGTTCGTCATGGGTATCATTTTCATAGTTTTCGGGGTGGGTAATTGTGAATACGTGGTAAAATCAAAATATAAGATGACGCCAACCGAAATTTCTAAAAGTTTCATCATGGGTGCCATTTTCAGGGTTTTCGGGGTCGCTAATTGCGAATTTGTGGTCAAAATAAAATTCCAAGATGGCGCCGACCGAAAGTTTTGAAACTTTGGCCATGGGTGTCATTTTCAGAGTTTTTAGGGTGGCTAAATGTGAATTTGAGGCCAAATTGAAACAACAAGATGGCATCGACCGAAATTTCTGAAATTTTCGTCATGGGTGTCATTTTCAGGGTTTATGGGGTCGCTAAATGCGAATTTGTGGTCAAAATAAAATTACAAGAGGGCACCGACTGAAATATTTCAAAATTTCGTCATGGGTGTCATTTCATTTTCAGTGTTTTTGGGGACGCTTAATGCGAATTTGTGGTCAAATTAAATTCCAAAATGGCGATTACCAAAATTTCTAAGCTCCATCTTATATTTTAATTAGAACCATGAAAAGGTCGTCCATGAAGAAAGTTTCAGAAATTTTGGTCGGCGCCATCTTGTATTTTCATTTTGACCCCATATTAGCATTAAGCGACCCCTAAAACCATGAAAATGACACCTATGATGAAAGTTACAGAAATTTTGGTCGACCCCATCTTGTATTTTCATTTTGACCCCATATTAGCATTAAGCGACCCCTAAAACCATGAAAATGACACCTATGATGAAAGTTACAGAAATTTTGGTCGACCCCATCTTGTATTTTCATTTTGACCCTATATTCATTTAAATCTACATGTAGATAAAATCACTTCTAAAGCATTTCAAAAGTATAATCTTGTTATGAGAACCACGTCAGATTTTATACGACCAACCACATATCTGTATTTATTTAATTCTTTAGTTCGCCCACAGGTTGAATATGCATGTATGATCTGGGATCCCTATTATATTAAATACTAAAGGACGCCTCGCGGTTTCACCCGCGTAGTTCCCGTTTCCGTGGGAATACAGGGATAAAAAGTAGCCTATGTCACTCGGGGATAGAGTAGCTTCCCAACGGTAAAAGAATTTTTGAAATCGGTCCAGTAGTTTTGGAGCCTATTCGGTACAAACAAACAAACAAACAAAAAAATCTTTCCTCTTTATAATATTGGTATAGATGAGGCTGCAATAGAACGAGTTCAGCGTAAGTTCCTCAGTACAATGCAGTACAAATGTCGCATCGAACGTTTATCTTACAAAAACGCTTTGAATAAGTTTAGGCTACTAACATTACGCTCTAGACGCTTGTTACTCCAAGGAATGATGCTCCATGGACTTGTACATAATACGTTTGATTGCTCTGAATTGATAAGTAAAATTTGCTATATTGTACCTAGAACAGTAATGAGACGAGAGGCGCGCTCTTATCCACTGTTTGCTACGACTCCCTGTCGTACAAATGCAGGGGAGAGAGTGCCGCTCCGGAGATTGGTTCAAGCTTACAATAATAATTTTAACGACATCGATGTATTTGCCCTATCTAAACATAAATTTAAAAAACAAATTGTTATGCGCCTTACTCAAAATTTTTGATTTTAATTGTTAAGTAATATTTTAGTATGTATTAACTATAAGATTCTAAGATAGCGAAAATATTGTATTGTTGTCATATATTGTTTATTTTAATCTTACCATAACTGTACCTAATTTAAGCTAGTAACATGTGGAAACGTAGTGGATTGTACATTTACTCATAGCATACTGTTTATCTAGTTATAGTTTGCAATGTACGATTGTTTGTTTTCCCAAATAAAATAAAATAAAAATATTAGCATAAAGCGATCCCAAAAACCATGAAAATGACACCAATGACGAAAGTTTCAGAAATGTCGCTCAACACCATCTTGTATTTTAATTTTGACCCCATATTAGCATTTAGCGACCCCAAAAACCATGAAAGTGACACCCATGACAATCATATCAAAAATTTCGATTGGTGCCATTTTGAATTTTTATTTTCACTAATATTCGCAATTATTATTTTTATTTTGACTAATAACCCAAAAATACTAAATAAAATACACCCATGACGAATATTTCGGTCTTCTTTGAAGTATGTTAAAAAACTTTCTTAACCTACTGATTCTGTTACACTGTGGTCTCATAATAAATCGGTCGATAGATTAGCAAGAAGTCCAGTACGAGTAAAACTGGCATAGGTCCTGCCTCGTCAAGGCCTAGCGGGCGACTGAAGAGCCGTACGGCGGCAACTGTGTTATATATAAATTTATTATTAAAACAATTAAACTATTTTAAAAATTCTACTCGGAGAATAAAGTTCTACAGGTTGTTAACTTTTTTAATGTATGTGTTTTCTTATATTTCTGGCAGATTATGAATTATTCACAGTGAATCTTTCATAATCTTCCAGAAATATAAGAAAATGATAAAAAAACATCGTTTTAGAGGCCTTTTCAGTTTTTTTTTTGATCGAGCGAAGTTTTCGATATCATGTTTTGAATTTCAGAAATGAAAAGTACATGTAGTCAACTACAATATATTTTGCTTTTGCATTTAAACTATGACTATTTGTATGTTTAATAATGAATCAAAGATATGTTAAAGTGAGATTAACTGCCCTTAATGTAAACAGCCCAATTCGGTTAACCGATCTGGTTCAACCGAAAGCGGTCGCCGTATACAGTGGCCGACCTTAATATAAACGCGCCATAAGTGTTGTCTTAGCAATTGTATACTTTTGCCTGTTTTCACTAACAATAGGCCTTAATACATTCAGGCATTACATAAATATAGACGTCGCTTAGCTTTAGTGAAAACGAACATTTATCAATTTAGTAGCGAAATGTATCGGAGACCTCTATAGAGTTTGTAGGTATCAAGTATAGTATTAGTTCCACTTGTTGAAAATGCGATAATGCATCCATAAAAGTGCAACCTTTCTTATATACGAAGGCTCTATAAAAATGGTCGTCCCGTCTTTTTCGCATTGTCACGTCGCACTTGACTGCGGAAGCTTTAAACCTAGAAAACTTTTATAGTAATCGAAGCAACTCATTGAATCTCCACAAAAAAGTACCGTAAAATATCGATGACCGTAAAAAAGAAAGTGAACTGAGTACTTATTGGTAAGTTTATGATATTATCGGCTCTTTTAAAAATAGCCATTTTATTAGAGTGTAAGGATTTATGAGCAAATCACATTTGGGTTTATCACTCAGTCGTGACTATGTTAGGATAGGGCGCACCTTCGTGGCAATGTCTCTAAGGTCACAAAAGAGCCTTACAATGAACTCTGATTTTACGAGCATTATATTTTACAATAAATACAAGGTTGACTGAAAACTGCGCTTTATTACTATCGTTGTAAAAGAACCTCATTCCCAGCCTCAAATCTTTCTTTTTGGGAGCCTAACTCGACTCAACAATATTAACATGTCGAACTTTTGGAGCACGTCAATGATACTAGCCACTTATGAAATCATTATCATCATTATTTCAGCGAAAATACATCAACTGCTGAACATCCTATGTATATGTAAGTGCTGACATATCGACCAGTCCAGAGCATCTCTCATCCAGTGGATACCCGTAGACGTCATCAGACAATCGATCTACCTTGTACCTGCCTTTCAACGCAGCCACTTGCTATATAGTTCTCGATAATGTTTTAACTTGATTGGGCTTAAACAAGAACTGAGCAGTAACAGCATAGGTGCCTTCTTTGAACACCTTGTGGTAATTTGTAAATAGTGCTATACTTACAAGAGCAGTCTTATTTTTAGAAACACAGACATAAATATAACAAGATTACTACAAATCCCTCCATTTGTATGAAAACCAAGCGTGCCCCTTTTTTACAAACTATTTAAGACTAAAGAAAGATTTATTCATGAAAAAGTTTCTACTGTCTCAGTCAACTTTTCTTGTAGATTTTTTACAGCTTAATACGGTATAATTAGGCATTTTTCTAGATGTTCATTCATGTCCGGTGCTGGTAACGGTAAATGAATCAGTTCCAAGTAAGAGCATATTCTCACTTTTACTTAATTTTTTGTCACGCGACGTACAACCTTTCGTTTCATCTAGTTGAATTTTAGTCTATCGAAGCAACTGATTATCGAAATTCCCTATACGTACCTACAAAATTTGAATGAATGTGTGGTAAACGCATATAAGCGTTCGAACGGCCGTATCTTTACTATTTAAATCTATACGGTCATCCGTATGACCCATAAATGCGTTGCCTAACAAAATGTGTGAAAACCTAATCGATTGTATTTTGAGTATGAAAGAGATTGCAACTATACTTCTCCAGAATTAATTAACTTAATACCTACCTGTATTAAGTTTTGGGTGTCTGACTATCTGTTGGTTGAAACTGTCTGTTTGCACGACGCTCGTCAGTGCGTTTTGTGCAGGATTTTGGTATGCAGAAGTTGTTTCGAAACATTACTAGCTTCTAGTGTAGTTTGTTTTTATTATCAGTCTACCTGTGTTTGTCCCTTTGCTGGGCAAAAGTCTCCTCTACTTACACTCTTCTTCCGTAAGCGCCTGTAGTAGGCTGGAATAAAGATCATAGATTCAGATTCAAGGATTGTAATAGTAAAACTTTATTCAAGAATACATTGCGCGCTTATTTGTAGGATCATGCATCATAATTAAAGCTCTGTCTTAACTTTAAGCGACGATTGTTTATAAATTGTTATCAAGCTTGAATTTATCCAAATACTGTAGTTCCTCAGTCCCTTCAATTAAAAACTCATTTACAAATAGGTTTATCTGCTTCACCGGTCTTTTTCTATCATCATGAGCCTTTTTAATGTTCCCACTGCTGGGACACAGGCCTCCTCTCTGTTAGAGGGAATGAGCCATGATCCACCACGCGGGCCCAGTGCGGGCTGGTGAATGTCACATGTCTTCGAATCTTTGGTTCTAGGTCATGCCGGTTTCCTCACGATGTTTTCCTTCACCGTTTTGAGAGCAGTGGTGATGAATTAATTTACACAAAGTAAAGTGCCTGCCTGGGTTTGAACCCACGACCTACAACTTGTAAGTCGCGGCCGTTAACACTGGGCCACCACTGCTCTCTGGTCCTTTTCTATACAATAAATTAAATACTACTCTTGACATCTATGCAAGTAAACGAGAATGTAAATCCAAACTATTGAAATTTCTAATTACTTGTGATTACGATACTAAAGAACATCTTTTTAAAACCTTAAGATAAAGTTAAACTCATAAACACAAGCTCACCACACTCACTCAATTACACTCAAGCATACAACACTCACTCTGTTTGTTGTAAAACCTTATTTTGCTTTAAAGTGATTTAATATTATGTTAAACGAAACCACTGTTGTTCTTTATGTCTGTAAAGTGAGCTGCGTCCTGAAATATAGGCTCGGCCTAGCTCAGGCGCAATTGCTTATCTTTCATTCTTGTGAATATTCTTAATAGCTTTAAAAATACCTATATTGTTAAAATTTTACAATTTTATAGAGAAATATATATCATTTATTTATCTTTATTTACTATCAATAAAGAGAACTATCTTTTTGGAGTTAGGAATCAGTGTATACCTACACTGGATTCTTTTTCAAGACAGACATGGTTGACTACAGATTTGCCAAATCTATACTTAAGAATTAAGTTTAAATATTATTTTACTGTTAAAAAGACAAGTATGCTACTTTTAATAAGAAAAATCCTGCAGAGAAAGGAGACAATACTTACGCGTTGAAATACTGATATTTTCAACTCATTGGTTGTATAGCAGTAACCATTTATTTTTACTTCGTGACCCTTACCTATATTACGATGATGCGTAAACGTCCCTGTACGGTGCCGGCTTTATTGCCTTGCCTTGATTTATATAAACATATAGATACAGAATACCTAGGAAATTGTAGACAAAAGGTATCGTGGCACATCATGTGTGAATGGATTTTACTCGCTTTCTTGAAAAAATAAAATAATTAGGGTGGCTACGCACTACATCCGATCCGATTCCGTAATTTGAGTTCTGTATTCTATCCGAATTGTAAATGTCCTGAATTATGACGGATAGAGTTTCCAGATTTCATTCAAAATAAACACACTGACTACTATGAAAAATAAAAAACACACCCAAAATTTCAAATACCGAAAAAAAAACAAAGAATATCGTAACAGTCGAAGTCTTAATCTACACTTTTTGTGGCCTAACTGCCATTTGTCGAGTGTCTTGAGATACTGAAGTATCTGGTCATGTAATAAGGAACTTCATTCCTTTCATCAACTAGATACAACTTGCAGCTTGCGAACTTTTTTCCAGTAGTGAGGACTTTAAAATGTAATATTGCTGCTGACACAGCATAAAAGTGGATGCCTATTTGTTTATAAAGGGATAAGAATTCAGTACGTTTACTTGTCATTCGATTTTTCCGTCAGAGGCGAAGTACAAAGCTGGACGAAATATATATAAACTGTGTTTCTACCATATTTTGCCTGTATCTACTATACGAACGTGATATCTACGTGTGAACATTGTAGGCCTTCTAGATGCTAGTTAACATTTGTTAACTTTTTTTATACAATATATAATCTTTTTGTTTTATTTTTTTTATTTCTTACGACTTATTGTCATAAGTCGGGCCTACGTGTCCCCCCCCATATCTAAGTACTAATGCTGTAACATGGAAATATTGTAAAACCAAACCATTTAAAAAAAAGTAACCATGGAGTTTCTTGCCGGTTCTTCTCCATAGGAAACGACCAACCCGAACCGTGCACCTTTTGTCGACGTTTTATAAGTGCCCATGTAGGCCTAAGTGAAATAAAAAAAATGATTTTGATTTTTGAGTGATAAACACAATTGTAATAATAGAAATAAAGATAAGTTAGATGAACCATCTTATAGATTAGCTAAAGTACACACATCTTTCATGTTTTAAATTCTATAACAAAATACCTTGTGAGATATTAAAACTTAATGAAAGAAAATTTAAAACAATAGTTAAAAGCACACTTTGTAAGCAAGCCAAATTAGATGATTATATTTAAGATAAAAATGCTTGAAAACATGCTGGTCCTGCTCCATAGGGCAATCTTTAGTGTGGACAAAATCAAACTGGTTCATTTGTATTATAATCATAATTATAATAACGCTTTATTTTTTATATTTTTCTTCTCTTTTTGTTTCAAAAAATTGACTTGCACTCTGTTCCATTGTTGTTGAATTAGGTAATTTACCTATGTTTGCAATATTTGAAGCATGTGAGAACCATGTTCCTATTAATCAAGTGAAGGTATTTATACCCATTTGTAGTAAATATAGTAGTTCTGGGTGCATCGTCCTCACGTATATGAATTTATTAGAGTTTGTACTTATGTAAATATTGTAAAAACTATTTTTTTTAAAAGAGTAAGTATGGAATTTCTTGTACGTTCTACTCCATAACAAGCTACTTTTCCGAATGCACGGTAGAATCAATTTTTATAACTTGTAAATAATTGTTAACGTTCAAAAGTGCCCCTTAATGGCGCAGTTGAAATAAATACATTTGACTTTGAGTTAACTGAGCAGATTGAAACGCAGCTAGCAATTGGTTTTTAGGTATAATTAAACTAGGGTTTATTATTTTCCTGTTAACCAAACAGAACTTAGTACTAGCAAATTAATTGACACTTTGGCAGTCGGAATATACGTTGACACACTACGCATTTCTTTCTGTATCGTGGGTGTATGCGTTAATAAACATTTAAACTATCATACACAAAATACCCGGAATGACTATCTGCAGGCCACACAAATATTTGTTCCGTAGGGGAATCGAATCCGCGCGCAGCAGCCGATCGCGAACGCCAACCGTGTCGTCAATAAAAAGGCGTTAGTCTTCAATTCTTCATCTATCTCAATTGTAGAAAATTCATCATCAGTATTATGCTAAACATAGGGCCTTTCTAAAACAAAAACGCTGAGTTTATACAAATATGCAAATGTACTAACTGTCAGGCAACTGTTTGTGCTACGATCCGTATTGAGGAAACAGAAAAGTCCTCCTGCCAGACCCAACACGCCGTAAGAAAAAAACTTCTTATACTCACGGTAACGCGTAAGACCGCTTTCGCTTGACGCCAGCATTGTGTTTAAATGTCACACCTATACACAAAAATAAATAGAAAAAATATTATAATTGAATTGGGGAGTGGATAAAAGACCAAGATTACGAGGCAACCGAAAGTCTACTTACATGGATCTGCTAAACCACTTATATCAATCACATCACAACGACGGGAGCAGCCCTCTCTAAATTCCATCCACAAACACAGATGCAAACTCACTCTACACACCCCACGCACCCATCTCACCACAACACACCACACCTCATCACACCAATCAGCACCACACCACACCATATCACATACCCGTCTCCCTTACTTACAAACACACACACAACACTTCCTCCTGACAGTTAACCCACACAAATACACAACACACATACACTTAATACAAACACTAGTATTTAATTAAAAATACTATTAAATTGTGGTTAATATATATTTACCATATAGCCTATATCTTGTCTGTGACTATCCAAGTCTGCTAATATGCTTAGAATTTTGCTTGTCCACTATTTATGCGAAGACACAGCCTCCTAAGATACAGAATCTTCCTAGTTTAGGTCAGGCTCAAATTTTTGTATTGACTGCACTTACCTATCTTTCGCACACTATTTTTATTGTTAATTTCTCTGTACCCTAGTTGAGAATTATGTGTACTTTATTATGTGTCAAACATATTTTCTGCTAATAAATATTTTATTATAATTATTGCCTACTTGTTTATCAGTGCACTGTTCAAGGAACATTTTTCCGCTTCACTGTATTCCACAATTGAAAACCAATATTAAATATTTACCTATGTTGAAGTATATAATATTAATCTGGAAAGTTATTGGTCATCCCGCCTTTTGAAAGAAATCTGGAATAGTACAAAAATGTTTATTGATAAAGTTATCTGGTACATAACTATACAGGCACTTCACTTGAAACTACTTTTAATTAATCAGGTTAGATATTTTCTGAGTATAATGAGATGTCTACTTTTTCGTGTCAAACTCATTAGTATAGCATAATAACGTAAGCATCATCAGCATAAATAACGTTCCCACTATTAACGTCGATACAGATTGGAAGATTGTGTCAACGTGCAGTGGAACGTTACAGACTCTCTATGAGAGGGAGTGGGCTGTAAACCACAAAACGGGCCCGGTGCTGATTGGTACCGCTTTTTCTTCACAATGTTTTTCCTTTACCTTTTTTAGAGCAGTCATAAAAACGCTTCCTTGGGATCGCCGACCTACAACTTGTTAGTCGGTACCGTTACCATCTTAGCCCGCCATTGGCAGAATAGTTCAAAGATAAATGCCTTTTTGCCTGTATATCAAATAGATTTTTTAGCAAAAAAAAAGTTAAGATCAAAATCAAAAAGCCGACTCTTTTTTATTTACAACTTTTTATATATCATCTTTAAACATATAAGTGGTATATATTTTTGTAATCACCTCTTAAAGCCCTTCATGTTAATACCCCACACGAGAGGTTTGGAAAAAAATGGGATCCGTACAATATGGCGCCCAAAACCGCAATGTTTGTTTTTAGGGTTCTGTAGCCAAATGGCAACGAACCGCATGGAACGTGGATTCGTGTGTCTGTCTGTCTGTCCGTCCGTATGTCACAGCCACTTTTTTTCGAAACTATAAGAACTATGCTGTTGAAACTTGGTAAGTAGATGTATTCTGTGAACCGCATTAAGATTTTCACACAAAAATAGAAATAAAAAAACAAAAAATTTTGGGGGTGCCCCATACTTAGAACAGAAAATCATTTTTTTATTTATTAAACCCATACGTGTGGGATAGGTCTTAAAAATGATATTGAGGTTTCTAATATCATTTTTTTCTAAACTGAATAGTTTGCGCGAGAGACACTCCATTCCAAAGTGGTAAATGTGTGTCCTCATGTAAGGATACATCACCTTCCACCACAACAATTTTCCACCGAAAATTGGTTTGAACGAGATCTAGTTTAATACGTCATAAATCGTAAACCGCAATTTACCAAGTGCGGAACCCTTTGTGTGCGAGTCCGACTCGCACTTGGCCGGTTTTTTAACTTCACCTATCTAAGAACACTTGGGCAGTCAAGACTTACGATATCTTAATTATATAAATCAGTTTAGCGGTTTAAAATATATGAGGTAATAAAGAATATTCCATTCATATACAAGATAATCGCGAAAAACATATCCCTTTCCTTGCAGTCGGGGAAAAAATAGAATTCATAATAATTTATAACGTCAGTGATTTTTTTAGTTTCTGGTGGTTCTGCAGTATTGCGACCTTTGTTACAAAGAAAATGATTAGAAGTATATATAGATATAGGTATGAACAAATATGTGCAATACATAATATAATCCTGTCTGCTATGAGCTTAAACTTAAGGCATACCTATTACACGAATTTTGATACAACTTTAGTGTTCCAGCATTGTGACTGACAACTTCCAATAATCGCAGCCGTCTAATCATATTTTATTTATTTCAACTTCTAAAATGTTCAGTCAATGTAAGCCATCTATTTTTATAACCTTTGTTCTGTCTCACATTCATCCCAAGACAGCTTTAACTTTTACCGTTATCTTGATATATTTACTGAAATGTGTTTCAGCCCCTGAAATCTTGTTAACTTGATATAATCTTATTTACTGACGTTTTATGTTCATATGTACAGTTAAGGGTGAAAATTGCAGTCACACTCTAGTCCATAAATTGAACTTGTCATGGTTAGTAGATATTATCTTTACTTTAATTTCTATACCACATATTCAATTAGTTGTGGATAATTTAACTTTTTCCACAAAAACTAACCATTTGAGTTTTGGGAGAGTAAGACTGTACTTTTGACCCTTGACTGTACATTCTAATTTTATCTTGGATATCGCTGAAAATGGTTAAGAAAAACATTCTGAGAAAAACTTATAGTAAGTTTGAAATCGCCAACCCGTCTTGAGCAAACGTGGTGACTAATTCCCGTGCCTTTTCTTTATGACAAGAGGCCTTTGCCCTGCAGTGAGCTAGTTTCAGGCAGGTATTATTATCATATAATTATGTAGGTATGTGCAAATGGCACACCTAAGACTTGCGGTGTATTGTCATAAAATTGTCTTTAGGAAATCGCTTTTAGGAATAAAACCACCCATATGAAATGCTTTCTGCAATTGCAATTTCTGTAACATAAGTGGAGCATGAGTACACAAACGAGTATTATATCTCTTCTGAATTACAAACTTGAAATGTGCCGCACCTCATTTCGTCGACCGATATTAGCTTGCAGCAGTTTATCGAATTCAGTTTTAAACTGCAATTCTCCACAAAGTTAGTTTCCGCAGACCAAAATAGTCAGAATAGTAGTCTATCAAACAAGTGTAATACAAAAAGCTCAACCCATTTATGTCCCTAGTTATACCTACTTATATCACGGCTGGCCTATTATATTATTGTGTGAAATGGAAACCCATTCCAACCAAAACCATTGCCATGTAATGTACCTACATTAGAGTATATGCCACTGATTTGGTTCTGTTACCTACATACAGATCCCTCCCATTTGGTATATATATTTGTTCTATTTATCAATAGCCATAATTCTGAAATGACATGACAGTAGTAGTTATATTAAAATAACTTTAGCAAATTATTATTTATTACTATTATTACTCACCCTCAGACACACCGTAGTCTAATGATAACAATGCGTCTGCATGTAGATTTGCAAGAAAACGATAACCTGTCTAATAGACATTTTAAGTCTGAGTACAGCGAGAGGTTACGAGTTCAAACCACACGAGTTACCAAGAATATGTGGGAATGATATGCCAACCATATTTCCAGTAACATTTAATCTCACGAATGCTTCATTCATCAGCTTCATTCATCTCCCTCAATCAGTATTTATGTAAATATAAACAGCTCCAGAATTATACCACCTCTATGTTTGTTTCTAAATAGTACTTACTCGTATAACACGTAAACAGTGGCATTCTATGATAGACATGGTTCAGTTCACTTATTTTAAGGTTTCAGGATTAAATAAAGAGGAGCAAATAGTGTGGAATACAAATCAGTAAAAGTACTTATTTTGCAGATATTTCATCTTAGTAATATTTATTTATTTATGGCCTCTAACGAAAGATGTACACATAAAATACATCATCATCATCATCATCATTTCAGCCGAAAGACGTCCACTGCTGGACATAGGCCTCCCCCAGGCGTCGCCACATTGACCGATCCCGTGCGTCTCGCATCCAGCGCCTTCCCGCAACCTTAACCAGGTCATCAGTCCACCTAGTGGGAGGCCTTCCAGCGTATCGTCTTCCGGTTCGCGGTCGCCATTCCAGAACTTTTCGGCCCCATCGGCCATCCGTTCTGCGAGCAATGTGCCCTGCCCACTGCCACTTAAGTTTGGCAATTCTTCGGGCTATGTCGGTAACTTTGGTTCTCCTGCGGATATCATCATTTCTGACGTGATCACGCAAGGAAATTCCGAGCATAGCCCTCTCCATTGCCCTTTGGGTGACTTTGAGCTTTCTGATAAGGCCCATTGTGAGCGACCACGTCTCGGTTCCATAGGTGATCACTGGCAACACACACTGGTCATAGACTTTTGTCTTGAGACACTGCGGTAAATTGGACGAGAAGATACCACGCAACTTCCCGAACGCCGCCCAGCCGAGTCGGATTCGACGGTTGATCTCTTTCTCGAAATTGGACCTACCCAACTGGACCGTTTGTCCCAGGTAGACATAATGGTCTACAACTTCGAGTGTAGAGTCTCCGACCTTGATGGGAGTGGGTGTTACATGGGCATTCACCATGATCTTGGTTTTGTCCATGTTCATTTTAAGACCCACTCTTTCGGAAGCTCTACTGAGGTCATCGAGCATTTTACTGAGGCTCTCCATGGTCTCAGCCATGACCACTATGTCGTCGGCAAACCGAAGGTGAGTAATGTACTCGCCATTAACGTTGATGCCCAGCCCCCTCCAGTCCAGAACCTTGAAGACATCCTCCAGCGCAGCAGTGAACAGTTTCGGAGAAATGACGTCTCCCTGTCTCACGCCGCGCTGGAGAAGGATTGGTTTCGAGGTCTGATCCTGAAGACGGACTGACATGGTGGCGTTTTTGTACAAACACTTCAACACCTCAATGTACCGGTAGTCGATCTGGCACCGTTGGAGAGACTGCAGTACAGCCCAAGTTTCGATCGAATCGAAGGCTTTCTCGTAGTCCACAAACGCTAAACATAGAGGCAGGTTATACTCTTCGGTCTTCTGTATAACCTGCCTCAGCGTATGTATGTGGTCTACGGTGCTAAAGCCTTTTCGGAATCCGGCTTGTTCGGGGGGCTGGAAATCGTCAAACCTGCGCGCGAGACGATTCGTGATGACTCTTGAAAACAACTTGTAGACATGGCTAAGAAGTGAGATGGGCCTATAGTTCTTCAGCCGGGCATTGTCGCCCTTCTTGAAGAAGAGTACCACCACACCCCTGCACCATGCCTGTGGCGTTTTGCCCTCGAGTATGACGGAATCAAACAGCTTCTGAAGGGCCCTAAGGACCGGTTTGCCACCCGCCTTCAGGAGTTCGGCCGTAATTCCGTCATCACCCGGCGCCTTGTTGTTTTTGAGCTGTTTCAGAGCCATCCTAATCTCGTACAGGCTGACGTCCGGGATATCTTCGGTATAGTGCCGGGTCAATCTAGCTCTTGGATCGTTTGCTAGACTCGCAACGGGCTTGCTGATCGATGTGTACAACTGTCCATAGAATGTCTCGATCTCCCTTAGAAGCTCCGGTTTGGCGGATACGATCCTGCCATCGTCGGTCTTCAGTTTCGTGAGTTGGCTCTGCCCAATAGCCAGATCCCTTGCAAACACCTTGGAGCCTTTATTTCGCTCGATCGCGTCTTTAATACGCTCGGTATTGAATCGGCGGAGGTCTCTTTTCAAGGATTTAGAGATCTGTCTATTGAGCCGCCGGTATTTGCACACCTCATCTGAAGACTGCAGGATCATCTCACGCCTCTCCTTCATAAGCTTGAGGGTATGATCAGAGAGCTTTTTGTTCCTATCTGTACGACGGGTCTTGAAAAACTTAGACCCGACCGTATGGACAGCTTCCACGAACCCGTTGCTGTATTCATCCACGGAGCTCCCTAGGCATTCGAAACGATTCTGGAGTTCGAGCTGAAAGCTCTCGGGGTTTTGGACCTGGATCTGTGCTGGCCGGAGCGTGGACTTCATCAGTCGAGACCTTTCAAGCTTAATATTAATGTTCAATGTGCCTCTTACCATGCGGTGATCGCTCCCGGTTTTTACCGAATTGATCACAGAGACATCATTGAACATTTGCTTCTTGGTTGACATGATGAAGTCGATCTCATTTTTTGTTGCACCATCGGGGCTCTGCCAGGTCCACTTTCTGTGTTCACGCTTTTTGAAGAAGGAGTTCATCATATAGAGGCCCTCCTTCTCCATAAAACTGGCTAGTAGGTGACCCCGGTGGTTCCGTTGTCCAACTCCAAATTGCCCCACTTGCAGCTCATCCTCGTTTCGTTTGCCCAGTTTCGCGTTGAAGTCCCCCATGACAACGGTGAAGTGAGTTTTGAAACCATGCATGGCTCTGGAGATATCCTCATACATGGTCTCTACCTCATCGTCGGGGTGTGCCGAGGTTGGGGCGTAGACCTGTATGACCTTCAGCGAATATCTTGAGGATATTCTGAGTATAAGGTACGCCACCCTGGTCGACACACTCTCGATTTTCACCACGTTGTTCACAAGGGACTTGTGGACGATAAACCCGACACCACCCTGGGACTGCCGGTCACCCTCTCGGAAATAGAGCAGGTTACCGGATTTGAGGATTATCGAGTCCTCCCCCTCTCTTCGGACCTCAGATAACCCTATAATACTCCATCGCAACCTGCTCAATTCTTCCTCGAGTTCGGTGACCTTCTCGTCGGTCCGAAGTGTGCGCGTGTTGTACGTTGCCAGGTCCAGTCGTCGGTGATTGTTGGGGTAGCCGGATCTCGTCCGGAGATTCTTAGCACCCCTTGCCATGCCGTAGCCTCGACCGCTACCGTAGTCGAGGGTAGGCAAGCTGCCGGGTACTAGGGGCCATTTTATATTTGTGCTATTCATTGGGGGGTTTTGCCATAATCGCCACGCTTGGCAGGCGGGTTGGCGATCGCAGTATGGTTGTTATAGAAGCACAGAGAACGCTGCTGCCCATTCTCTGGTTTGTCCCATAAAATACAATGGCTTATGAAATAAAGTTTCGATTAGTGCAAACCTTCAATTATGAACGGTGAAGGAAAACATCGTGAGGAAACCTGGACTTATAGTGAGTTTATTATAAGATTGTGCTCCATTGGTGTAATTGCTGCAAGGCGTTCCAGTGCGACTAATACATAAATTAATAAATAGGAGGCCACAGCATGTTCTTAATATTTAACAACTATTTTAAAACTAAAATTTAAATATAAACTCTTCAACGAACACAAAATTAAAATATAAGAACAATCTTTCCTATGTATGTATGTATAGCTAGTTTATCAACGTATTGTTGTTACAACTAACTGACCAGAGACAAAATCTATGTTTGTTACAAATGACAAAATTTGACATTTGAAAATAAATACATAAAAACAACCCATAATGAAAAAATAAAAGTTGAAAAAAGCAAACAAAGATTTTTTTAATTTAGTTAGATACTCACAGATATCGATGTCATAGATGTAATAACGTAGAAAAACTAAAAGTTCTTATAAATGCTTTCAATTTTCTGTTTCAAAAAATATTAAAACCCTATAGGATCTCTTTCACAGGCGCTAAATGTTGGATAATACAATAAAAGAGATTTTCATCAGATTTAGACTACGACAGTCGCCTAGTTTCACCCCCGCGCGGCCCAAATTAGTTTCCTAATTATTGTGAGACTTTAGAAACACCAGTAGATCAAAATGTAGATAGTTACATTTTCTTTGAGATGTTGACAATATTATAAGCAGAACTTGTTGTTGGTAGTGGTGGTACCCACCGATTAATATAAAAGCGTGCGCTCGAGCGAGTATCGGTCATTTGCTCCTGAGTCGTCGCACGGTAATGTTATCGGTACCTACGCTACTTGCAGTAAGTTCGTTCCATATATGCTGTTTTGGCTCTTGTTTTATTGTTTCGTGTTTAGAATATTAACGGTTGTTTGTGATTGCTCGAATTTTAATGATTCGTTGAAATATTGTTAAAATTAAGTCTATTCTGAATTAAATTAATTTTAGGTTGTTTGAATTGTTTTTTTTTATTTGGTTTTCCTTTCTGGTCGCTAATATCAGAAGTGGGATTCAGCCTATTTGCTCATAATTATTAGCCTTGATACCTACACAAACAGCCGTTGATTTCAAATAAAAATGCCACTTGAAGAGCTAATTAGTACGCCGCCTCGCTCTGAGGGTAGGCGTAGCCGTCGCAGTGAATCGCGACAAGACTATAGGCATGGGTCACGATCGCCTCACGGTAGAACTCGTTCGCGCCGTGATAGAACTCATTCACGGTCACGTCGTAGTAGAAATCGTTCGCATTCGCGTCGTGACAGGACTCACTCGCGTTGACGTAATGGTGACAGTCATAGTTTGCGAGAAAGGTCTAGGTCACGTACACATCATCATCGTGGTAGATCTCGATCCCACCCTCATGATATGTCTGTGAAAAATGTGTTGGGCACTATTATGTCGCGATTGATTGCTATTGAGACAAACACAGCTAGTGGTTCGCGTGTTACGCCGTCAATTCGTGATAGCACACCCCCTTTAGACAAAAATAATGTTTCGACGACCCAAGCGCTTGTTGATGTGTTGGGGGTATTAACAAAAAATAAGTCTAACAACTACTACGTGTCAAATTTTGATCCCGCTATAAACAATTTTGAGGTGTGGTGTAGCGAAGTGGACAGGGCTAGGCATGTGAACCATTGGGACGATCTTGAGTGCTTCTCGCGTGTGGCTCATTGTTTGAAAGGTGACGCAAAAACCTGGCTAAACGAGTGGGCTACAAATGATCGTTCATGGTCCAATTTCGTTAAGGAATTTAAGTCGTTGTGTCCGCAAAAGATTAATTATGACCAAACTCTTCATGAAGTCATAAACACCACGTCCGACAAGTTTTCGTCCTACGCAGAGTATGCGCGTCGTTCGTTATTAAAATTACGTTTAGTGAAAGGGTTAAGCGAAGAACTTATGGTTCAAATAGTGGTTCACGGTATCAGTGATGTACAGGTACGTGCAGCTGCTATCAATGCTGACCTAACGTCAGAATGCCTAGTTTCCTTTTTAGCTAATTATGTAAAGCCTACTCGTAAGTCTGATAATCGTTACCCAGATAAATCAGTTTCATCCAGTTATACGACCAAAAGGCGTAATTCTAACGGCCCCAGTAAATCTGAAATCAAATGTTTTCATTGCGGCCAAACAGGGCATTATAAAGATAAGTGCCCCAAGAAGCGTAATGTCAATGATAAAGACGGTAGTAGTAATAATGCTAGACCGATTTGTTCTTTCTGTAAGAAGGTAGGGCATAAAGAAAGTGACTGTTTTGCTAAGGCTAGGACAGAGTCTCAAAGCAACAATAACAATCCACGTAAAGTTAATTTATGTAGCGAACTTTCAACCGCGAAGGATAACAACGATATAAATACAGCCGTGATACAGGGAATACCAGTTGATATTCTTATAGATAGTGGCGCACTTAATGTATCATTGATATCATCAGCGGTAGTAAATTACTTTTCCGGCTCGCGTAAACAAATTAAGTGTTCTTTGAAAGGATTGAGTGATAAAGAGGTTGTTGCTCGCGAATACATCACTTTGACTGTCGAGTTAAGTAATATCGCGCTTGAAGTAGATTTTGTCATAGTACCCGCGTCGTGTATGAATACACCCATTATCATAGGGACGGACGTACTAAATCGCGACGGTGTCACGTTTATTCGCACAAAACATGGACAGTATTTGACTCATGTATCGGATAAGGTACTAAAAGTAAACGCTGTGAGTGTTAATGAACCTGACAAAATAAATACACCTCTCATTGGTGCGGAACTTGTTAAGTTGATGGCTGTGATAAAAGAGTTCTCCCCGTTTTTAATATCTGGTACCGCCACCACTACAGTAAAAACGGGCAAAATGCACATCAAACTGACTAGTGATGTACCAGTGGCATACCATCCGTACCGCTTGTCATACCAAGAGAAACTTAAAGTTCGCGAGATATGTCAAGATCTATTAGACAAAAAAATAATTAGGGAGTCTGACTCAGAGTACGCAAGCCCGGTCATTTTGGTCAAGAAAAAGGATGGTTCAGACAGAATGTGCGTAGATTTTCGTGCTCTGAATCGTGTTACTGTCAGGGATAGGTACCCCCTACCCTTGATTGATGACCACATTGATCGGCTTGGGGGCTCTAGATTCTTCACGTCTTTGGACATGGCATCAGGTTTCCACCAAATTCCTATTGACGAGGACTCGATCCATAGGACAGGCTTTGTAACCACTGAAGCTCACTATGAGTATTTAAAAATACCGTATGGCTTATGTAATTCTCCCACTGTGTATCAGCGTATCATCAACAATTCCTTGCGTAAATTTATAGAAGCAGGGAGTGTCCTGGTATATATCGATGATGTGTTGATCCTGAGTTTAACGGTCGATAAGGGCATCACCTTGTTACGCGATGTTTTGAAGACTTTGACGGAGGCCGGGTTCTCAATTAACGTGCGCAAATGCTTTTTTCTTACCACCAAAGTAGAGTATCTGGGCCGCGTCATTAGTCACTGTCAGGTTAGGCCGAGTCCGCATAAAATCGAGGCATTAGTTAACGCACCTATCCCTAGTAATGTCAGACAAGTGCGCCAGTTCTTAGGCCTTGCGGGTTACTTCCGGCGTTATATCAAAGGTTATTCGACAAAAACCGCATGTATCTCACGTCTCACAAAGAAAGACGTAAAATTCGAATGGGGACCTGATCAAAATCAAGTCCGGCAAAATCTTATAAAACTTTTAACTAGCGAGCCCATACTTGCGATTTTTGACCCAAACCTTCCTACCGAGCTGCACACTGACGCCAGTAGTGCAGGATATGGTGCTGTACTTATGCAAGTACACGAGGACGGTGGTAAACGAGTGGTAGCCTATTTTAGCAAAGTCACCCAGGGGGCGGAGGCAAAATACCATTCGTATGAACTGGAAACGTTGGCGGTCGTCAAGGCACTGCAACACTTCCGTCATTATCTGATCGGGATAACTTTTAAAATCGTGACCGATTGCAATGCTTTGAAGGCCACCGAGCGTAAGAAAGATCTTCTTCCACGGGTTGCACGCTGGTGGATTTATCTGCAGGATTTCAATTTTGCGATTGAATATCGAAAGGGCGTGATGATGGGTCACGCGGATTATCTAAGCAGGAACCCGCCAGCGTTGCAAGTCAATAATATTGACAGACCATTGAATTGGGCACAAATAGCCCAGTCGGCTGATTCCGAGACTGCCGATCTCCTCAAAAAACTGAGGGATTGTCTCTTGGACTCCAGTAAGTACGTGTGTCAGAACGATGTGCTCTATTATCGCTACTCACCTGTAGGTGAAGAGTCGCGCTTACTTTGCTATATACCTAAAGGGCACCGGCTCAGTTTATTACGCGTTTTTCACGACGAGCACGAGCACATCGGGGCTGATAAAACTTATGACCTTATTTTAAAACATTTCTGGTTTCCTGGCCTCAGACAATTTGTTAGGAAGTATACTTCCCATTGTCTAATTTGCATTTCCAAGAAACGTGTTCCAAGAGCTCCTCGTCAGCCTATTACGTCATGGGAAAAATCAGACTTACCCTTCAACACGGTTCATGTCGATGCATTAGGTCCTTTACCAGAGTCCAACGGATATAAGTTTGTACTTGTTTTGGTAGATTCTTTTACCAAGTTTTGTTTACTCTACCCTATATACAGACAGGATGCAAGCGAATTGAAACGAGTTTTCAATAGCGCCGTATCTTTGTTTGGGACACCCAAACAGATAGTTTGTGACCGTGGTCGCATGTTTGAAGCGTCAGCTTTTACCAGTTGGGTATTTGAAATGGGTTGTGAAATCCATTACATAACGCCCGAAATGCATCACTCGAATGGGCAAGTCGAGCGTTATGTGAGAACGGTCCTTAATATGATTCGTGTCGAGAGTGGTAACAAAAACTCCACTTGGTCTGATAGTTTATGTAAAATTCAGTTGGTTTTAAACGTTACAAAGCAGAAAACCACTCAGTACTCAGCTTTGTACTTGTTAATCGGTACTAACGCGACCACTCCTGTGATTCGTGCACTGATTCGTGACATTGCAGCTGAAAACTCCAGTCCAAATCGAGAAGCCATGAGGGAGCTCAGCAGGAGGTCCGCTAAAGGGTCTCTTGACAAAAATCAAGAGAGCCAAGACGTCCGGGTAAATCGTCAAAGACGCCCGCCAAGAGTTTTCCAGGTTAACGATCAGGTGTTCGTAATAAAGTATTCTCAGTCTGCTGGGAAGCTTGACGCTGGCATGAGAGGTCCATACCGCGTGACTAAAGTGTTACCAAGTGATCGTTATGAGCTGAGGTTGTTAAGTGGAGCTAGAGGCAAGACAACTCAGGCCGCAGCTCAGTATATGGTACCCTGGAAAGGCGAGTGGTGTCCTGAGAGTTGTGCTGCATATTTTGAAAGTAAGTTTTAACCGAACCGTTATAATTTATTTTATGTTCCAGTAGTACGTGTATGGTGTATGCGTGCGTGTGAATGTGAGGCAGGTGTTTGCCTTACTGGTTGGAACTGGTGGCTGATGCCCAGACTCAGTGCGCTCCCAGGGCTGGAGCCCTAGAGTGCCTGGCTTTGGAAGTCGTGTTCTATGAATGCGCAGTGGGCGCTGTCCCGGAAGTCGTGTACTATGTATACGCATTGGGCGCTGTCCCGGAAGTCGTGTACTATGTATACGCATTGGGCGCTGTCCCGGAAGTCGTGTACTATGTATACGCATTGGGCGCTGTCCCGGAAGTCGTGTTCCTCGAACACGCATCAGGCGCTGTCCTGGCAGGCGCAGTCCTGGTGAACTTGTACAAGTTAAAGTATGAGTATGACTGAGATTTGATGTATGATGATGTATGCATACTCATGAAAGTGAAGTGTTTTAATTTTGGTCGTGAAAGTGTATCTTTGTATGAGGGCCTTGTATGCGTGATGAATGACAGAATAGGCAAAGGTGTACATGTTGTCACGTATAATTAACCACTTGTTTCTCATACAGATTGCAATGACGACGACTCTGACGATGTGGGTGAGCCTTCAGGTGCATCTGCTGGTCCCACTGGTGCTTCGACAACGGAAGGGACCAAGACGGACGAAAACGGCGGTCAAGCTCTCGCCGTACCTGCCAGTGCTTCCGAAGAAGTCCAAGGTGCAGCCGAGGGCGGTGCAAGATCAGGAGAGGCCGTATAAGCAGAACTTGTTGTTGGTAGTGGTGGTACCCACCGATTAATATAAAAGCGTGCGCTCGAGCGAGTATCGGTCATTTGCTCCTGAGTCGTCGCACGGTAATGTTATCGGTACCTACGCTACTTGCAGTAAGTTCGTTCCATATATGCTGTTTTGGCTCTTGTTTTATTGTTTCGTGTTTAGAATATTAACGGTTGTTTGTGATTGCTCGAATTTTAATGATTCGTTGAAATATTGTTAAAATTAAGTCTATTCTGAATTAAATTAATTTTAGGTTGTTTGAATTGTTTTTTTTTTATTTGGTTTTCCTTTCTGGTCGCTAATAATATTATTAAAAAATAATTAAACTAAGTTATACGAATAAAACTCAAAATATTCATAGATCTAATTACTAAGCAAATGGTGTAATGTAACATCGTTTTGTTCCTTAAAATTACGACTGGCCGTTTAGACGTGATTCTTGTTCTAAAATCAGATACTGAGGGATATCAGCGCCTTTATATATCCGGGGATGAATTGGATAATATTCAGTTGAAATAATATGTTGTACGTCCCTAGACACACTGTCAAAAGCTTGTAGAAAGTAATTCAACAAAGTAAACAGGAGTGTGTGCTTTTAGAACAATTTGGAACCAAAATAACAAATATAAAAAAAAAGTACTTAAAGGCTTTGCGCTTCAGTGCAATCTTTATGCAAAAAGGTGAGCTGCGTGGCATGGCATTTTAAGTTTACTGGAAGTAGAAGATCTGGCTGTTGATGGGTCGATTTGGACTCACGCTACCGGATATGTCACTGCTTTAAGAATTTTTGTTGATTTTTACAAACTTTATTTAGAATTTTATTGCATCAATGCAGCGGAATCCTCAGAATAATCGAAAAAGAGATTTCGCTGAACTATTTATCAAAAGAAAAGAGCCTTTGTCCCAAATTTTTTTGCCAAAAAATATTTAAAGATATTCTTCATTAAATGTATGTTTATTTTATTTCTATGGCTCACCAACAATTGAATACACCGACACAAAGGTATGAGATACATCCCATATACACATATAGACTGGTGTACTAATTTTTTACAGGTAAGCACATCATGCATTACTTATTGGGCGATGCACATTGGACGCCTACATATAATTAGGTAAGTTCTTATACTCATCTAATTATATTAATTAATATTGTTTTATGAAACCTTTAATCTTACGTAGCACATTTATTATGTTAATAAGAACTTCATTAATAATAATGGAGGTTATTAAATGGTGGGTCCATATGGACCGGTTTTCAGTTAAGGGTTAAGTAGGTATAAGCATATTCCCATGGAACCCTTTTCAATGTTGGTTAATTAATCGCTACGATCAATTTAATTGAATTACAAAAGATAACAACTTCTGGCTTGAGTTAATTATTATCTTTACAAAATGAATTTAATAATGAACGCCAACAAACTGTAAAGTGAGAGTATACAAGCTTGTACACTCTCACTTTTCAGTTCAATGAAGTTCGTCAAAACTTGCGTAATAGGTAGGTTCTACAGGAAGCTTTGCAAACTTTGAATTTCTGATATCTTTCTTATCTGTTTCAAATATACACCAGTTAATTTGTATCGTTTAAATCCCGTGGAGGGTCGATTCGGTACATGAAACAGTATCGATTTGTAAAGATAAAAAACTTTATAGCAAAAAAATTAAACTGACAGCCAAAACAAAACATTAAAAAGCGTAATAGTCTTTGGTACAATTTTTTTTAGTCTTTGACACCGACTTCCGAAAGGAAAGTAATTTTTCGCTTTTAGTGTTTGTTTTGGAAGTCGGTTAAATCTTTTTTGTTAAAATATTTTTATTTTTATCCTTTCAGTTTTGGTACCTTATATAAATATAATACACCACGAGAATACTTATTATTAAGGATAACATAAAAACTACTTGTCAAATCTTGATTTAATTTAAATGGGACCACAAGAGAAGCACCCGCTTCCAAATAAAAAAAGAATCATCCTAATCGGTTCATAATTGGTGGAGTAATCGTGTAACAAACATACAAAAACATACCTACAGACTATTAATGAACCTCCTTTTTTTAGTCGGTTGAAAATAACTTTCTTTTCGGAAGTCGGTGTTGCAAAATGATAAAACGAGAGGTACCAATAAAGACACCGACTTCCAAAACGAAAGGTTTTTTCGCACTTTTTAGTGTTTTATTGTGCGATTATCTGTAAAATAGTTTGTAGCTGAGTGTTACGAAGATCCGTAGTGGACTCTTTTCAGATGTGAGCGGTCACTTTCCTCGCTCGCATCCCTCGCATACATCTCTCGCTTTTTTATGTTAAAATACCTAGCTTTGCTTTATCCTTCAGAGTTGCGCTGAGCCTGACTAGGAAAATGAAGTGATCTCAATGGTGTATTTAGTTATAGGGCACGTGTGGAAAAGCACCATTATTGATTGATGTTTTGGTGACGTTCGGTGACGGTCAGCTTCTCAGAAAAAACGCTTCAGTTCATTCTCATCGGTCGTCAATTTAACCTATCTACTGATTTTCTGACCTCTTAATTTTTGCCCTTGTATGGTATAACAACGTGATTACACATATGTAAGTAGATAAAACCGTTGATGTAGGGAATAGATTGAGCTTTACCTATCCATACTAATTCATCATAATCATTTCCGCAGAAAGACGTACACTGCTGAACATAGGCCTCCCCCAAGTGTCACCACATTAACTGGCCTGGTGTGTCTCGCATCCAGCGGATTCGCGTAACTATCACCAGGCCATCAGCTCAACTAGCGAGAGGCCTTCCAAGTTTCAACGCAACGTCTTCCAGTTTGCGGTCGTCACTCCAGAACTTTTCGGCCTCATCGACCATCCATACTAATTCATACTAATATTATAAATATGAAAGTAACGTCTGTGTTCGTCTGTTTTATAACTTTTCGCGTCTCAACGGCTGAACATGAAACTTAACTGATAAATTTAGGACATAATATTATATTTTTAATACCGGGAGTATATTCTCTTGGATCAATTTTTGACTTCCATGCAGACGAAGCCGCTGGCAGAAACTAGTATATGAAGTGAATTCGTGCAGAAATGTGAGAGAGAGATAAAATGCTAGGGCGGACAGTAGATGTATAATTATCGGATTCTGATTTGGCCACGTAAAGGCTTGCTGGTGGATGCGTTCTGCACATAGACATAGACAGAAGAGAACAGACACAGAGAAAATAAACAGGCCCCACTTACTGTATTTTTGTCTCTTTTTCTACAAAGTGGTAATTTTTTTGAAGTTTTTGTTCAAACTATTCTCCTTGTCTAAGTAATATGGCTGCCAAAATTATTGTTGTCCGACGGCCTTCTTATTGCTTTAGTTTTTATTGTGAGACACGAGGTAATATTTTTGTTTCCAAACTTTACTTATGTGCCCGCTTCTTCGCCAACCATTTTGCCGTATAATAACATATATTCTATCTGTATAAATTGCTAGACTTATTGTATTTTTGTGTATTGTTAGTTTATTAGTTGTAAACTTGTTATACAATTGTCCTGTAGGTATATGAATATTATAACTAGCCTGGTACGCAGCACACATATCAACTATTTTGAGAGAAATCAGCGCAATAAAACTATAACTGTTTATGGACTTTATTCTACTATGGCGAAAATAAAACTAATACATAAAAGTAAGAGGAACAAAATACCTAGAAATATTCATCGCTTAAGTCGAACGACTTACTGTACTTACTGCATTGGAAATTTGAAGGGCTTCTACTCATACCGAGGACCGTCCTACGTAGGATTGAGATTGATCACTAACCTTCTCTTGCATTTGTGTATTTTGATAATAATAATATTATGAATATTTACGACTTTAATTTGAATATTGTTTATGTATAATTTTCATCAATATTTACGACTTTAATTTGAATATTGTTTATGTATAATTTTCGTCAATATTTATAATGATTATTATAATACACCTACTTAAGCGGGGCTAAATGTTTTATCGTTGCAGTTTTAATAGCTACTTTTATTCATAAAAGAGTACTAAAATAACCAATAAATAGATGCGTCAATAACTGAAAATACCAAAGGCTATAAAGATACATTTCTGACTTTTCATAAAATAATATTTTACTTAAGTATCCGTTTAAATTGTTTATTTCCTTCCCTTGGACCGCGTAAGCGAACGGACGTGTTGACTGTATTTATTTTTGAACCACAAATATATTTTTATTAATAAAATCAAATTAAACTCGTATGTTAAATCAAGCAACTACCAGGCGCACAAAGACTGCAGGAGCGCTGTAAATTTGCGTGAGTACTACGCCGAATACGCCGACGCTTATCAACACACACATACAGACTCCGCGAATACAGCAAAGACACGCCGCGCCGTACTGAGCGCCAGGATCGTGGACGCGTTCGTCCCTTACGCACTGTATCACTTCTCTCGTCGCACAGACTACGCCGTGCACTCTGTCGAATCTCCACGCATCTATAACCGCCTGGTACTATGCCTCGCTCGCCCAACAAATCTGGCTCGGATTCCGCACTGAACAAACTACCCACTCACGCAGATAAAACACCGCCACCTTCATCGTTTGTAAGCCAGCGTTCGTATAAACGTCGATTGGATGAGATTACAAGAGAGGATTTTGATGAATTTAAAGACGATATCCGTAAAATGCTCGCTTCTTTTAAGACCAATTATGATAACATAGAACAGACATTATTAAATATTGAAAAGAACATCACATTTAGTAGTGAGAAACAGATTGAGATGCAAGCTAAGATAAAAACATTAGAAGAAGAGTGTCAAGTCAATCAATCCAACATTACTTTCTTACAAGAAAAAGTTGAAGACCTACAAAGGTGCTCCAATTTGACAACTATCGAACTGAGAAATGTTCCAAAAAAAGTCAAAGAGGGTAAACAAGATCTTCTGATCTATATCTCCAATATATTTAAAAATCTAAATATTAATTTTCAAAATTCAAATGTCCGAGATATCTACCGCATTCCCGGGAAACCCGACACCAAAAAACCAATAGTGGTTAAATTGTCTGATTTATATCTGAGAAATACCTTAATTAGCGCCGCAAAATCGTATAACACCGATCACCCTTCAAACAAACTGAAGCTGAGTCACGTAGGTCTTGCGGGTAGTGCTCCTACCTAATTGGCCGAGAACCTTACTGATAACGCAAAGAAGCTGTTTTATCACGCACGGGAACTTAGAAAGTGCTACAAAATTAAATACTGCTGGACATCGGATGGGAAGGTTTTAATTTAAAAAAATGACTGTGAACCAACAACTGTGCTTAAATCAATAACACAGCTCGAACAATATAATACCCAAATTTGACTAACCTGCCTATTAAATTATGTTGTTACTGGTACTTATAATTCTTGCATGCTTTTATTTTATTTTTACACTACGCACGAACTTATAACTATAATTTTACCTACCTTCATTTGTTTCGCCAAAGGGCTTTATGTTTGTTGTCATTCTAATGTCATGTTATGAACACTTATTGTTTACCCACAACAATCACCAATTTACACAAACACAACAAAACACATGCATTCTAACAAACACATAAACATACATAAATTCACGCTTTCTTCCCATGGGGGTGGGCAGAAAGTGCAGTACACCATTTACTACTATCCTTTTATAATGAAATATCGTTCCATATTAGAATTAACTGGTTCCTATGCTGTTCGTAAGCGAGACTTGTTTCAACAATTTAACGTTTGTCTACCTGCAAATACTGATGTGCGCATTAAATACCCTACAACGAAAAATGCCTGATTTTACCAAAAAAATTAATAGTGACCTAGACTCTTTTGCTGTTGCAAAATCAGCGACATGTGAAGTAGAGGACTGCAAGAACCTGTTACAAATTCCTAAAACTTCACTTAAAATTATAACACAAAATATTCGCAGCATTCATCGTAACCTGCCATGTTTTCAAACGTTATTATCTAGATCTAATGTCGAGTGGGATATTATTGTGATGACTGAGTGTTGGCTGACTCGTAATCCTAGCGTTCCTTTAATTGACGGATACACATCTTTTTCCACTACCAGAAACCGTACACAAAATGAAGGCGTGGTGCGCAAAAGAATTTTTAAGCCCTGGATAACTAAGGGACTTCTAAAGTGTATGCGAAACCGCGACCAACTTTATATTAAATCGAAGAAAAACTCTGAAAATGAAATTATTAAATGCACATATCGAAGGTACAGGAATTTTTGTAATAATATTTTAAAGAAAGCTAAGTTTGACTATGAAAAAGAAATGATTAGGAAAGCCGGAAATAACAACAAGAAGTTGTGGGAAAGCATTAAAAACATTACTTATACCGCAAAGAAAAAAGACAAACCTACACAATTAATTTGCCCCAACAATCCGTCAGCTTCAGTCAATGATATAAACTCGTTCTTTGCGGGCGTTGGTGAATCTTTGGCTGAAAGAATCACAACTAATAAAACACACACACCATGCAACACTTGTTCATCCCAAACAACGAATGCTTTTGTTGATTCAATAGTACTTCTTCCTACAGATGAGTTTGAAATAAAATCATTAGTATCTAATCTCAAGAATGATTGTGCAGTGGGGATTGATAAAATCTCAGGCAGTTTCTTAAAACAATTCACTTATGTCATTGTTCCTCCCCTAACTTTTATATGTAATCTATCATTAACCACAGGTGTATTCCCCTCTGCTCTTAAAAAGTCTCGAATAGTCCCGGTTTTCAAGAGTGGGGATAGATGCTGTGTTAATAATTATAGACCTATTTCCATCCTTCCAACACTGTCTAAAATATTGGAGCGCCTAATGAACATCAGACTTGTTAAGTTTCTGGAAACAAATCAGCTATTGTCTCCATCCCAATTTGGTTTTCGCGCTCATAAATCAACGTCAGATGCTGTTCATCAACAAACGGAATTTATAATATCTAAGCTTGATAATAAGAAAAAGATCCTAGCCATCTTTCTAGATTTAGCCAAAGCATTTGACACAGTGTCTGTCCCCATCTTGACTTTGATAAGCTGGAACACTTGGGAATAAGAGGTTTGCCACTGGAATTGTTTGCGAGTTACCTGAATGGTAGAACACAGGTTGTTGGAGTGGATGCTTGGACCAGTGATGAACTGCCGATTAAATATGGCGTCCCACAAGGCAGTATCCTTGGCCCGACCTTGTTTTTAGTTTACATCAACGACCTGTGTAACACAGACTTGACCAGTGGGCAAATAATTACTTTCGCTGATGATACTGCATTACTTTTTTATGGTGACACGTGGGAAGATGTTTATAAACATGCTGAAAATGGATTCAACCAAGTGTCTAAGTGGCTTAATGACAACATCCTCACCTTAAACGTTGGTGAGACTAAGTTCATGACCTATACACTCAGAAAACAAGACCTACCAAACCTTCCCATTATCTCGCACAGTTGCAACCTGCCATACAACAATTCATGTAATTGTCCGCGTTTGTCAAAAAGTAGCACTATCAAATATTTGGGTGTTGTAATAGATAGCCAACTAAATTTCCAACACCACATTGAGGCCTTAGTACCTAGAATTCGAAAACTTATAAATATATTTAAATCTCTTCGTCATATTGGCGACACTTCCTTAATTAAATCTGTTTATCTTGCATTGTGCCAATCTTTATTGTCTTATTGTATAACTTCTTGGGGTGGAGCAGCTAAAACTTGCCTTCTGAAATTGGAGAGAGCCGAGAGAGCCATATTAAAAGTCAGTTCTTTCCTACCCATAAGATACCCTACATGGGATCTGTATCAGCGCTGTAAGGTACTGACCGTTAGACAGCTTTTTATTCTTCTGACGGTAATGAAGAAGCACTCGGAACTGTCTTACGACCCCAAAACAAACTCAGGCAAGAGGAGATCCACTGATGTCTGCACGACTAATGGATATAAATTGAGTCTCGCAAATAATTTTTACGGTTTCCTGGGTCTATATTTATATAATAAAATTAACAAGCAGCTTTTAATTTATCCTCTTTCTAGATCAGAATGCAAGGAAAAAGTTTGCTCTTGGCTACAAGGCATTGATTACAATGCAACCGAACGTTTATTGAAACCTTTAGGATAACGTTAACATGTCATGGAACGATATAAAATTTAACATGTGCCCATCACACCATCACCACACTCTCACTCACACACACACGCACTCTCACTCACACGCACACTCTCTCACTCTCACACCTTCACACATACTCATCCCCCAAATCCATATTATGTCATTTTTGCCACCACAATTGTTTTAGTTTTAATTTTTCTTTTTGTTTCACTTTTGTTTTATGTTTTATTGTGTACGAAATGTATGTTATTTTAATACAGTTATTAGTCATAAGTGAGTTGTCCGATGGAGGGTAAGCCTGGTGATCTGTAATACAGGTTTTACCTACAGCAGACACCAGTCTCTATTAAGTGTTACAATGACTTTGTACTGTGTTTGTGAATATGAGAAAATAAAGAAATAAATTATTATTATTATTATATTTTGTCGAGTTATGTTTATATTCCGCAAAGATTTATATAGATAATTTACTTGAAAGCCAGAAAGACCCTTGAAAACAATATTATTCGACAAACATGATTTTGAAATGAGGAAAATTAGAAATGCCAATTTGTTTTGGTAGGATATTATTTTATATAAGTTTCCGTTTATGTGATTGAAATAAGTATTCTCGATTAAAGGATTAAACTTTGTGGTCCGTCTGCATACCGGTTAAACCCTGTGGGGGTTTCGTCAGAGGTAAATTAATCAGCCTATCATGCTTTATCCCAGCACATGCCTTAAAACATGGGCGTATGCCCATATTGTAGACACACAACAAGACAATAGAAGGCATGTAACTTCTTCCAATCCGAGTTTGCTTGGGTTGGTAGATGTCACAAATATCTTTGAAATGTTACCTGCATTGTTGCCACATTTCTAAGTAAATTTGTGTTTTTCATTAAATTTTCATTGTAAATAATTTGAAAGCCGTCACACTTAAGTCACACACCATCACACGTGAGAGGTTAAATATTCAAATTAACTCGACAGCAGCTTGGGCCCAACTTAGGCACCTGCCACAACAGTTGAATATTCATTGTTTTAATTACATGTGTGTTTGTTGCGTCAACACCATACCAGTCTCAAATTCACATTATTATATTATACTTATCCCTTTTTTTCTCAGATCACGTACAGTACTGGTTTTCACAAAAACAATATTTTATCTTTTCTTACTTGATAAATTCAGAAATGAATATATTAGAGGAAGTTTGAAAGTGGCGCCAGTAACAGAAAATTTGAAAGGAAACCATTTGGCCTGGTATAGTTAACTAATGAGGAGGGATGAAACGTGGATGGATGGAGACGGACGGGACGGCCAATGAAAAGATGGACGGAACACAGTACGTTAGGAGTGATATGAAAGAAAAGGGAATCAGTGATGGCGTGACGGGGAACTGGACGGTTTGGAAGAAGAAAACGTGTTGCGCCAACGCCAAGTAACATGGGACAAGGGTAGGAAGATGATGACTTAATATTATAAATGTGTAAGTTTGGATGGATGTCTATGTGGATTTATTTATTTATTTATTCTTTATTGTACACCAGAAAATACAGTAACAAAAGAAACTTAAAACTAAAAATATACAACAGGCGGCGTTATCGCATTCCGCGATCTCTTCCAGGCAACCTGGAATGGACAGTGATTGCCTAGACATGACATGGGGTTGTCAGGGGTGTAACAATACCAACAATGAATATAATGATACAATAATACCTAATAAAACACAAATAGATATATATGCCATATAATAAATACATAAATACATACATATTTAATATATAAGACGTGAAAATAAATGACATAAGACAATCATAGATAAAATCTGTCAAAAAACTAAGAGTACGATTACAGCGATAAGGATACACGTTTAACGGATTACAGGGTGTACGTTTGTTACTCAATTGCGATATAACATTTGTTTGGATCTCGATAAAATTTGGCACAGAGATAGATTCATCATCTGCCTAGCCTTTTCCCAACTATGTTGAGGTCGGCTTCCAGTCTAACCGGATTCAGCTGAGTACCAGTGTTTTACATGAAACGACTGCCTATCTGACCTCTACAACCCAGTAACTGGCACAGAATTTGGCACAGAGATAAATTCATCATCTGCCTAGCCTTTTCCCAACTATGTTGAGGTCGGCTTCCAGTCTAACCGGATTCAGCTGAGTACCAGTGTTTTATATGAAACGACTGCCTATCTGACCTCCACAACCCAGTAACTGGCACAGAATTTGGGACAGAGATAAATTCATCATCTGCCTAGCCTTTTCCCAACTATGTTGATGTCGGCTTCCAGTCTAACCGGATTCAGCTGAGTACCAGTGTTTTACATGAAACGATTGCCTATCTGAACTCCACAACCCAGTAACTGGGTAACACGGTGCCCCTTCGCTAGACTGGTGTCAGATCTCAAGCTTCTGACTACTCGTAACGACTGTCAAAGATCTTCATAAGTCAGCCGGGACCAACAGCTTAACGTCCTTTCCGAAGCACGGAGGAAACTCGGTATGTTGAAATGGTCACCCATCCACGGCCCGACCTCGTCAAGCGTTCCTTTACCTTGAAGATCGACCGGTGCGGCTGTTATTATTTAGCCACGAACTCCTCGGCACAGAGATAGATAATCTATATCGGTGCCGAGGAGCCGAGAGTATATGCGTTATTCCAGACTATAATCTTTTCATCCCGGTATAATGCTCCCTTGGGATAAGAAAACACTTTTCATGCGGGTGAAGCCGCTGGCAGAAGCTAGTTATTAATAAGTCATTATCATCATCATTTCTGTCGAAAGATGTCCACTGATGAACATAGGCCTCCCCCAAGTGTCGCCACATTAACCGTTACCGTGAAGCTCGCATCCAACAGACTCCCGCAATCTTCACCAAGTCATCGGTACATTAATTAGTATCTTGAATTCATTTTCTAAATAAACCGCTTTAAAATAGTAAGCGTGCGCAAACTTCAGTACCTACATAATTCAAAACATTTATTTCTCTGAACCTCTTACTTAAGTTGATGATTCAGGATGCAGAAAACAGGTATGTATGTATTAATTTCCGTCATTCAGAACTAACTAATCTTGATTGCAGTCGCTAATAAGGCAATTAGTGTCAACTTAATATCTCTACTTGTTTACGCTGCCATCGCATACTACTTGTTCGAACTATGCTAATAAATTCTGACATGCATTAGTACGTTGTTTGTTTCGGAAGTTACGTGCAGTGCAGTAAGACGGAAGACTTATTGCTTGTGATATGGTCTTTTGTTACGAGTTAAAACTTTATCTATAGACATGACTCTGAACGAAGATGACAATGAATGTTAAAAAATTAAAATATATATTAAAATCAATAAAAGTATTAAGAAATATAAGAAACTTATAAAAACTCAAAGTGTTTGCAAAAATAATGTTAACCTTAGGAAAGATTTAAGAAACTTAAAAAACCAATTAAATATATGTAATAGTAAATTAGAAACTAGTACACAAATGTATGATGTTGAAATTCAGAACCTTGAAAGGGAATTATTGAGTATGGAAAATACACTTACGGAAATATTTTGTAAATATGAATGTAGTCAACAAATGTTGAGTGAACGCATGCAGGAGGCCTGTGAGTTGGTGGACCTGGTGAAGTATAATGCAGAGAGGTGCGAATAATTGACTAACAACCTCACCTGTAGTTGTGCTGCCGCTCTGCCACCTCTCATGTCACAACATGTTCCTACTACAACTTTACCCATTGATCATACCGTGACCGTTTATTGTTTTTTGACACCAACAATTTTGTTAGTGATTTTGTTTTGATTGGGAACCATATGTTTCTTACCAAAAATAGTCGACATTTATTAGCTTTTAATATACACGCAGTTATTGATAATTTAACTGAGACTAGGTTTAGTGATTTAACAGTATTATCCAGTTTTTCTGATAATACTTTAAACGATTAGAGCCGACAAAAGAGAAGTCGAATCAAAATATAAATCGCTTCTCCGGCAAAATTTTAGACGTGGGATTGTTAGTAGATAAATACCACATGGATATCTTATGTTTTTGTGAAACTTGGTTAAAACCAGATAGGATGTTGTTTAATGTAAATCATTTCTCAGTTGCCAGTGCGTACAACAGATCCACGGTGGGTGGTGGTACCCTGATACTTTGTAATAGTCATTTAAAATATAAGGAAAGGAAGGATATTACTGCTTACTCTGTTGATCGCTTGTGAGAGGTAGCATGTGCAGAGGTCGAGGGGCATACTGTCTTGTGCGTTTACAGACCACCAGCATCAAACTTGTTATTGTTTTTGATTACAATGGAAGAATTATTAAGTAAACTTTTCAGAGATAATAAATTAGTTTTTGTTTGAGGTGACTTAAATATAGATCTGTTAGTCAACTCGCCTGAAAAATGTCAGCTCATTTCATTATTTAAATCATTTAACCTAAAATATTTATTTAATGAACCAACAAGAATAACAGCAACTTCAGCTTCTTGCATAGATAATGTATTCACTAATTGTAAAGTAAATGATTCGTTTTTAATTAGTGGCGTTAGGTCAGACCATACTGGTCAACTAGTATCTTTTGAGTCAGATAAAAAATATAACCTAGCTAAATCAATTCAATTAAGACCACTTACTAAAAATAAATTAAATTCTTTTAATAATAATGTTTTTAGCAACCTTTGTAACGCCAGTTTTAATTCAAACGACCCCGATATAAATTACGGCACGTTGTTCTCAACAGTTTGCCAAGAATTCAATAAAACGTGTCCTGTAAAAACAGTTAATGTCAACAATTCCAAATCGAAATTTAGTGAATGGGCCACTGTGGGCATAAGAAAAAGCCGAGATATCTTATATAATTTATATTACGAAAAATCTTTGACTTCCGATCAAGTTTTTCACACTTATGTTAGAAACTATGCCAAAATATTCAAAAGAGTCTGCGCTCAAGCAAAATCTCAAATAATAATTAACAAAATTGGTGTTTCTAATAATAAAATAAAAACTGTGTGGCAATTAATTAATAGAGAAACTGGAAAGATACAACAACGCGATCAGAATGAGTTGTCTTTGAAAATAACTAATCAAATCATTTCTGATAGGCAAGAAGTCGCTGAGACATTAGAAAATTTCTTTACCAACATTCCGTTAGAGGTTACGAAGTCTCTTCCTTCCTCATCTAAATTAGCTGAAGCTCTTCTTAAAGAAAACTTTACTAAAGACATACCAACCTTTAAATTTAAACCAATATGTATTGATACAATTAAAAACGCGTTCAAAAGTCTCAATGTAAAAAATACTGAAGACTTGTGGGGTAGGGTTCTTGGAGATATTATTGACTCAATTGCTCCTGTCCTAACAGGCATATTCAATCAATGTTTGGACAGCGGCACTTTTCCTGACTTAATGAAACACAGTAAAGTAGTACCAATTTTCAAATCAGGCTGTAAGAGTGATCCTTATAATTATAGACCTATATTCGTGCTTCCAGCATTGAAAAAATCTATGAAAAATCATGCTGGAACAGATGTTGTCTCACTTCAATTCAAATGGGATCCTGCATAGTCAACAGTTTGGTTTCACGAAAGTTAGGTCGACAACGGACGCGGGAGTAAAACTCATCAGCCACATCTTGGAGGCTTGGGAGAGGTCTCAGGATGCCATTGGCATTTTCTGTGATCTCTCAAAAGCTTTCGACTGCGTCGACCACAACACACTGATCTGTAAATTACACCACTACGGAATTCGTGGAAAATCTGCTGATCTCGTGCTTTCCTATTTATCAAACAGACAGCAAAAAGTAAATGTTAATGGGGCGACGTCCTCCGGGTCTCTAGTCAAGATGGGCGTGCCCTAAGGTTCAATTCTCGGCCCTTTATTTTTTCTTGTTTACATTAATGATCTCCCTTTTATGATGGCCAAATTATCGGATATACGAGTAATTCTATTTTCTGATGATACTTCGCTAATTTTTAAAATAGATAGGCAAGATACGGATGTCTTAAATGTCAACGAAAGTCTAATTGTTCTCTCAAAATGGTTCGCAGCTAACAAACTTTTACTGAATGCGAAAAAAACAAAATGTCTAAAGTTCTCTTTACTAAATGTACCACAACATGACCTAAACTTAAATCTTGACGGCAAAAATCTTCAAGTTATAACGGAAACTGTATTCTTAGGGATTACTATCGATTCAAAATTGCAGTGGGGCGCGCACATTATAACTCTTTCGGGTAGGTTAAGTTCGGCTGCATATGCAGTAAGGAAAATAAGGCAGCTAACCGATGTAGCTACAGCTAGGTTAGTATACTATGCTTATTTCCACAGTATTATGTCTAATGGCATTCTGCTGTGGGGATCAGCAGCAGACGTTGACTCAATTTTCATCCTACAAAAGAGGGCAATACGCGCAATCTATAAAATGGGTCCTCGCGAGTCCCTCAGAGAAAAATTTTAAGAGATCGATATACTGACTCTACCTTCACTTTATATTTTGGAATGTATTTTGTATGTCCGTAAAAATCGAGGGCTTTTCAAAACTAGAAGCGACTTCCATAATTTTAATACACGCAGTAAGCATGAAATTGTAATACCCAAATTCAGATTAACGAAAACTAGCAAGTCTTTTCTTATAAACAGTATACGCTTTTATAACAAGTTGCCAAAGTCAGTTATAGAACTGACCGATGGAAAGTTCAAAAACTACATCAAACGTATCCTTGTTAAAAAAGCATATTATAAAATCAAGGACTACGTTGAAGATAAAAAAAATTGGCCTTAGCTCCTTCTGCGCATGCAGCTTCCCTGGTAACCTGTAAACGGGTTTTTTTACCTTTGTATAGATTCTTTTACCGATTGTTTTGTGAATGTGTGAACATTGTAGGCCTTCTAGATGCTAGTTAGCATTTGTTAACTTTTTTATATAATATATAATCTTTTTATTTAATTTTTTTTGTTTCTTACGACTTATTGTCATAAGACGAGTTGTCCCCCCATATCTAAGTACTAATGTTGTAACATGGAAATATTGTAAAACCAAACCATTTTTAAAAGAGTAACCATGGAGTTTCTTGCCGGTTCTTCTCCATAGGAAACGACCAACCCGAAGCGTGCACCTTTTGTCGACGGATTGATTTTACAGTGGAAAATTGTAAAAAGAAAATATATGATATTTTAACCAGACAACCCCGATTAAAATTATTTGCCCAGGGGATTGAAAGACAACAGTCGTCTGACGACAATAGCCACACAATATCTGAGTTTACTTTGCTCTAGGCAGGGGCCAATGTTTGTTTAACAACCCGTACAAATATACTTAAAAACGACATTTCATTTTATTTCCTACAAATCTGTTAGTTTAAATTTGGAAAATAGAGTTGGTGCTGCCAACGAAAAATAAAATCTATGAAGCAGCCTGTGAGGTTATAGCGTAATGAAGATTCTTATATTTTATTAAAGCACTAGAGGACGCCTCGCGGTTTCACCCGTGTTTAACAACCCGTACAAATATACTTAAAAACGACATTTCATTTTATTTCCTACAAATCTGTTAGTTTAAATTTGGCAAATAGAGTTGGTGCTGCCAACGAAAAATAAAATCTATGAAGCAGCCTGTGAGGTTATAGCGTAATGAAGATTCTTATATTTTATTAAAGCACTAGAGGACGCCTCGCGGTTTCACCCGCGTAGTCCCGTGGGAATACAGGGATAAAAAGTAGCCTATGTCACCCGGGGATAGAGTAGCTTCCCAACGGTAAATGAATTTTTGAAATCGGTCCAGTAGTTTTGGAGCCTATTCGGTACAAACAAACAAACAAACAAATAAAAAAATCTTTCCTCTTTATAATATTGGTATAGATAAAACAAGATCAAATACTCTGCAAGAGAAACTGATATAAAAGTATAATTATATCGGTGTTATTTGCTTACAGCGGCAAAGTTTTTATGGAAATTACGCTACAGGTTATGACCTGTAGCGGCAATACTGCATACATTCCACATGACAATACACTTAAGTGTTACTCTTGGTCACAACAAAATGTTCACCTACTGTAGTGTAACGGGCTCAGTTGAGATAACGTTAGCCACGTTAGTAAAAATAAAAGTTATTATAAATTAAAACTAAGAAAAAGGATATATATAATACAAACTAGGGTCCGGCTTCGCACGACGAGGGCATCTAACCAGGCAGTAGGTCGGGCAGTAAGACGTGGTAGGCCCTGGGTAGGCAGATGAGCCGGCACCACAACGGACAAGCAGGTAAATGGATAGGTAGGCTGTAGAGTAGGCAGCAGGACGAATAGGCACACATATAGATGGTCGAAGGCAGCTTAACTAATAGTCAGGCTAACGGGCAGGTAAGCAGTAGCACAGGTGCAGGCACAGGCAGCAAGGGGTGTGGAGGCCGGGTTGTGGCTTCATACGCCGATCAAACGAGCCCTATAAGATGAAGCGGTGACTGACGAGGTTAATGAACGAGTAAAAATGATCACATTTAAGTTCCACACTCAATAAATTATATTTATTGCACTCCAAAGATTTGATAACATTCACAGCCGTATATGTTATAGTTTAAAGAGTTTTCAGATACGATAGTACACTTAGTAGTATTAAGAAGACAACCGTCTTTCGGTGTTCAGTCCAGATTCAAAACTAAAAAGCTGACGCCCGTTTTTATCTCGTCTGGCATCCCTTCTAAATTTCAAATTCAAAAATCAATTAAAAAAATGAAGTCCAGAACGAATAAAAAATGGCTTTACAGAGGCGGGGCAGTCTGCGCTGCCCTTACAATAATGTGCAACTAGTTTAAGGCAAGGTCTAGGTAGTCCATGGTACCTATGTTATGTATATGGCTTAAGAAAATAAAATAGACAGACAGACGTTATATCAAATGAAAATGTCACAGTATAAAATCCATGAATTACAAATAAGCAATATAATTTAAGATATAGATATTAAAACAATTAGAGATAACTAAAAGTATGCTTTTCAGACGATAACAATAGAAAGAAAACATAAAAATTAATTACAAAAGTTGATACAATATCAAAAGATATGATATACGATGGTGTGCTTTGTATAGTGTGTTATAGAACGTAAGTAGACTTAAATATGTGGTTCTGTTTAGCAAAATACCACACTACCCACAAGTTACATTTATTTTTTCTTGTACGTGGCGTTTGCAGGTAAATACTGTTACGAGCTGGAGTTCAGGGATACATTATTTGAACAGCAGACTTTAATTAATCACACTTTATTACAAACACACTTCTTAAACAGTTCTATTACTTGGCACACACTATGTTCCTTTTCCAATCGCTCTATGTCGCTTCCAAATCGAAACTGATTCACGACTATTTTTTTTATTTTTTTTTATAAATGGCGTCTCGCAGTTCGACCAAAGTAGCCGTCCACTGCTTAACCGGACTAACCTGTGGAGACTAATCTGTTAGCCTCAGGCCAGGCTTCAATTTTCTAAACCTAAAGCGACAGCACTAAGGGCTTCCCCAGTTGGGGTCGGACCTCGGCTCAGGGCGTCGCTGGGGGGATGGCTAAGGCCGGATCTAATAAAGTGATTCTACCATCCGTTCGGAAAAGCCTACGTGGAGAAAAACGGACAAGAAACGCCAATGATTATCTGACTGGCATTTAACTATGGCTCAGCAACGCGGGCTGGCTTATATGAATCGAAAAGGATTACGCGACGAGCCTCTGCGGTGAGGACGGAACGAATTTGTATATAAATTTTGTAAGAACGGAGGGTTCGTACTATTTACGAACCCATTGACCGTCCTTGAAGATTAGGCTATCGAGCTCCCTAGTAATGGACTCATACCTCGAAAAGAGGCGGGCGCATTCAGCGGGAAGGAGAGAGCCTGCGTTCCGGATTTCTACATCCAGAGCACGGGCTTGAGGGGACATAAATATTGAATACGCGCTGATAATATTTTCAGCGACGCATAGATATGGCTTTGGCCCGGAGGGGGCGACAGGGGACTGGCACTTAGCGGCAGGGGTGGTGAGTTGAGTCGGGGATAAGAATTAGCGCTGCGATGGTAGTAGCCATCAGCGCTGGAATCGGCTGGGAGCAAGTCTGAGGAGCCATACTTTGGTGGTTCAGCTTACCCCAGGGTGAAGGCCTCTGAGGGGCTAGTCTGGGGGGGGTTGAGAGGTAGGGGCTACGCGCGCTTGCAAGTTGCACATCTGGCAAGAGATGCTAGAATTATTTTAAATCTGGACTGGTTTTCTTGACGCGGACTGGGATCGTCCGACATCAAGTCCTTGACGAGCTCTATTAACACCTCAACGGGATGCATCGTTGTCAATAGAGCCAGTGCAAAGAGAAGAGAAAACTAATCTAGTTAGGGGCTGATAACCTTATTCCCCGGGTGGATGGGCCCGGGGATGTGTGAAATCCTACCCTCCCAGCCGGGTTAGACTGGGAGGTGTGTATCTGGTGAGCCCTAAGCTTGTTATCCTGCCACCAATCTTATTGGGTGGCAGGGGTCCTAGGGTACCGGTGAACCCACCGAAGGTGGGCCACCCTCCTCCTGTGTACCAAAAGTCTGGCACGTCGGGGTTGAGACACCCGACCGTGCCAGGTGAATCGCTGTGGGGCAGAGATAGGGGTTGACTAGGCTATCTACCAAGGCCAACTACCCTGCTCCCGACTCCTTCTAACTGCCGTGTCCAGACGGGACTTGGCGAGTGGGCGGGTCACCACTCCACTTGGCTTCGTTAACACCGTTAGGTATCCACCAAGTACCACTTAGTCGTGGTTTTAACCCGGAAGGGGCAAAAAAGATGTCCCTACTAGTAACCGAAGTTACTAGTAGTGACACATGTGGGTGGCGCGTGGAGACGCGGCGACCGCAGTGGCGCGACGAGTCGGAGAGAGGGGCGTGGCGGGGCGCGCGGTGGGGGCAGCGAGAGCGGCGGGCGGCAGCGAGACGACCGCTCGGCGGCGATGGCAGGCGAACCCGACCGCTCTTTATATAGCACGGAAGAAGTTTCTAGAACAATCGACTATCGAACTCATTGTTCTCGAAGCGAATAGAAACTTCCAGAATGTTCAACATTCGACACGATCTTTCGAGAAGATTAGTTCCGCTATTCGATACTAGATGGCGCCACTAGTTACTACTTAGTTCTTCTACTCGTCACTAGATGGCGTTGCATATCTTGTAACATTGCTTCCCTCTTAGACATGCTCGTCTCGAGCAGTGTTAGACCCGTGATAACAACCTATAACACCAACCGATCCACATGGACGACCTTTGATGCACCTCGGGGTCCCTTTTGAATTCGGTAGGTAAAGTCAATAATCTTGGTAACTACGCGATATGGTCCTTCCCATTTTGCTTGCAATTTAGGCGATTTTCCTTTGCTGAGTACCAGGTTATGTACTCGTAACCATACAGAGATCCTTCATCGAAGCCCTTATTCTTCGCCTTCCAATCGTAGCGAGTCTTCATCCTCTCAGACATCTGCTGACCTGTCTGTCTGTTGTGCTCATATACATCGTTATTCAGTAGTTCATTCGCATAATCTGTTACACTACGTGGAGACTCAGGTGGGATACCGGTGATTAGATCTGCAGGTAATCGTAGTTCTCTTCCGAAATTAGCAAGGCTGGTATTACTGTTGTGTTTTCATGAACAGCACTGCGATATGCCAGGAGAAATAGTTGAATGTGTTTATCCCAATCCTTCTGTCTGCTTTTGCTGGAGATATCTCTCCATTGACTGGTTGAATCGTTCAACTATACCGTCTGATTGCGGATGATAAGCAGTAATTCTGGTTTTGTGAGCAGCCATCACACGACACGTCAGTCTGTCTGTCTGTTTGTCGACCACTTCTGACTCGAGGTTCAGGCCTTGATCACTGTGTATTTCCAAGGATACCCGGAACCGATAAAACACTTCGTGAACTAACTTATCAGCCACCGTAGAGGCTTCTTGATTATTAATTGCAAACACTTCCGGCCATTTCGTGAAGTAGTCTATGACACCCAAAAAGTACTTGTGCCCGCTTTCGCTTTCCGGAAATGGCCCAGCAACATCTAATGCTATACGTTCCCATGGTGCACCAACATTGTAAACCTTTAGTGCCCCTCTGCTACGAGTTTGTGGTCCTTTTACAGCCGCTCAACGTGTGCATTTGCGGCACCATTCCTCACCATCCATTTTGATTAAAGTCCTCTTACCTCCCGTAAGACCTCCTGAACTTCCATTGTGATAAAGCTGTAGGACTTCCGGCACCTTAACTTTAGGAACGACCTTACGCACCTTGCATGAAGACTTCCTCTGAGCCACACTTTAATACTCCTTGATAAACGTCGATCTCACAATGATGTTTTCGCATGGATTCCAAACCCAGAATGCAGTCGTCCAATATGTCGGCCACGATAACATTGTGGCGGTAAACTTTGTTCCCTAACTTCACATCCACCTCCTTCTCACCTCGGATGTGCTGACCGGTGGCTGTTCTCAGATGTACACTTCATGGTTCCCGAAGAAGTCCCCAAGAAACCGTCTTGCTAGTTGAAGAAAAGTAAGAAGAAGTAAGAGATCGAGATCCTTGGGGCTCTTCCATCACTAGCCAGCACCCGCCCCTTAGTCCTGGCATCTACTCGTTTCCCTGCTGCCAGAAAGTAAATATACTGCTTGCCAGCAGGGAAATCTGGTGATTCTTTAACTGGCAACTGCTTACTACCGTGGGGTGGCCTTCGCTTCGGGCAGCTCAGTTGGATGTGGCCTCTTTCTCCGCAACCATAGTATCGGGGTGAAGTCGCAAGAAGGGGTAGACATACTCTACCGTACCAGGTGAATGCTGAAAGCAGAGTCAGGGGTTGACTAGGCTATCTACCAAGGCCAACTACCCTGCTCCCGGCTCCAACTGACTGCCGTACCCTTAAAAGGCCTGGCAGGTGCTTCGGTCTGCACCCCGCTTGGCTTCTGTTGACACCGTAGGGTTTCCACCAAGGGCCAGAAGTTGTGCATTTACCCTGTAGGGGTCGAACTATTGTCCTTCCCTACCCTAAAAAGGACCGGGCCGAAACGTCAGTACTAGCGACCTACTTCACTAGTAGTAACACCTGTTGGCGGCGTGCGGAGACACGACAACCGTAGTGAAAACACGCAGGGGTGACGAGACGGAAAGTGGGGGGCGAGGCAAGCGGAGCAATCTTGATGCTTAAGTTAAAGCTTTTTAGTTTTAACTTAAGCATCAAGATTGCTTGTAGTAAGCACATCATAATGTACAGTTCCTGCCAAACTTCTTGGCAGCCCTGAGGTTGGCTGCAGTGGCTGCGCGATGGTAAATGTCATAGAAAAACAGCACTGTCGTGAATACTTTTTTGTTTGTATCTATGGTTTTATTAAGAAACAAAAAGGGACTGACAAGTGATGTCATTACATACCTATGTAAAAAATTGTTGAAAATTATTAAAAGGAAAATATAAAATTATCTCTCTTAGTTTTGTTCCCAACATTTATAGCGACCGCGTGAATTATGGACAAATTAAAAAAAAAAACAGACTGCCCTCCGTTCGTTTTTTACAAAAACAATACGAAGTATTGAAGAAAAGTTTGAGAAGGGATCCACGGCAGATGGCGATCTAGTTGGAATATTTGAGGCTTTAGAAGTTCGATATCAGAGGCTCGTTGAGATTGGTAACCAATTATTAGGAATATTGCTAGATTCGGATACTACCACTGAGGATGATATCGCGAAAGAGATGGAGTATCAGGATAAATACAGCTCACAATGGTATGGTATGGTATATCACATTTCCAGAAAATTTGAGTCGGAACAACGGCCAAGATCAACATCAGCACCAGGTACTGTGAAATCCATCAGCCATAGAAGCGAAACCGTTAAAATTAAATTACCAAAATTAGAATTACCCAAGTTTGACGGAAACATCAAAAATTGGATTGGGTTTTGGGGTCAGTTTAAGCGGATCGATGAAAATAATGGAATGGATGATGGAGATAAGTTTCAGTATTTATTGCAATCCATGACACTCGGTACTTGTGCGCGAAAACTAGTCGAATCATACCCTCCATCTGCGGGTAATTACCGGAAAGCTGTGGAGGCCTTAAAAACACGTTTCGCGAGAGATGACCTGCTAATAGAAGCTTATGTAAGAGGCCTATTGAATCTGATATTAGCAAAGCAGAGGGGTGAGTCTGACAATTTATCGCAACTTTATGACAACTTGCAGACTCACTTACAAGCTCTTGAAACATTAGGAGTCACGAAGGACAGATACGCATCAATTCTATTCCCAATGATCGAATCATCTCTACCAGAGGACCTTTTACGAACATGGAATAGAATTAGATCAAAGCAGATGACAGTTTGTGATGACTTGAGCAATTTGATTAACTTTTTAAAACAAGAAGTTGAATCAGAAGAGCGAATACGGCTTGCCAGAGAAGGTTTCACGAAAATGTCAGACTCACTTGCGGAACCGAAGATACCTACAGCGTGTTTTACGAGTAATGCAACCAAATCCCACGGTTTCATCAAGAAGTTAACGATAAGCGACATATGGTGCGATAAAGAAACACACGCTAGTTCAGAATGTCACAAACAGCAACAAAAATGTCACTGTCAGAAAAGCAAGATTTTTTGAAATGTAAGAAAGCTTGTCTCATTTGTTTTAGAACGAATCACGTGACGAAGAAATGTCGAAGCTCAGCTAAATGTTTGGTCTGTAAACGTAGGCATTTAACTATCATGTGCCCTGAAATCGAAGAAAAGGTAGAAAAGAAAACTGAGTCTTCCACAAAACGTAGCCCGTCAAGTTCACCAAGTTCTAACATCAACTTACTTTCCAATCGACAAGATTCCACAACATTGCTTCAAACACTTGTATGCAAAATTGCAGGAAATAACCAAGAAGTTCAAGTTCGCATTTTGCTAGATAGTGGAGCACAGAGATCCTACATTAGGACCGATTTGGTGAAGAGACTCAACTTAAAATCTGAACGCAAGGAACGAATCGCACATTGTTTGTTCGGGGGACACGAGATGACCGCTGAAGAATATGATGTATATAGTATCAGATTAATAAGTTTGTATGATAGTTTCTTTACAAGCCTAGAGGTTATAGGACAACAAAATATTTGCGGTTTCTTACCAAAAATAACGTCGATTCCATTACTTGACACTTTAAAAAAACATAACATAAGACTGACTGAAACGACGGACTCTACTAACGATGTTGACATTCTTATAGGGGCTGACTATTTAGAAACAATAATGACTGGAGAGATCTTACATATTTCAAACAATTTAATGGCATGTCGAACTAAATTATGGTGGACAGTGTCTGGTCGATTGACGGGGATTTACAATTCTCTCACTCCAAAGACTACCGTATTACACAGTTCATCTAAACTGCCGGACTTGTGGAGCCTGGAGTCACTTGGGATAACAGATCCTAGTGAACAAGCTTCCAAAATGGCCCACGAGAAGGAAGTTCTCGAACACTTCTATAAAACATTGGCAATCAATAAAGAGGGAAGGTACGAAGTAAGTCTTCCTTGGAAGGACATGCCTCGCCCTCAACCCAACTATCAGTTGGCTAAAAAACGTTTGATTGCCACAACGGCGCGTCTTGAATCGCTTAACAAAATAAACGAGTACGATGCTGTATTTAAAGAGTGGAAATCACTTGGTATTATCGAAGAAGCACCTCAGTCAAACATCGAAGAAGGTACGTATATGCCGCATCACGCAGTATTTAAAATGTCAAGTGCTACTACTAAAATACGCCCTGTCTTTGATGCTTCGGCTAAGGATCAAGACAGAATTTCACTCAATATTTGTCTTGAAAAGGGCATCAACCTAATTGAGCTTATACCTGAATTACTTATAAATTTTAGGAAAGGAGCTTATGCGGTGACAGCTGATATAGCGAAGGCGTTTTTACAGATATCGTTAAATCCAGAAGACCGCAACTATCTAAAATTTTTATGGTGGTCCAATGTCAACGATGAGAACAAACAGGTAATTACTTTTCGTCACAAACGCGTGGTATTTGGTCTAACATCTAGCCAATTTCACTTAGCTGCTACAATAAATCATCATTTGGATAATACACCACCACATCTAAAGGATACAGCAATGTTGCTGAGGAAGTCTTTTTACGTTGATAATTGCCTAATGTCTTTAGATACAGAACAAGATATGCACCGATTTATTGTCGAGGCAAAAGAACTAATGGCACTAGGAAAGTTTGATCTCAGATGTTGGGTAAGTGCTCCAGCGCAAGTAGATGAGGAGGTAGAAATATCAGAAGTTCTGGGCATGGTATGGAATGTAAAGGCGGATACTTTCAACTGTCGTGTAGTAAATAATCTTGGGAATAAGATTACGAAAAGGGAAATTCTGTCAATTGCACAGAAAATTTTTGATCCTATTGGGATATTGTGCCCTATAACAATAGTGCCAAAAATTATTTTACAAAGGTCATGGAATAGGAAAATATCTTGGGATAGTGAGTTACCAGATGATTTGAAACTTGAGTTTAAACGCTGGGCAGACAACTTACATTTAATTGATCAAATTAAAATTCCTCGACGTTTGACAGTTCACAATATTTTAGATTGTTGTAACTCCCTTCATGTCTTTTGCGACGCCAGTCAGCAGGCTTATTCTGTGTGCATTTTCTTACGATCTGAGTATAAAGGAGACAGTCATATCAGCCTCGTAATGGCAAAGGCTAGAGTAGCTCCAGTACGAGAAATCACCATTCCTCGTTTGGAATTGATTGCTGCAACGATTGCTGCAAGGCTAGGCTCTAGGGTAATAAAAAAGTTGTGCTTACCTAACTGTCGTAACTTGTTTTGGACCGACTCCAGTGTTGCACTAAGCTGGAAACTGGACTGTATTCGTAGCTAATCGTGTTAAAGAAATACGATCCATCACAGATCCTAATGCCTGGAAACATATCCCGGGTCATTTAAATCCGGCTGACCTTCCATCAAGAGGCACACATATCAAAAACCTACTTAAAAACAAATGGTGGGAAGGCCCGGCATGGCTTCGCCTAGAAGAAAATTATTGGCCGGAGACATGTTTCATAACTAATTCAGAGGATGTTAATGCGGAACTGAAATCCGTCAAAACCAACACAAAGGTGATGGTAGTTGGACATTCTTTTCTAAATCGACTCACTTATTTTTCAAAGTACACCAAGATTGTGCTAATGGTGGCATGGATGCGCAGATTAAGATACAAAGTCTTCAGAAAAAACACTGTAATTCTCAGTAAGGAATTTGAGGATGCAGAAAGGACCGTAGTACGACTAATTCAAGCAACGTATCATCACAAGCTATCGAACTTACAGACGTTCAAAGACGATGAAGGCATTATCAGATTGTCAACAAAACTGAACTTAGGAACAGACAAGTTTGATTTCATAGCCCCGATCGTATTACCCGGAAATGATGTTATCGTGCAGAGGCTGGTAGAAGAACGACACCGGCAACTACTTCATGCAGGGACTCAGACATTGATGGCCAATTTAATAGAAACCTTCTGGATTATTGGTATAAGAAAATTGGTCAAGAAGGTCGTACGTGAATGTGGTAGGTGTAGACGCTACAAGGCTACACCTAGTCAAACTCCTCTAACTGGCCTACCAAAAGATCGTATAGAGTCAGCTGATGCCTTTGAGACTAGTGGAGTCGACTTAGCTGGCCCTTTGTTACTGCGCAATGGCAGTAAATGCTGGATTGTACTATTTACATGTGCCACATATCGCGCGGTACATTTAGAGCTGACGGAAACATTATCAACTAATGACTTCAACATGGCTCTGCGACGCTTCACAGCACGTCGCGGTAGAGTTCGTTGTTTATTTAGCGATAATGGTACTAATTTTACTGGTCTCAATAATGCTTTTAGTCAACTAGACTGGAGTGAGATCAAGAAAGTATCAGCAATACATAGAATTGAATGGAAGTTCATACCGCCAGCGGCTCCCTGGTGGGGAGGGTTTTACGAAAGGCTGGTCGGGATGACAAAACAGTGTTATGCGACTGTGAAGCTACCATAAATAGCCGACCACTGACGTATATTACAGGTGGACAAGATGAACTAAGACCGCTTACCCCATCATTGTTTATCCAACCACGAGTACGAATTGACGTTGCAGATCTTGATACAATAGACCAGAGATCGTTGAACATTCGGGCAAAATATTGTCAGAAGCTCCGTTTAGATTTGCGACAGCGTTTTCGATCAGAGTATTTGAGCATGTTGGTACAGCAAAAATCTAAGAAAACGTCTCAAGTCCTCTTACCTGGGGACGTGGTTTTGATACACACCGAAGATAAAAGGACCAATTGGCCGTTGGGTGTAGTCCTAGAGACATATCCGGGAGGAGATGGAGTGTGTCGAGTAGCAAAGGTGCGGACAGCCATGGGTGAAAAAATACGCGCATTCCAAAAACTCTACCCATTGGAAGTTTCTTCCAGCTCAAGCGACCTTATCAATGGTAGGGTTGATATGACCGATGGTAGGGATGACATGACCGATGGTAGGGATGACATTACCAATGACTTAGACGTAACTGACGTACCACGACCTCGAACAACACGGTCAGGACGCACGGTACGTCCGCCGACACGTCTCAATATTTAAAATAGTACCTAGTAGACCTGCCGGTCCACTTGGGCCCGGGAGTGTCGTGAATACTTTTTTGTTTGTATCTATGGTTTTATTAAGAAACAAAAAGGGACTGACAAGTGATGTCATTACATACCTATGTAAAAAATTGTTGAAAATTATTAAAAGGAAAATATAAAATTATCTCTCTTAGTTTTGTTCCCAACAAGCACTATTTCGTGCCTTGCGCATCGGAATGCCGACTTTGGGGTGGCCCAGAGGTTTGGAGAGCACCCATAACGCATGTTGTGTACGATTGTATCGTTTCTTTCCTTGGGGATAGGCACTGTACTCCTGGACACAGGTTATCTATTAACCTAGGTAAGAATGCAGCTCCACACCCTCCATTTTATTGTAGTAAACTTAGAGTTGTAAAAAAACGCCTTTTTTCTGAGACGAAAAAAAATGTTTAAAAAAAAACATGAAAAAATACAGTTCTTTTTCTGGAGTAGGTTTTTTTCAAGAGTACGAAAATAAAAATATAGTAAGGCGGTTATCGTATATGAGTTGATATTAAATTTATTTTGTTAAATAAGGAAATACCATTAGATTTTTTTTAAATAGTACATAAATGTCTTAAAATTATTGACCCACCCACTGAAGTTTACCATTTACGGACGGGGATTTTCCTAATTAGAAAGAAAAGATGATTCTGATTGTAACTAATTAAGTATTTTCTATGTTTTTAATAAAGGGTACCATTAATTAATACATAATTTGACTTTAATTAAAAACAAAACAACCAAATTTAGTGTTTCACTACTTCTGATAAAAAACCAAATGTAGGAAAAAAAAGACGGTGCCAAGCTTTTTTTCGTGTTTTATCAAGATTTTCAAAAAAAAACACTTCGTTTTTTTTTCAATTTACTTCTCTAAGTACACTATAAAATAAACGATTACTGTAAACTGTCATCATGTACTACAATGTTTTAAAAGAATAGAAATCATTTTATAAATTCTGACCTATACCTTCGTACAAACATGCTGTAACGGAATGGTGTGATCACAGTCAATACTAAAAAAATAATTATCATCTACTTATTAAAATTTCGGTCAGCTGACGACAACTTTGTACGTAAAATCAGTAGTTGTTCAGTAATTTCACCGGAATAAAATATGAACATATAGTAGTAGTAATATTGCCTCAAAAGGCCATAAAAATCTAATCACATCAAAAAAATGCTTTTAAAGAACCCAAAAATCAGTTTTTGCTTAATTTTCGTAAAGTTTTGATTTTACAGCAATTTGTGCTTATGGAAGTTTATTTATTGTTCAATTGTGCACAAAAAAGTTCTGCATCAGATTCACTAAAGTTCATTAGTTTTCGAGATATGAGCCAAAATATAGATTTTTTGTTTATTTTTTGTACTAAATCTGTGCCTACGGAAATTTAGACCAGTTAAATTATGTTTGTATGCTCAAAAGAGCCGAGTATCATTGAGAATTACGTATGCTGGTATGTTTCCATGTTGTGACAATGATATTGTCTATTTTGGGTACTTACAATATGGCAAAAGAGAATGTTAACGGTACGGAAACCTTGATATGCGGTAATAATGATAGGAAAATAACTGTACTTGGAGGCCAGTCAGCAAGAAAAAAGAAAACAGTTTCTAGTTTAGTACTAGCATTATGTTTGTTTTGATAATAAAAATGCTGTGTGAAAAGTCCATACAGATCCAAAGAGCGAAAAAAAATTGCTTAGAAAGAGCCCAAATTAAGATCTCACATTTCATTGTGTCCGAAACGGATTTATTCTTTTAGAACTGTCAGTGAAAAATCTCCTATGGGGTATAGCAGGGTTTGTTGTTTTCTTGATCAACGAGGTTTTCACTCGTTCCCTTAGTTTTATATATTCATAAAATGCGTTTTAGTCCTCTCCGACAAGTTCTAATGTTAATTTGTTGTCGTTTTGTGAATTGCAATGATTTCATGAATCAACTTGTTTGAATTTACCTAAATAACTAATTTTATAGGTTGATCCAGAAAACTGAACTGTTAAATAACCGACATGGTTTCCTGGGCACAAATCAAACCTCTACTTACTGGTCAGATTTGTGTCTATATGAACAAATCAAGCACCCTATTAAATTATAGTTATGAGGTATCATTTATTCTGTTCCGGGTATAGCTCTAGATTTCAAACTACTGCCAGCAGGTTCGTTGAAAGTTAGAAATTATCCCAAGGGAATGTACTCCCTGGATAAAAAGTATCCTCCCCAAATTCCAATTTATCTCTATTCCAAAATTCACAAACGGGCAGACAGAGTTACTTTAGCATTTATAATATATTATATATCACAGTTGACAAATATTAGGTACAGGTAAATAGTAGATATATTTTTTCTAAATCAAGAAACTATACCATATTTTCAATTAATGCTTTATTCAGCCATGAACCAAATCAGTCGACAAAAGAGAGGCAGCCATTTTGGATTACTTTTATACCCAATTATATTGTTAGTCTTTTTACTTTTTTAATATTACAAGTTCCAAGTTAATAGTGTCCTTGAGACGTTTTTTGGGCATATAAATCAACAAAAGCGGGCCAAGTCATGCTCGCTTGTTAGGCAAAATTAACGATTGATGTCGACGCTGGTTATTCCGCTATGATGCCTTCACTCAAATGGCAGATAAGCCCGGCAAATTATTTCGTCTGAAATCAAGACTTTATTATAAACTTTTATATTTTTCTTGTTTAGTAATTTGGGCATAAATTTTAAACGCATATTCAGATTCATTTATTTGAAAAAAAAAATGTGTAGATAATATACAATTATTCATGATATGATTATAGGTGTTACAGAGCACAAGTAAAAAGCAAAAGTATTACGTGGGTGAGTAGTTAATTAAAGATAAAATCTGCCTAAACTACGGTACTGTAATAAAAGCGTAGGTCCGTTATGTTGAAAGTTACAATGGTTAACAAAAAAAAAAATGTAGTGTAGCCAAAAGATTGGATATAATAATTAGCGCCAATATCGGCCTTTGCATAGAAAGGTTTGCGTTAAAAAGGCGCGTATTTAAAATAATGCAACCTTCTTAAATTTATCAAAGTAATTGAAAAATACTGGCCAATAAGTAAAAAAAAAATACTGAGTATGGCCATTTTTCATTTTATTTTTATTAATCTGTGTGTTTAATGGCTATAATTGTGTTTTTTCTTTAAAAGCATAGCTTTTATGCTTTTTATTAGGGCACCGTTTTGGTACTATTCAGTGATTTAAGTCGATAAATATTATTTTAGTCGATTAACCACATAAACGTTTTTATTCCTCGTTACTTTATTAAGTCACCTACACACTGATAATGTCATAAAACTAAATGAACACTCTATTCTTATTCCATCGCAAAAATACAGAATAAAAATGCCAAAAGTGGCTTGATACTGGCAAAAAAATCAGTAAGTTTTTGTATCATGCCCTAATTACTCAAGAGATTTTAGGTTTACTGTACTAGAACACGGGAACACTAAAATAGCTCATTTTTGTGAAAAAACCGCGTGCCAAATCCAGCTAACAGGATTGACAAAAGGATTTTTCTGAAATCATAGAACGACTTAACGTTATTTCTGTTTACAGATGAATTTGTTGGGATTGATACACTTATTGTTAAATCTACCGAATATTGTTTTCCACAGAACAAACATCGGAGTACAATGATAAGACATGAAAAGAAAATAACTGGCCAAGTGCGAGTTAGACTCGTGCACCGAGGGTTCCGAACAAACAACTAAATGTGACTGCTCTAACGAAATGGTAAATTAAAAATGGTAAAATGGTAGATTGAGACACAAAATTAACCGTTCGAAAACTGTTGTTCCCAAACATCGATATGGGTTGCGCTTAGTTTACCAACTACAAATAACTTTCCGTTTTTCTTTGTGACTTAGTTACTTTACGGATTTTTCCTTTATTTTTGCTAGAAAACATTGCTTCTTGTCACAGGACAATGGCAGGAGCCCATACATTGTTTTAGCTGTGATTAAATTCCTACGTATATAAATGAAAAATATCTGATTTAACTCAGGGTCATATCTGAATTAATTTGTGGACGAATTTGTATTCGAGAATGATGAGAATAACAGCTAGTCTGTCATGCACTTTTGTAGGTGATGCCTGGGTAACTTTTAATAAAGTATCTAATTATAGGTAATATTGATCAATTTCGTAGAAACAAAAGGGCAATACTGCATTAATATTTCTCTTCCCTAGTTTTTTCAGCATGAAATGTAAAAAAAAGAGTTTATTTATCGAATTTGACGTGTGTCAAAAGGTCGTCGTCAACAACCAAGTAATATTTTTTTTAGACTTGGATACTAGTCTTTCTGCCTAGCATTAATTGAAAGTAATTTATTTATTTCTACTACACTACAGTATTCTTACCAGCTAGCCAGCAGTAGGTATTCCTTGCAGGTATGCAAGGAATACCTACACTTAGACTTAAACTGGATTGTTAATTCATTAACTCCGTTTAATTATAATAACAAATACAGTCCAAAACTTGTCACTTGGCAGAAGAATTAAAAGAAGTCTAAAATGGCAACACTAAGCTAATGAAAGTTAACGAATATATAAAATAATTTTCATTAGGTAATTATAATGGTTTTTTTACCCGTCAGTTAATGTTATACTTTGAAAAAACGTAGACATTTAATGGAATTTCTTTCGTATTTAACTCACTTTCAGACGCTCAATTTAAGTTCAGCTAAAATTTCGCCATTGTTCTTTCATTATTTCTACGTCATCGGGAAATACCCTATAGGTTTTGACTCACTCGCGAGTGTCTAAATATACGGCATAAACGGCCGTATCTTTTGTTTGCGTTAATTTGATACCTCCACGCGTTCTTAAGAAAAATCTCTCGTTAGACGGATAAACAGACAATGAAGTGATCCTAAAAGGGTTTTTTGTTTTCTTTTTAAGGAACGGAACCATAAAAACAATAGAAATGTACTCAATAGGTAGTTGTTTACTTTTACTCAATTGCTTGTTATGTGATTTTGTTTATCTTGGCACTGAGAGGAAAACATGTAGATAACGTAGAATCCTATTTATCAAGTGACATATAAAGTGCTGATGCGGCTGATCCTGCTTCATACTAGTATTATAAAAGTGTGGGTAAGTCTGTATGTTTGGATGTTTGTTAATCAATCATGCATTCAGGCCTCAACAGCTGAACGGATTTATATGTAACATCGCTTGAATTAGGATACTATTTAGCCCGATCTATTTTTCTTTTCGTATTTAATTATTCTCAACTATTCAAGTTTTCTCCGACCAGTATGCGGCTAGTTGGTCAACTAAGTCATTCATCGTGTTCAGCTCCCAAACCATGACGTGTCAAAACTATCATCAAAAGACTGTAAAAAAGGGACAGATGTATACAAGTCATATACATCTGTCCCTTACGCACACTCAAAATAACCTTGCTCTAAGAGCTTATGGTCACCGCCCTGATCCTGAATAGAACAGGAAGCTGGGCTGACAAGGAGGTGGAGCATATTTTTCGAAAAGCCTCCATACTGGCACTCTGTCCCCATGGGTTTTCACGCCATGGAAAAGATTTTTCACGCCATCAAAGCCGCGGGCAGAAGCTTGTGTACCTATATAAACGATGGTTCTGCGTAGTAGCTCTTAAAGTAGTAGTACAATATGTTAAGTGCCCATGCAAAGTGATATAAAACCTTGTATACGGTACTACGAGTATTAGATTACACAGGCAGTGTTCACAGCGTAAGTTTAGTCGTGTTAGACAATGCAAGTCTTCTTCTGTCGCGTCGCTTTGCGGTATATTTCACCTAATTAGGTATACTGCTTGGGCCCATTATATGGCCAAGTTTATTGCAGCGTCGCGTTCAGGTGATCTAGGGTGCAGGTAAACGGACATTTGGGGCACTCCAGCAAATGCGAGTTTTTTATAACAATGTACTCAAATATACGCATGTGAGGCATGTTTTTACCTTCAGGATAGTTGATATCATTATTATTATAATTCGTTATCCTATTTTTAACCCCCGACGGAAAAAGAGGGGTGTCATAAGTTTGAGGTGTGTTGCTGTGTATCTGTGTGTCTGTGTAGCTGTGTGTCTGTCTGTGGCATCATAGCGCCTCAACGGATGAACCGATTTTGATTTAGTTTTTTTGTTTGAAAGGTGATTGTATCGAGAGTGTTCTTAGCTATGTTTGAATAAAATCGGTTCAGCCGTTCAAAAGTTATGCGCGTTTTATAGTTTAGATCGTGATGTTTTAGCAAGATAAATGGGTCGGGGGTTTTTTAAATTTTGAAATTTTACTTGTTGTTACATAATTACTTACTATCTACTAGAAAGTTACTTCCAGGCTAGCGTGTTCCTTCGTCGACACATCATCGCTTAACATCAGGCAAGATAGAGGACAAATGTCATCATCATCATATCAGCCGAAAGACGTCCACTGCTGGACATAGGCCTCCCCCAAGCGTCGCCACTTTGACCGGTCCCGTGCGTCTCGCAACCAACGTATCCCTGCAACCTTCACCAGGTCGTCGGTCCACCTGGTGGGAGGCCTTCCAACGCAACGTCTTCCGGTTCGCGGTCGCCACTCCAGAACCTTTCTGCCCCATCGGCCATCCGTTCTGCGAGCAATGTGCCCTGCCCACTGCCACTTAAGTTTGGCAATTCTCCGGGATATGTCGGTAACCCTGGTTCTCTTGCGGATCTCTACATTTCTGATTCGATCACGTAAGGAAACTCCGAGCATAGCCCTCTCCATTGCCCTTTGGGTGACTGTAAGCTTTCTGATGAGGCCCATTGTAAGCGACCACGTCTCAGAGCCATAAGTCATCACTGGCAACACACACTGGTCATAGACTTTCGTCTTGAGACACTGTGGTAAGTTAGACGAGAAGATACCGCGCAACTTCCCGAACGCTGCGAGGACAAATGTGAACCAATCTAAATATACAAATGTCCTATTTTGTGGGTATAAAACTATAAGGTCGTTTAAAACACTTCATTTTATAGATAAAAATACTCCATATAAGGGGTTATCTGTGTATGGAACCACTGAATTTAGTTGAAGAAACATTTTACCGTTTGAAAGGTTCACTACTTGCAGATGGACATATGCAATAAGTACTTGAATTATAATTGTTCAACCAGGACAAAACCGGGGCGGGTCTCTAGTGAATAATAAAATAAGCCTTGCTTAACTAAATGCTCACGAGACCAAAATGTTTAGAATCACCTTTTCAAAGAAATCCAAATAGGAATATTACACAGAATTAACGGCAACAGTAACAGAACTGAAAATATCTGTTTCGAATCATCCATCACACCATAAGAATTTAAATCAAACCTAAGTCTGATTCTGTCCAGATTCATGTTTATTTTATCTCATGTTCACACGATTCTCGTTTATTACGAAACAGTATTGCAGTGTTGTTTCTGTTTGTGATTTTTCCACTATTATAAAAACAGACTAAGAAGCTCATCGGCAATGAGACACTGGTCGAGTCATCGAGCCTTGAACATCGTCACCGAGTTGTCAACCTGTTGTTTTTATATCGGTTACATTTCGGGGAGTGTGCGATGGAACTACACAATTTGATTCCGCCTAGTCCGTTCCATCATCGGACAATAAGACAAACGGCGATGCGTCATCGGTATATGGTGGACATCCCACCCGTACGCATGAAGCATTTTGGGAATACTTTTATTTTGCGTACAGCTAAGGAGTGGAATTTCCTGCCGGAGTCTGTATTTCCTGATAGCTATTAGCTTTGAGTCTTTAAGACAAGAGTAAATAGAATACTTCTAGGCAAGCCATTGCCGACCACAGCATCGCTTACTATCAGGGAAGATAGTGGTCAAACGAGCCTATCAATAATAATAATTAAAACAAATATATTTAAAAGGTTGAGGAACGACTGCCTCGATCGACTGCCTCGTTGGTCTAGTGGACACAAACGCCACTGCTTAGCATGAGGTCTTGGGTTCAATTCTTGGGTCAGGTAAATCTGTTATTTATCAGTAGCAGTCCAGTGTCTGGTTTGGGACCGGTTCATGGCGATAGGATCGCCCCCTATTACATGGGACTTAAATATAACTGGCAAAATGTGGGTGTAGGTACTGTGGACTCCTCACCTGTTTAGAGGCAACCTCCTTGCCTATTATAAGACTGATGACATATAACTATTTAGTTTTGGAAAGTGATTGAAATCAGAACACATAGAAAATAATTGAAGATGTTTTTGTTTACCTTTTCACAAACTTAGGTACAAGCCGCCTTAGGGCAGGCACGTTGTTCATTGAATATAACATATCAAAGTAATTACTGCATATTATTTAGAGCTGTCTGAGTTACCGAGGGGGTAACAGTACTATAAGCATACCTTTGCGCAAACTACGGAGAATACAGTCGTGATGTTATGTTTATATGTTACATTCAGTTGATTCTCGTTTATTACGAGTACGAAACAGAATTCGACTTTGTTTGTGGTTTTTTCACAATTTTTTGAAAAGCTTTTTTATGTAAAACTGTAGTGCCGCGAATTCACCAACGAATTTGGTCGATGCGTGTATTTTACTATATTTGTTGTGGACAGATTGAATTTCTGTTTTTAGTTCCGTAGTCAACAAGGAACCCTGTAGCGTTACGTTTAGCTCAGAGGGAGCTAAACGTAAGCCACGTTAATAAAATAAAAAAATTAATTAAAAATTAAAATTAAGGAAAAGGATATAAACTGAGGGACCGGCTTCGCATGACGTGGGGTGCTGGAGTTAGGCAGCTAACCAGGCAGCAGGACGGGCTGGAAGCCGGGGTAGCCCGAGGTAAGCGGGTGAGTAGGCACCACGACGACAAGCAGGTAATCGGGCAGGCAGGCAGTAGAGTAGGTAGCAAATCGGTTAGGCAGGCAGCTGGACGGACTAGAACTCTTCAAAAGTCGTGGTAAGCTTGAGAGGGACAGGTGAGCAGACACCACGACGGTCTTTCAGGCACACAGTTTGGTATGCAGTTGTGTAGGCATACAGTAGGTAGGAAGGCAGGCAGCCAGGAGTGAAACGGGTAGTAATCAGATACGTAGGTAAAATCATACACAGTATATCACTCACAATATTTATATTTTAGTGCACTTCAAATATTATTACTGGATATTATACAGGGTGTTTGGAAGGGAGCTGTACATACGCCTAGGGTAGAAACTAGGGATAGTCTGCTACCTACCCCCGCCCATTATATTGACCTTGGCCTCAAGGTTTTTTTTTAATTTATTTTTATTTTTTATTTGACTTTTTTGTGATTTTTTGACTAAAACTACCTGTAGCTCAAAATCTATCCATGGGACCGGTCGGCTAATGGTCTTGTTTTAATCGTTAGAGTCTTAGGGTCCTGCAAAAAATTATTTTACACCAGAAAATTGTGGAGAACAAAAGTTATGGGGCCTGAAGTACCATAGTAAGGTAAAGAAATAATTTTAAGGGCAACTTTCTATGGGGTTTAAAAAAAACTAACAGGGTTGGAGTTCTTCTGATTTTTTTAAAACATCCTCAGTCCATGCCCTTTCTAACGATATGCTAAAAGTGTATTTATCACTTTTAGTTTTAAAGTTATTAATTAATTTCCGCAACTAGGGCACTTTTACCACCACGAGTCGACATTTGTAAGACAAATGTAATTTCCAGAATTTAAACCAGTTTGGCCTACAGTTGGCAAATTTGTTGTCTCACTCTTACACGAGAGCAACATGTAAGAGACAAAACATGTCATGTCATGTCTCTTTCGCTCTTGGGTCGACGGGGCCGGGCAGGTAACTCGTTGGGGTCTTTGTTAGTCAGTCGAGATTTACCCATCTTAGCTAACTTACGTACTTGCCGTTACGACGCTCCACTGTTTTCGTTAATTTTGTTGAGTTTGTTATTACTTCGTTTTTGTTAAGTTTTGTTATTTGTTACCTTGTTGTTGGCAAAATGGCTGGATTTACCAGTGAAGAGTACACCGACATGCTGGTGGTGTATGGAATGGCTGATTGCAATGGGCGCGAGGCACGGAGGATTTATCAAGAACGGTATCCTAACCGGCGAGTGCCTAACCACCAAACGTTTGGCTCAACTTATCGGCGTCTGCGAGAAACCGGAAATTTAAATTTCCGGGAACCAGCCGTGAACAGATTTCAACCAAATTTGGCTGCGGAAGAACGCATATTGGCTGAATTTGAGGAAGATCCGACCAGAAGCGTAAGAACCGTAGCCCGGACGCTTGGTTTAAGCGTGTGGAAAGTCTGGTCGGTTCTTCGCGAAAATGGACGTCATCCTTTCCACTACACCCCTGTTCAAGGTAATTTTTTACATAAAGTTTTTGTTTTTAGCTCTTATGTAATGAACTAGCATGTGAATTTCATAGGCAATTTTTAAATTAACATGAGCATGTGTGTGAGAGAGAGAGAAATGGAAAGACAGAGATAGCAATCAATGTTACATAGCTACTAATTCATAAGGAAACCGCTAACGTTGATATTTTTATTGTTTTAGGCTTAGAGGATAACGACTATGCAAGAAGGGTGGAGTTTTGCCGCCACTTGCTCCATACGGACGTGGAAGATATTAATTTTTTACGGAGTATTCTCTGGACTGACGAGTCCAAGTTTGACAAGGAAGGAATTGTAAATTACCACAATCTCCATCACTGGGCACCCAGAGATCAAAACCCGAGAGTCAAGAGGCACAGGGGTTTTCAACGAAGGTTCTCCGTGAACGTATGGGCAGGCGTCATCGGTAATCGGTTGATAGGGCCGCACTTTTTGCCAGACAACCTAAACGGGCAAAACTACTTAGATTTCCTCGAAAACGATTTGCCTTATTTAGCGGAAGAAGTGTTTGACGAAGATCGGGCCATAGTCTTCCAGCACGACGGCTGTCCTGCTCATTGGAGCCTAGCAGTGAGGGAGCTTCTGGACAACTGCTTTCCTAATTCTTGGATTGGTCGGGGTGGGCCAATTCCCTGGCCCCCAAGGTCGCCTGACCTTACCCCACTCGACTTCTACGTCTGGGGAAGGGCGAAAGAGTTGGTGTACGCAGAAGAAGTACCAACAAGGGAGGTTCTAATTAACAGGATCCACGCCGCATTCGATACAATGCGCGAGGAACTGCTGCTTAGAACGGTGACCGTGGAGATGAGGAAGAGGTGCCGAGCATGTTTACAGGTCAATGGTCATCAATTTGAACAAAATTTGTAATTAATTAAAATTAGTAATTAATTAAAATTTGTAATTTAATGACTTAGTCATTACCAAATTTTTTGTTTCATTTGCCATCCTTTTACGATCGAACACATTTAATTTTCATTAGTTGAAATTTTTGCTTGAAGTGCCCTAGTTGCGGAAATTAATTAATAACTTTAAAACTAAAAGTGATAATTACACTTTTAGCATATCGTTAGAAAGGGCATGGACTGAGGATGTTTTAAAAAAATCAGAAGAACTCCAACCCTGTTAGTTTTTTTTTAAACCCCATAGAAAGTTGCCCTTAAAATTATTTCTTTACCTTACTACGGTACTTCAGGCCCCATAACTTTTCTTCTCCACAATTTTCTGGTGTAAAATAATTTTTTGCAGGACCCTAAGACTCTAACGATTAAAACAAGACCATTAGCCGACCGGTCCCATGGATAGATTTTGAGCTACAGGTAGTTTTAGTCAAAAAATCATAAAAAAGTCAAATAAAAAATAATAATAAATTAAAAAAAAACCTTGAGGCCAAGGTCAATATAATGGGCGGGGGTAGGTAGCAGACTATCCCTAGTTTCTACCCTAGGCGTATGTACAGCTCCCTTCCAAACACCCTGTATACACAAGCTGGATATTAAGGTTTTAGAGAGTTTTAGATTTAAAAGTCCACTTCGTATTACTCAGTAAATAAATCGACATTCGGCGTTCAGTCCCGTTTCAAAACTGAAAATTGACGCCCGTTTTTCTTCGTTCTATGTTCTATCTCCATTTCAAATTCAAATTTCAATTAAGAAATAAAGACCAGAACGAATAAAAACGGTTCACAAAGGGGTCAGTCTAAGCTACCCTTATTATAGTGTAAACCTAGCTTAAAGGAGGTTTAGTCCATGGTACCTATGTTACGGTCTATGGTTTTAAGAAAAATAAAACAGACAGACAGATGTCATGTCAGATGAAAATGTCACAATAGAAAAATATTGCAAGAATTACAAATTAACAATATAATTTAAGTTTCAGATATCAAAACAATCAGATATAACTAAAAGTATGCTTTTCAGATGATAACAAAAGAAAGAAAACATAAAAATGAATTACAAAAGTTGATAAAATATCAAAATATATGAAGGTATGGTTTGTATAGTGTTATGAATTGTAAATAGAGTTAAAAAATGTGGGTCTGTAAATCAGAACACCACAACCCTTATAGTTTCGCCATGTCCGTCTGTCCGCAGCTTAGCTCAGATACTCCCTAAAGCTATACTTTGGCATGGATATATTAATCACGCCGACAAAGTGGTAAAATATAATTAAGTAAAATAATATTTTTAGGTTCTCTTCTGTACACGTAAACTGGGGATGTTTTTTTTTCTCGTCTATTCCATGGTGTGGGGTATCGTTGGATAGGCCATACAAAAATATGACGGGTATGTGAAATCATTTTCGATTCAGAGAACCGTTTGCGTAAAAAAAATCTTGTAGGGAATACTGTGTAGTTGTCAGGAAAAGCCATTATTTGCATGGGTTCTTTTCGGGCTGGATGTTAAATAAATTAACTTCTTTCTATTCTATTCTATATTTGTATATGGCAAGCAAAGCCGATGTCGACTATTCTGCCAATGTCTAAAGTTAAATGGAAGAGCAGGTATATTTTAATAACAATCTAAAAAGAAGGAACTGTAGACACAAACTAAACTGCTTGATTGATACAGTTGACACTTGTTGGGTTAGTACGGGACTGAAACAAACAAAAAAAAATACATATATAATATAATTGTTAACACATTGAAGATACGTTGCTACACTTAAATAAATGGTATTAGGAAGTTTTGTGAGACTCATAATTTTATATTATTGTGGCGGATGAAAATCATTAACGCCACAAGGATATCTGGGGAGGAATAAGTCAGAAGAGATGGGAAATTTATTGGGAGAGGGGTCTTCAGTTTAGAGAGACGGCGGTATAGATCAAGTGAGGAGTCATTATTTGGACATTCAAAAAATATGTGATCCAAGGTACCCTAGCCTAATCCGCACTCGCAGAGAGAGGAGTCACGTATACGGATTTTATGAAGAAAGACAGGGGTACAGCAAAAACCTAAACGGATTCTGCAAAGGACAGATGTAGCGGTTTTGGAGACCTTTCTAAAACCAAAGAACCATGGTTTTGGATTTATGACCGGTTGGACAGCATGGAAAAATTTGCCATTCTTCCTGCTAGACATATACCAATGTGCCTGCCATGAATCCTGGAGACTCAATTTGGGGAGGGACAACAAGTCATAACTCAGGTGAGTGTTATGTGAGATATCAGCCGTTACAGAGTGTAGTGTGTAACATTAAGTACCTAGACTAAGTTGTTACACATGTTCAGTTTAAGTGAGCAGTCTCTAAATATACGTCGTACAGAACAGACGCCTTTTAATTCAATATAAACCTCGTCCCTCTACATGGCGACCCTGCCAGGATGCGGTGTTGGATTACGTCGCGACGAAACAATGTGACGGTGTCAGCGTTTTTAACCGTGTGACCGCGTCGCGTCGGCCACCGGCCACCGTGCATTGGATTGCATTATAAGAAAAATACACAACAGTTGAGTTAAAAATATTCGGCTTGTTCAGACATTTTAAATTAAAAATAATGGGAAAAGAGTGCAGTAAGTGTTTATGTGAAAACAAGGAAACCATCATTACACAACACGGCAGTGAAAATAATGGAGGTGCTGATGTCTCTTCACACTTTAGAACGAGTAATATCCTACTGGGGGTGATGGTTGCTGTTTGTGCTGGAGCTGTCTTGTACGTGCTATACGCCCAATACAGGAGATGCCACAGTGAGTGGGTACGTACAGGGATACAAAACGGCATGCAGGCGGATTTTATCAAGCGAATGCAAGAACGGATGTCGGTCCGAGGACGAGGCCGCCCAGCTGAGGAGGAAGTTTAGAAAGATTATTCAACGGAGTGAAAGAGTGCCAATGCCAATGCGAGTGAATAAGCAAAAGTGCAAAAGTGAAAAATGCATAAATAATAAAGTGCATTTAGTGTGAAAAGGAAAAAAAAAAAAAAAAAAGAGCTAAGATAACCCTAAAATAACTGCGTTTTGTCTACGAAAATGTGAACATTTTAAGAACTTTAAGTGATTAATTTTAAATGATTTTAGTAATAAGATAGTGATTTATGGAAATACAGTTTAACAATATATACTCAAAGTTAGATTATATCAGAGTAAGCCTAAGGAAATTAGGTCCAGAGAAAAGATTGCGAGAATTAGGTCTAAGCAAAATAAGAAAAGCAAAAGAAATATATAACTCTTATAAAATATGTGTTAAGGAATTAGAACTAAAACACTTAACTACTGAATATTCATGGTTATTGATTGATAATCTGTGTAAATCTATAGAAGAAACTTATATAAAAATATTAAGTTACAGTGAGTCTAAATCATCAGACAACATGGCAAGTTTCGATTTAAAAACGGCAAATTCACTTATCCCTGTGATGGATGGTAACGAGGAGACCACGGAAAAAATTATACAAGGTATGGAAATGTATGATTCTTGTTTAACTTCAGCGGTAGATAAGAAACTACTAATTACTTTTGTGCTTAAAACTCGACTAACAAAACTAGCGAAATTAAAATTAAAGACAGATTATTCTAGTATGAATAATTTAATAACAGATATAAAATCATTTCTTTTAACAAAAAAGTCAGCAAATTCTATACTCATGCAAATGAATAAATTATCACAGAATGACTTGAGTATAGCAGAGTTTGGTAATAAGTTAGAAGAGCTTTTTATTAATTTAACTATTTCTCAATCTAACGATAACGAAGCAACGAGTGACGTTTTACAACCGATAAATGAAAAATATGCAATAAAACGGTTTTCAGATGGCCTTCGCAATAGAAGACTCAGTACAATCATCGCGGCTCGCGATTACCAACAGCTGAAGGACGCCATTCGTGCAGCACAGGATGAGGAGCCAGACCAGTCGGCCCAGCAAGCGGTAATGCATTTAAGAGGTAAGCCAAGGGGCAGAGGAAGATGGCAAAATAATCGTGCCCGTGGGTTCTACAATCGAAGTAACTACAATCAAGGTAATAATAATTATTCCTATCGTGGACGTGCCAATACTTCAAACTACAGAGGACGAAGTAATAATTACTACAATCGAGGACGAGGAAATAATACCCCAAGATTTCAATCACAGGCAAGTTACGGACGTGGACGAGATTTTAGAGGTCAAAATCGACAATTTTATGGTCGAGACAACCAACAACAAGCTGCATATGTTGCTGACCAACGAGCAAACCAACAGCAGCAAGAAATTGCGACAGAAAACCGTGAGTCGGGTAGCCAAAATACGTTTTTTCGAGCATAAAATTTTAACATGCCAGGGACTAGACTGCGTTAAATTTAAAATAGGTAATAAGTTATGTTCATTTTTGGTAGATACAGGGGCAACATTATCAGTCATAGCTAAAAATAAAATACCACATTATATAACATTACAAAGTAATGATACAATAATCAAAGGCATTGGTGGTAATATTAGTTCCACTGAAATCGCTAACTTGACATTGCAATTGTTCAGCTCACAAACACAGTCATATTCAACTTACCGAGAATCGGCGATGTTTACATTTAAGTTCCATGTATTAAATAACATGCCATGTCAGGCGGATGGAATTATTGGTCTAGACTTTCTTAGAATGTATAATGCAAACATTGATTTATTAAACAATGTTTTAAAATTACAAAGTAATGACAAAGAGTTTTTAATACAAATGTATCAGAATAGTAGATCTTATAGAAATCTGTATTTACCACGTAGAAGTGAATCAATTCACTTTGTAACAGTTCAGTCAAATTCACAAAATGATTACGTAGTTATTCCAAAACAATTATCGGAAAACATATTTTTGGCAGGAAGTATAGTACAACCAAGTAATGGGAAGATTCCTATTAAAATTTTAAACACATCTGAAGAAGATATTAGTTTACCATATTTTAAACCCGAATTAGAAAAATTGACAGATTACATTATTTGTCAATATAGCAGCACAGAAATGGATGCAAAGCGCGCAAAAAGACTTTTATCTACTTTAAATCTGAATTATTTACATCCAGACGAACAAAAAACAATTGAACAGATTTGTGCCAAGTACGCAGACGTTTTCCAATTAGAAGGTGATAAGCTGAGTACTACTAGTATAATGAACCAATCAATTAACTTAAAGCTAGGTGCTACGCCCATCTATACGAAACCATACAGACTACCACAGTCTACGAAATCGGAAATTGATAAACAAATTAAGCAGATGTTGGATGATGAAATAATAGAACCAACTAATAGTGAATGGAACAGTCCTATACTACTCGTTCCAAAGAAAAGCGACAATAATAATAAGAAATGGAGATTAGTTGTCGATTATAGAAAAATAAATGAGAAAATTCAAGATGATAAGTTCCCACTTCCAAACATTACAGAAATACTAGACTCTCTTTCCGGTTGCACTTATTTCAGCCATTTAGATTTATCACAAAGTTATTATCAAGTTGACCTTGAATTAAATAGCAGGAACGTAACAGCTTTCACTACAAGCTCTGGGCAGTATCAGATGACGCGCTTACCGATGGGATTGAAAATAAGCCCAGGTGCATTCTCGCGTATCATGTCAATTGCTATGTCGGGACTAAATTTTGAAAAATGCATAACATATATGGATGATTTAATAATCATTGGTAGAAACCTAGAAATACATAATCAAAATTTGATAAAAGTACTCGAAAGATTAAGGAAAGTCAATCTAAAAATAAATCCAAACAAATGTAATTTTTGTAAAAAGGAACTATTATACCTAGGTCATATTGTAACTGCTAAAGGTGTTTTGCCAGATCCAGAGAAGGTAAAGGCAATACAAAATTATACAAAACCACAAAATTCAGACGATGTACGACGATTCGTTGCTATGTGTAATTATTATCGTAAGTTTATCCCACATTTTGCAGATATTACTATTCCATTAAATAAACTTTGTAGGAAAAACATTAAATTTGAATGGACAGAAAATTGTGAAACTTCTTTTGATATCTTGAAAGGAGCACTTACGACTCCACCTATTTTACAGTACCCAGATTTTTCAACAGAAAACGAATTTATACTTCAAACAGATGCATCAGGTATATCTATAGGATCAGTTTTATGCAATAAAGACTTAAGACCAATCGCATATGCGAGCAGACCATTAAACAAAGCAGAACTAAACTATCCAACAATCCAAAAAGAGTTATTATCAGTAGTATGGAGCGTGAAGTATTTTAGACCATATTTATTTGGAAGAAAATTTACAATCATGACAGACCACAAGCCATTGATATATTTATTTAGTATAAAAGACCCCTCAAGTAGATTAGTGAAGTTCAGGTTACAGCTAGAAGAATATGACTATAAGATTGTTTATATAAAAGGAAAAGATAACGTAATAGCAGACGCACTGAGTAGAATAACTTTAACTTCGGACGATTTGAAGCGAATTAATGAAAATATATTAGTGACAACACGAGCACAGAGTAAGAAAATACAAGAGGAAAGTAGATTAAAAGAATTAAAAGAGGAAGGAAGTTCACTGGATTTTTCTAGTAAACCCATCGATTTGAGGCCTGATCAACCAAAAATCGTGGAGCTATTAAAAAAGCCAATTGACTCAGTGGAAATAAAATTTATAGAAGGTAAAGAGTTAGATAGACTTCGAGAGAAAAAACTAATAACTAAAGAAGAGAAATGTTTAGCTTACATAGAAAAGCAATTAATTATTTACATTAATCTTAATTATATGTCACAATTCACGCGAGACGTATTTGTGAATATATTAAGTGAGTTTTGTAAGAAAATAAATGTAAAAGAAGTTTGTATAATTAAAGAAAAGAATAACGATACGTTTATTAAAGAATTATGTGAAGAAATAGATAGTAGGAATGAGTGGTCCGGACCACCTCGTATTCATATTTTACGAAATGTAAGGAGAATTCTCGATAAAGACGAAATAACAGTCATACTAAATGATTATCATTTATTTCCTTCGAGCGGACACGCCGGCGTTCGACGAATGGTGAACAACATTAAAAGTAAGTACTACTGGCCAGGAATAGAAAGTGACGTCAGAAATTACGTAAGTAAGTGTACTAAGTGTCAGGTGATGAAACATTCACCCAGTTACAAGGAGCCTATGGTGATAACAACCACGGCGAATTCAGCATTTGAAAAGATCTTTCTAGATCTTGTGGGACCTCTAGACAGAGATGATGAAGGTAACCAATACATATTAACCCTTCAGTGCGAGCTTTCAAAATATGTGGAAGCTTACCCCATACCAACAAAGGAATCAGCTGTCGTAGCGAGGTCTTTAGTAAGTAATTTTATTTTAAGGTATGGCGTACCGAGAGTAATCGCAACTGATCGTGGTACGGAGTTCATGTCTTCTACCATGACGGAAGTTTGTAAGTTATTAGAAATAGATAAAATAAACTCCACTGCTTACCACCACCAAAGCATAGGTGCATTAGAAAATACACATAAAAATTTACGTAACTTTTTACGTATCCAATGTGACGAAAATTCAGACACTTGGAGCCATTGGCTTCCCTTTTGGTGTTTTTGTTTTAATACTACAATACACACTTCAACTAACTACACACCGTATGAACTCGTATTCGGTAAGCCATGTAATATTCCAACTAGGTTAAGAGATGATTTAGAGCCATTGTATAATGCAGAAAATTATGCGTTAGAATTAAAATATAGACTACAGTTAGCACATAAGGATGCTAGAAAAAGGTTAATAGATAGTAAGATGAAAAGAAAGGAAATTTATGATAGAAATAAAAACCCTATTAGTTATAAGAAAGATGATTTAATTTTAGTAAGGAATGAAGATACTAATAAAATGGACAGATTGTATAATGGACCGTATGTTGTAATTGAAGAAGCAGGACCTAATGTTAAGATAATTAAAAATAGTAATGTAGAAACGGTACATAAAAACCGTACAAAACCATTTAAGGAATAAGGTAAAAAAAAAAAAAAAAAAAAAAATGTATTTGATTATTTTTATTTTTTTTTTCTCTTTTAAGGAGGGTGATGTAGTGTGTAACATTAAGTACCTAGACTAAGTTGTTACACATGTTCAGTTTAAGTGAGCAGTCTCTAAATATACGTCGTACAGAACAGACGCCTTTTAATTCAATATAAACCTCGTCCCTCTACAAGAGGAACAGGCGTCTTTAGCCAATGCATCAACATGTTCATTACCCTTGATGCCGCAATGACTAGGTATCCAAACTAACTGAACATCTCTTTGACTATTAGCACAAGTTAGTAAAGATTTTTTGATTTTTAATATAAGAGGGCTATGTAATTTACTTTTGAAAGGACTTTGTTCCAGGGCCTGCAAATAACTAAGAGAATCTGTAAATATAACGGCTCTCTCAATGTTATTGTGTGACTCTATAAAGAGACAAGCTTCCAATATAGCCACACACTCGCCTGTGAATACAGAAGACTCCTTAGGACACTTGAACTGTAATACGATTCTAGAGCTTTGGAAATATACCGCAGCTCCAGTGTTGTTAAAACTATTTAATTTCGAAGCATCAGTGAAGAACAGTTGAAAACCATTCCATCTCTCGCCCACCACCGCATTGAAGGCCGAATTAGCTGATGGGGATCTTTTGGATATACCAATATTATAGATAATGTTGGGGGTAAAAAATAATACTTCGTAAGCAAAGTCAAAAAGGGGTAATCTAGGATGCTGGAGAATCGGACAATCTAAATTTTGAACACTCCGAAATGCTTTTATAATTAATGGGATTTCTTTATTTCTCCAATAATTTGAGCTTCTGCATAAGGCGTCTAGCTCATGCAATCTAACTATTAGGGGATGGGACGACCTAGAGATTAGCCTAGATAAAAAACGGGTGGCAAGATATTGTCGTCTTAAGGCAAGGGGGGGTTCGGCACATTCAACCTGCAATGCGTTAACGGGGGAGGACTTCATGCAACCGGAGATGATCCGAAGGCACTTGGACTGAACTCTATCTAACCCCGCCAAAGCACCTTTGTTACAGGGCATCAAGTGATACGTTCCATAGTTCAGAACACTACGGACTAAGGCGTTGTACACTAACTTCATGGTGTAGGGGTGAGCACCCCACCAAACACCCTAAACCTTTTAAAATTGAGATAATTCTTTCGCATTTTTTAATGAGGGAATTTATGTGAGGCTTGCCTGTTAATTTAGAATCTAAAAAAACGCCTAAAAACTTAACTTTATCTACTATAGGGATATTATGACCTAAAATGCTCACTGATATCTGAGGGAACTGTCTTTTGCGAGAGAAAATTACTGCCGAGCTTTTTGGTGCGGAGAGGGAAAGATCATGACTTAAAAGCCACCGGCTCAGAGAGTCCAAAGAGAGGCATAGAGAAGAAGCCGCGTCAATGATGGAGGAATCTGTCACGTATAGAACAATGTCATCGGCGTATTGCAGGATCTGACAATTATTGTTTAGACAAGACCCAATATCGGCCGTATACAGATTGTACAGCAGGGGGCTGAGGACAGAACCTTGAGGGAGTCCCCTCCACGCCTGCCTCTTATCGAACTCCTCTCCCTAAACTCTAAGAACCAATGACCGGGACAAAAGGAGTTCACATATACACTGTATCATCTTTGCCGGTAGACTCAGCTGTTGCAATTTTTGCCTGAGTACAGGAAGAAGTACGTTGTCGTATGCGGAGGAGATGTCAAGGAAAGCAGCAACAACAGATTGATTTCTGGAGAGGGCCAAACGGATATCCGTGACTAGGACGCCAACACTATCCATAGTACTGAGCCCTTTCCTAAAGCCAAATTGGAAATTCGGCAGTAAATCTCTCGATTTGACTAACCACTCCAGACGATTTTTATAAGGTGTTCCAGCAGCTTGGCTAGGACTGAAGATAAGGCTATTGGCCTAAGGCCATTCGGATCATTTGCATGTTTGCCAGGTTTCAGTAATGGAATGATGATCTGTAGCTTCCACTGATCTGGTACCCAGCCATGACTATAGCAGAAGTTAATTATGTTTAAGAAATACTATTTCGCCTTGTCGCCAGAGTGAGAAATAAAAGAATATGGCACACCGTCAATACCAGGAGCTGAGTCCCGGACATGACGGAGTACCACACTCAGTTCTTCCAAAGTAAATGGTGCATCAAAGGGATCCGCTGCTGAATTAGATAAGGGAACATTCACACATTCAGAAAAGAAGGGAACATATGGTGGTGCTATTTTGTCAAAGAAAAGTTCAGCTGTTTCCCTAGTTACTGGCGAAGTGGTAGAAAGGGAACAACCTCGCCTAAACCTATTGACGCTTTTCCAGACTGCTGAAATTGGAGTAGAGGGGGACAAGGAGGTACAAAATTGAACCCAGCCAGCACGTTTCTTCTTGCGAAGAAGACGTTTGACCCTGGCATTACACTGGAGATAAGCCAAGAGATTACTGTTACTCATATCAGCATTGTAGCGCCTCTCGGCCTCATTCCTGGTTTTAACTGCTGAGGTGCATTCTGGATCCCACCACGGAGGTGAAGGGATTTTGTTTCTGGCACTGTTTCTCAGCGGAAAAGAGGAATCTGCACTCGAGGTGACAGCTGTGACAAAACCCTCATAGCAACTTTTGGCATGGCAGTGACCAGAAGGATCTGATAAACATGAATTTAAATTTGGAAGAGAATCAATTTTTTCCTCCAATAGTGATACAAATTTAGTCCAATCTGGTTTGGACAGGTTATATTTCAAAAGTGGAGGAGAAGTTTTTTCTAAATAAGTTCTATTAATTAAAGATATAACAATAGGATAATGGTCACTACCATGCGACAAAGTTGTACATTCCCAGTGAGTTGATGCAGCCAATTCAACCGAACAAAATGTAAGGTCTACACAACTCTTTTGTTGACCGGGAGGGGAACGACGAGTTGGACAGCCATTATTCAGAATGCAGAGGTCTAGATCATCCAACAACTCAACCAGAGCTACACCGAAGGCATCACAGCGTTCAGATCCCCATCTATAATGGTGGCAATTAAAGTCACCCATGACCATCAATGGGCCTTGCACATTGGTTAAAATGTTTCTTAAAACAGCTATGAAATCAGGGTGAGGTTGTGCAATATAGATAGAAAACACTGTGATGCCCTCAACCCTTCCTGCTACAATACTCAAAGTTGCCCTCAAGTACAGGCAAAGAAAAGGGAGAAAGTGGGACCCGATTATTAACGAAGAGAGCCGACCCTCCGTACCCATCGGATCTATCACACCTAAGGATATTAAAATGTGGCATACGGAAGCTAAGACTTGGGGTGAACCAAGTCTCAGCTATCGAGCAAGCCAAGGGCTTGTATTTATTCAGGAGGAATATGAGGTCGTGCTTTTTATGCCACACGCTCCTCACATTCCACTGGAGAAATATTTGGTGGGACGACATTTTTAAAAGATAATAGGAGAGATATAAGTTGATCGGCAACGTTGGACGGTAATTGAGAGTTACTAGAAGATGAAATAAGTGAAGGTAAAAGTTTAACTAAAAGTTCAATGACTGAAACAGTATTATTGATGGGGACATTATCATTGATAGCACAGCCATTAGACTGTGAAGATTGAGGAATATTTACTATTTGCTGATGAGCAGCTTTATTATAAGATTGGGAAAGTGGGGCATGGGTCCTAGGCTTGAGAGTGACGGTTTTTCTGTATGACTGTGATTTAGTGACATTGGCATAGTTGCGGGAGACTGCTGGAATTGTTTTGCTTGCCTCAACATATGAGCAGTCTCATATGTATTTCTCAGCCATGACTGTCTTGATGGCTTTCTGCCTACCATGCTCGGGGCAAGACTTGCTATTAGCGAAGTGGTTACCCGAACAAAGCACACAGAATGCCTCGCCCTCAGAAATGTTGCAACCATCACCTGGGTGATCGTGGCCACATTTATTGCAGCGTGGATTCGACCTACACACGTTTGCAACATGCCCAAATCGACAGCATTTACGGCATTGTATAGTAGGGTAGATGTATTGTTCAACAGGGAGGGATGTGTAGCAGCAAAACACTCGTTTAGGTAAGGCTTGTCCGTCAAATGTGAGTACACAAGTCTCTGTAGGCTTCCACTCTACTATTCCTTCAGTCTGAACCTTCCGGTTGATCATGCGCACTTTTAAAATTTGGCCAAAGCCAGTGGGCACAGTCAAATATGTAAGAGCCTCTTCTTCGCTTAAATCCGAAGGAACCCCTGTCACAACGCCCATTCTCGTTATATCAATTGTAGGAATTGTAGCAACTAAAAAAGCGTTTGAGTCCTGAGAAGATGAAAACTCAACCGATACCTTATTTCTTCCGACTATATTGACTCCGCCACGAACGATGTTAGCAATCTTGTTAATTATTAACCTGCGCAACGCGTGGCGTGGACCGGGCGTACTGGGCCCCTTCGACCACCAACATACCCACAGCGTGGCTTCGACCGAGCGTTCTGGGCCCCTTCGACCATCAACCTGGACAACGCATGGCGTGGACCGGGCTTGTTGGGTCCCTTCGACCACCCAACTACTCTCTGCGTGGCATGGACCGGGCGTACTGGGCCCCTTCGACCATCCACCTGGAAAATGCGTGGCGTGGATCGGGCGTGCTGGGCCCCTTCGACCACCCACTTACTAACAGCGTCGCATGGACCGGACGTGCTGGACCTCTTCGACCATCCAACTGTACAACGCGTGGCGTGGACCAGGCGTGCTGGGCCCCTTGGACCACCCACCTACTCTCAGTGTGGCATGGACCGGGCGTACTTGGCCCCTTCGACCATCCACCTGGACAACGCGTGGCGTGGACCGGGCGTGCTGGGTCCCTTCGACCATCCACCTACTAACAGCGTGGCATGGACCGGGCGTGCTGGACCCTTTCGACCATCCACCTGTACAACACCAACCTACCTAACGTACCTGGCTCGCAACAGACGTCAGGTCAGTCTCGAAGCACCAAGGGTGCCAGATACCTTCCAGATGCTTAACACACCATACTATGTCACATGCTCCAAACAACAGGTCACCAAAGCACCGGAGGCACCAGACTCCCACCCAGATGCCACTACATAAGCAGCCATACACAGTTTGCCTGGACAGCAACTGGACTGCAGCTCTACGACTGGACTACTTTCAGTGGTGAAGCACCTTTCTACAACTCATAATGTCAATGCATCAACTTCCACTTTAACAAGTACTCTCACTGGCACTATCACAATATCGATTCCCTTTACCCTCAGATATCAATTCAACACTCACGAACTGTCAGACCCAGAACAATCACTTGCAGGCCACGCAAATATCTACTTGACATGAGAATGGAACTCGCGACACACAGCGCGGCATCCAGTGACTCAGCCACTGCGCCATCAAAACTAATGCACAAAATTAATGAACGACATAACCACATTTAGGCATACTACCAATATAAAGAAATTACAAGATTTCTGAGATACTGTCACTAAAGCACTAACCATTATATTATGTTATGACACATTTGTATACGTATCTTTACATTAAGACAATTTTATGACACAAAATAACATGTCTGCACTCACGAATCCATGTCTGCAAGCAGAGGTGTAGTGCACCATTAACTCACCAACCAAGTTCAAGCTTCAAGCAATAGGATACCACTACATGTTGTCCAAAATAAAAATCAATTATCACTTGTAAATTGTAAAATGCACAGTCTAAGAGAAAGATGACACAGTCAAAGAATAACAGCAATGATAATCATACTATGTTTCATAAGATAAAAGTTGAGACTTTTGTGAAAAGCATAATTATCCACAATTTGACACATTATTATTAAATCTTGAATCTGTAATGTGCAATCAATTGCTTTTTTTTTACTTAATTTCTTTTAAAAGACAAAAACATTGTGTATTGTAGTGTAGTAGAAGTTCAATGGCTATAAATTGTAATTTTTGTTTAACCGACTGCAGTAGAACCACAAAATAGTAGTAATGTTTTGTCCAATGAATTATAATAAGAATAAAGTGACCTTACCAGTTACTGTAGATACTTTCCGTAATCAGATATTTGGTAAATCTGAACTTTCTCATGCGCATCACATTCTTCAATTAAGACTTTATTACCATTACTTTTAACACACCATACTAACAGGCAGGTAGAGTTAAGAATCCCATTACTTGAGGTACTTTTCAAACTTGTTAACAATGATTCCAAAATAGTCATGACTCTCTCCGGGCCATGATTTGCAAAATCAAGCATTGATTTTAGTTCCTGGTTTTTGTATCAACTTATTGGAATCCTTCCAGTATTCTTACAATTAAAATAAACAGCTGAGCTCAAAAGCCTGAAGCATTGATTTAAAACAAACCATTTTCAGGCACTTTACAACTAAACTAAAATTTACCAACTTTAGTGTAAATGATAATTTTGAGAATTTCGTTATCTTCATTAGTTTAAACTAGTTACTATTATTGTAAACTCCCCAAATTTAATTGAGCAAGAAGTAGACCTTTCAATAAGCTTTAAAACCATCATGACCAATCTTATGGTTGAGGAATGTTTTCCAGGTACTTCTTGTGCTACAAATAAGATTATGTTCTGACCGAATACGCGTCACACTAATACTTCACGTATTTGAAGTTTTCCGCTACCAACTTTCTTTCAGTAGGTAATTTCACTGTACACAAGTTGTTCAATTGTTATTTCACTAGTCTCCTCAACAACAAGTTTTCCTTTTCCGAATTGAATCAGGCAATATGTCATTTGTTACATTTTTTGTCAATGATCGCTTCAATTACTTTCGCGTGATTAATGCTTTAAGTTAAACCAGTTTAGCGTCATCAATTAATTTTTCAATCTTTCTTTACTATTTATTTTAAAACTAAACTGAACCCGTTCTCCTCTTTGACGCAGCAACAACCATTTCAACCGACAGTGTATTAAATATAAATGGACCTTTTTCGAGTTATCGTGTTTCATACTATCTATTTTTTGTTCTTGTTAGTTAGGTAACAGCTTTCATTTGTTTGTCAAACAAAAAGTTTCGCCTAGGTAGGAAGATGTTGCACGTGAAAACTTTAAGCAAAAGGCAGAGACTTGAAGACTTGGAAAGTTTTTCTGCAGTTTACAAGCTAGATTTAACATAAAAAGAAAAAAACGCATGGACCTAAAAGATTTATGAATATAAATGTGGATGGATGGAGAGGGAGGTGACGGCTAAAGAAAAGATGGATGGACTTTGTGAGTAGTGATATGAAAGAAAAGGGACTCAGTGATGGCGTGACGGGGGACAGGACGGTAAGGAAGAAGAAAACGTGTTGCGCCGGCCCCAAGCAACATGGGATAAGGACAGGAGGATGATGATGGCAGGTTAGATTTTTACTTGAGGTCGGGTTATCAGTGTAAGTAAAATATGTTTAATTTAGACGACTCTTCACGTGACCAGAGGGCTAGCCTTTTCCCAACGTGGCAATGATGCCAGCGTTCTGGACAGGTTGCCCGTTGACAACTTTGTGGACGGGTTTTTGACGTCCAATGAGCCCTTTCCTTTTTTACACGCTTTTATATAGTTTGTATATAAGTATTTTATGTTTATTTTTTATTTTTAACGAGTTTAAAATTAAATTACTTACTACTTAATTCTTTACTACTTACTAGATCAATTAGAAATCTTTTGTACAGTATCTACAGTGAAAACAGTATAAAACATGTATTTATCTGGCCTATTTAGTCCCACAACTGGGCAAAGGCTGACCAGAATCATCTTCTTCCTGCTCTTGTCACATGTTACTTGAGTTGCCAGAATTTTAATTTCATTTATTCATTAACAATTTTACACTGTGTCTGAAAGTTAACAATTTTTTTAAATTAAAAAGAAGCTAAAATAAATTTTTCAGCTAAGGGCCAACACAATATCACCATTAAATTTATAATATTATTCAAATTTAAGTACATCCATTGTCACAATTAAAAACATTTCGCATATAATTCATAAAATAATAGAGAATGACAATAATAAAAATCTAGACATGTCATTTACAAAAATTGATTACTTAATTCAATATAATAAAATCTAATTGTCAACAAAATTAATAAATACTTCAAAAATGTCATAGCAAACTTCATAATCATAATAATCTATAAATGTCGAAACCCCAACAAAGCAACCTTATCAGATAGGTACATCAAAATAAACACACATCCGATACATGATAATTAAAATAATCCAATAAATGTCGTAACCATTTCAATAAATAATCTAAAATTGTCAAACAAATTAATTCAATAATCCAATAAATATCATAAACAAACAATAACAATCTTAAAATGTCATTACAAAATTAATTTAAATCTAATATGTCGCAAAAATGTCAATAAATATATAATCTAAAAATCTCAAAACCACAGTAATTAAAACTCATCCGATATAGTCCAAAAATGGGTGTGCCAAAATTAATTAAAATAATCTAAATTCAAATAAATAATGTAAAAATGTCAAGCAAATTAATTAAATAATCTAATAATGTTATAAAAAATGTCCATAGGTAATCTAAAAATAACAAACAAACTAATTAAATAATCCAATAAAATGTCAATAAATAATCTAAAAATGTCATAGCTAAATTCATTTAAATAATATGAAATATACAAAAGAAAATCTTTCGAACCACAGCGTGCCTGTCATAAATGTCAAGCTAAATACAATATCTCGTTTAAATTTAATTAAATAATTCCTACTATCAACCATTCCCATTAACATGCATCGGCATTGTAATAAGTCAGCTTACCTTTGTGTTGTTACTGTGTAACCAACCATTCTACCCATGAGCTTAAAACACCTTATAAAGACGGAGCTATTTTAATTTTCAGTTGCTCTTGTTAAGCTAATGAGAAAGTAGGAGTATAGAGAGTACATTCAACTTTGTAATAAGAATGAATGCTAATGAAATAACTGCAGCTATTTGGGGCTGAAGTTTCAGTGCAGGCAGCCTGTGAAACCAAACTTTTAATTTCATTACTCAAACTGTATCAAGCTCGCGCCACAAGAGTTTTAAAACCACAAATCCATTACAAATAGGTACCAGTTTATTTCATCCAATTCATTTTCAATTTAAAAGCAGAAATTATTTTCATTGTACTTTATGATTGAATTTCGAAAATGAATGCAAATCATCTGGGACAAATGTAAACAAAAACGGGTTCTATTTAAATGCTCACCAAAATATTGTTTTTGTCCCTAAGACTAAGTACTGAGTAAAACATATTAACTTCATATAAATTAAATCCAATCTATATCGAGGTGCCTAAAAATAACGTTTTAAATTCCAAAATAAATATACACTCATCAAAATAATTGTACGTTTTGTATAAAATTTTTCTTATCAAAATGGATAAATGCTCAAAATATTTTTAAATATTGTTTTCTTGTAATAGTAACATTCAAACCGAAAATTACTGTTCTAGATAGCTTCAGTGTAATCAAATTTGGATTGCGGTTGGATACCTCAATCCAAAATATATACATATTGTCATACTTATGGCGGAAACACACTTGCGTGGCGCGGCGTGGCGTGTCGCGCTCGCGCCAGAAGCAAATCGGTTTCATACATTTAGTATAGTTAGAGGCACATTTAGGTGTCGTGGCGCAGCGTGGCCCGTTCTGTCGTGGCGCGGACTGCCCGCGACCGATTGCGCCAGAGCGGTGGTGGGGTCTATGGTGCAACATGACACGCCAGGCAAATGAGTTTCTACACCGCGTGGCTCGTGGTGCGCTATTCAACGACGCGAACTCCTAGCGGACGCTTGTGTTTCTGCAGTTTGAAAATGATCGACGAGCTTATAGAACTTGCACGTCAACGTACAGTTTTGTATGACACAAAGTCTAGGGAGTATAAAGATCATTTGATAAGTACCTTAATTGTGTAAGTTCAAAGAATAGCGCAAGATACACTTTCCTTGCATTCATTGCTTCATTTAGTCAAAAATTCATCAGTCGACAGAATAAAACATGCAATGAATACTGTTGAGTTGTTAAAATGAAAGGCAAGGAGTGCCTTCGAGATGTCAAAACAGATACGCAATTACGGTGCTGAAATGCTGCTTGGAAAGAAATTGCCTGGCCTTCTTTTTTTGTTTTTGCTCTCAAGAAGTTTCATTGCTAGGTGAAGTTTATTTATTCATTGAAACCTCATGCAACATAAAGGTAGACAGGCGAACTTAAAGCCTAAGGTATTCTTTAGCAGTCAACCAAGGGAGGTGGCGATATAACATGGCCTTTACTTACTTGACTTAATGTCCTACGTCCCTTGGATGGGGCAAAGGGCGTCCACAGTAGTCCTCCATCGCGATCAGTCTTGAGCTTCACGCTTCACCTCCCTCCACGTCATACCGATGCGCGTCGCTTCCGCCAACACGGTGCGACGCCAGGTTTGAAGGGGATGGCCACGCTTTCTTTTGACCTAAACTTAAATCTTGACCCCAAAAATCTTGAAGTTATAACGGAAACTGTATTCTTATAGATTACTATCGAATCAAAATTGCAGTGGGGCGCGCACATTAGAACTCTTTTGGTTAGGTTAAGTTCAGCTGCTTATGCAGTTAGGAAAATAAGGCAGTTAACCAATGTAGCCACAGCTTGGTTAGTATACCATGCTTATTTCCAAAATATTATGTCTTATGGCATTCTGCTGTGGGGATCAGCAGCAGATGTTGACTCAATTTTCATCTTACAAATAGGGCAATCCTCGCGATCTATAAAATGGGTCCTCGCGAGTCCCTCAAAGAGATCGATATACTAACTCTACCTTCACTTTATATTTTGGAATGTATTTTGTATGTCCGCAAAAATCGAGGGCTTTTCAAAACTAGAAGCGACTGCCTCAATTTAAATACACGCGAGTAAGCACGAAATTGTAATACCCAAATTCAGATTAACTAAAACTGGCAAGTAAAGAAAGAAAGAAAGAGTTTCTTGCCGGTTCTTCTCCATAGGAAACGACCATCTCGAACCGTGCACCTTTTGTCGACGTTTTTTATGTACCCATGTAGGCCTATATGAAATAAAAACGTTTGATTTTGGTTTTGATTTTTTGACACTCAGCGCCACGAAAGTATGCGCCACGACACGCCACGCCACGTAAGTGTGGTTCCACCTTAAGATTATAGTCGTTTCCCTTTATTTTGTCACCCCGCAACACCCACAGCCGCCACCGGCACGTTACGCATCGTGGCCGCGGGACGCAACCCCGCGCTCCTCTCTCAGTCGTCTCTGTAGAGGCATAAGACACTTACCGGCAGGGGTGGTGGAAGCCACCTTCTGGATTCGTGCGGTCATAGGGGCAGCGGGGGGCATTGGGTCGGGGATTAAGATTGGCACTGCGATGGGAGTGGCCATCAGTGCTGGAATGGGCTGGGAGTAAGACTGAGGGGCCACACTTTGATGGTTCAGTTTACCCCAGGGTGAAGTCCTCTGAGGGGCTAGTCGTGGGGGGGGGGGTTGAGAGGTAGGGGCTACGTGCTCTTGGCGCGCGTCGTTAAGTTTGGCCATTTTAGGCGCTGGCTTTGGGGCTTTTGGGCAACCCCGGTAATTAGCCGTGTGCCCGACTTGGCCACAGAGCACGCAGCTGGGAGGCTCCGTGTTTCTTTCGTAGGGATTTCCTTGGGAACGCGCTTGATCACGACTCTGGTGGACATTTCCTAAGGAGTAAGTGTGGAAAGCATCTTTCCGGTCTTTGAGGAATCGAGTTAAATCTCGGTAATCACGGGGGGTGGGGACCTGAATTCTGATGCCCTGTTGGCATGCAGTGGCTTTGGTGAAATTAATTTTGCGCTCTACACAGGCGCTGGAAATGTCACTCCATTTCACTTTATCTTGAAGATAAATGGGTGGCGGGGGAGGGGGCTTCCTCGTGGCACTTATTGTTACCATTGGGCTGGGCGAGCGGTTTATCCGCTGAGAAGGACTAGCGGGGGCGGGGGCGGGGGAGAGTTGCCTGTCGGGCAAGGCTGGCGGCAGAACTGTCTGGGGAGAGGTTTAACCTACCGCCTTTTTGGCCTTGGTAGCATGAGAGGGACTCTTCCTCTTTTTCCTCTTACCTCCAGAATTTTTGTAAGAGTCGAGATCAGAGGATTCGGAAGAGGACATGGTATCGTAATCCTCTGACATATGATATCGAGACTCCCAAAGGTCTGTTTATAAAATTTCACGCCCTCGTTTTCGTCCTAATTCATCATACATTTCGATACAAATTTGCAAGAGTGCTAATTACGCGAACCAGCTTCTTACTGCTCATCACAGCATCTATCTCTTTCGCACGTGTTGTCAGAGGATATAGTATGCATTTTAACCACGCGCACAAAATAGTTCGTGCCGTCTACTAGGGGAATCTTAATACACATTCATTTACAAAAGCCACAACCTCAAAGTACAAAGTTCTTTGGCTACAGCTACTAAAGTCAAACAAGAATTTAGGTGTAAGTACCATAAATTCTTGTTTGACTTTAGCCTTACCTAAGCCTTCTCTAGTTATGAATTTATCCGGAAAGATGTAAACAACGATATTTAGACCGCCTTGCGACATGAATTATCTGAACGCTATATTTTATTTTTAATGTTATATTTTTGCTGAGAGGTAGCTTTTGGGCTGAGAAAATGTGGTATGTGTTGGCCGGATTAGAGTTGGGTCGCAGATTATGATTCATATAAGAGTTAACTCTTACCGAAGTACATGTAATTTCTTATAGAATAGAATATGACTTTATTATTAGTTTTTTTTTTTTTTTTTTGGACAGTCCCACCGCACAATTCCCAAACCACTGCAACTCCTGAAAGCCAGAATCAACATTGGCGACCACCAGAAAAGCGCCGAGGCAATGAAGCTCGACGAAGTCCCGGAGAATGAATTTAACTGTCTTGGATCCCGCAACGAAATTAATCAGAAAAGAAAATGGAGGAGTAAGAAAAATACAAATTTCCACTTCCCTCCATATCAAGCAGGAGACAGAACAAACAAGACCAACAGGCACAAAGGGTCGTTTACAACTGGGATAAGCCCAGTTGCCTAGCACCACGGATAAAAATAGCATTAATATTAATGGGTCCTAACATTGTGAGCTGTTATATTTGATTCCAATAATAGGTATGGCAAAAGCGCTTGAACGCACGGAAATTTGTTCTAGTTTCCACAAGGTCCGTATAGTAAACGGCTCCTGATACAGCCTGTACATTATTCAACATAGTATTGCGTTCATTCTGCCAAAGAATACACTCCCATAAGATATGATGTGCAGATTGTACATATTCACAGTCAGATGTAGAACACTGACATAATGGCGAGGCAACAAGCTTGAAGGAAAATAATTTACTTTTAAAGTTACCATGCCCTGTGAGAAATTGGGCAACACAGTGATCCACCTTCAGCCACGTCCTGGCCAGCCGCACGCGAACGGATGGAAAGAATTGGTGGAGGTGTCGGCCCTTGATGGAATTATCCCACCTACATTGCCATTCGGATAAAAGTTCCTCCCAGACGTCAATATGTGGTTCAAATAATCTAGAGATTTTGGCACGGTCACTCCGTGTTAAAAAGTCCGCGTCCATAGTCTCTTTTGCGGAATAGTACATTGCAGCACGTCGCTGCACTTCAAGGTCGACCGGAAGTACGCCAGCAAGTACCGGTAAGGCCTCAGTACTAACCGTTCTGTATGCTTTACATAAGAATATCAAAGCCAAACGCTGATTCTGAAGTAATTTACGTCGTACCGCCCCTATTGTGGCCCTATCAGCCCAAACAGGCGCCCCATAGCAGATACAACCCAAGTAAGTAGCCCCATAAATAGTCTTTAAAGTCAAAAAAGACAGACCCCACGTAGATTTAGATATTCTCGTTAAGGCATAGAAGTTCTTTTTTGCTTTTTCACCGACGATTTTAATATGATCTATAAATGCAAAATTCCTTTCTAACACAAGACCAAGATAGCACACGGACTGCTTCCTTTTTACCGGAACGTTATTAAATTTAATAGTAGGACACGATTTAAGATTACCTTTCAAAATGAGCTGAAAAGTTTTATGCGGAGCAAAGGTCAGGCGGTTACGATCGCCCCACTGAGATATTAATCGTAGGCAAGTGTCAGCCAAGTTCTCGAGTCCAGCTCGAGTACTTGATTGAATGAGCAGAAGACCGTCGTCCGCGTAACCGGTTAATGAACAGCCGCTTGGAAGCGGAATCGCGAGGCAATCAACAAAGCCTAAATTTCATAAAGGTGGATCAATAACCAAACCCTGAGGACATCCCATGGTGAGAGACTTCGACATGGAATGATGGCCGAGTTTGAGTTTCGCGGAACCATTTAAAGAGTAAGAGTAAACTAAATTGTATATATTTCTATAGCAGCCTCGATTATTCATTTTAAGTAGCATAGCATTGGCCACCATGCGTTATCAAAAGCCCCAGAAATATCTAGAAAAATCCCAATAACATACTTATGTTCAGATGTATTAACTATTTTCCTAACAGTAAGGGCCGCGCCTACGGTAGATTTTCCAATAGTGAAACCGAATTGATTATTATGAAATTTTGGTCCGTCCGGTAGCAACCGTGGAACGATAAGGCGCTCCAGGAGTTTTCCCAAAGATGGAAGTAATGTTATGGGCCGGTACGACTTCGGGTCATCCGGGGGTTTGTCGCCACTTTTCGGGATTATTCGTATAAATCCGCGTCGCCAAATACGAGAAAATACGCCCTCCGCAATACAATGGTTGTAAACGGTTAAAATCGCATCACCGGCTGTTTTACACGCTTCTATAATCATCCGATTAGATATTTTATCTTCACCTGATGACTTGTTGAGTGGTAACCTCTTGACAACGTCAATAAATTCGTCAGTGGATGGAAGGTCTGACGCTGGTGATACAGGTGGTACAGCTGCCCACGCTCTGATCTGTTGATGGTATTCGTTGTCATTAGCTAGTACGTCATCAGGTATAAGAGTATTCAGCAAAACTTTAGTTGTTTCCTCAATACCGGTAGTGTGTTTATTATTTACTTTAATATTCTGAACAAACGCGTGGTCGACTGATAGATTGGCTTTAAACTCATGATATAAAGAAGACCACGGACCTTGTTTATCAAATTTTTCTACTACTTTACGCAATAAATTACCCTTTGATTTTTCTACCGATGCTCTGTAGCGGGACCTGGCAACTCTAAACGTATTTAACGCAATGGAAAGAGGGTCACCGGTAACCTTACGTTTTTTAAGCTTGTTAAGATGTTTACGCGCTCGGCGATAATTTTTACGCAGTTCAGTTAGGTAGTCACACCACCAATTACATCTACGTATATTGGTCAAAGATCCACGACCAATGGCAATGTCAGCACAGTAAGTGAAGGTGTCTGACATAATTTCAGCACTTTCTTCAGCTGAAAGCCCATCACGAGTGAAGTCTTTGGAGTGAGACGCAACAAGCGAGCTAAAGAATTCCCAATTCGCACCCTTACATTTATACCTAAAGTTACCAATGACATGTGACGTACCCTGAGTAAAAACTGGAACAAATTTGTACGCGATCAAGCGATGATCACTACAAGACGCGTCCGGTAGGACACGCCACCTATCCAAGCGTACCTATCATCTTGTATTGACGTCACACTTTCTAGTGCAGACCACTAGAAAGTGTGACGTCAATACAAGATTCGTCCATTTGGCTGCAAAAAGTTGGTGGTGCGTCAAGGGTATTATGAATAGTCAGATTCATTTCAGCAATAAAATCTTCAACAGCGCAGCGTCGTTCATAATCCGTAGACCGAACTATGCCATACCAGAGTGATGATGACGCATTAACATCAGCGCCAACGATAACTTTGCAGCCCGCGAGCGACTGCAAGACGTGACGGAGGTTATGTATATGAGGAGCAACAGGGTCTGAATATTGAAAGTAGCAACTCACAACGTAAACTTTAAAAGAAGACGATGAGACCTCCGCAACGGCACAATGGGGTGTCATTAGATTACGCAAAGACGTTACTGTGAAGTTAAAAGAATGCGCCACGTAAATTTCAGCTCGTGCTTTGCCATCCAACTGTACTACTTTGTGACGTAAACGCGCGTTTTGATATTGTTCTTGAATAAGCACGATATCTAAGTTATAATCGATAATTAGTTTGTCCAGTTCAGAAGTCGCTACCCTATCGTTGTGGAGATTTAATTGTCCTATGGTTAATCTATCCATTATTTTAGTAGTTGGTGTTGAGGATAAGTTGTTCGAGTTTAAGTTTATAAGTGGCACACCCATCTGATCCACATCGATGGTCAGACGGTTTCTTAGAGCGTTTACACGCCACGCAAGACGGTATATAATTTAAATTGTCTTTATGCGGACAGTCTTTGGTTTCATGTGTCTCAGAGCAATTAGCGCAGGTAGGTGATTTAATAGTGCAGTGTTTCTTAATATGACCGAACTGTTGACAATGTGCACAACGTACTACATCGACGTCATCAATGAAACGGCAAGTCGCCCAATCAATAAACAATTTATCCTTGGTCGAGACTAAATGTTTCCGGACCGCGGACTCGAGTTCAATGCCTATCCATTTCCGACCGTTGTCTAACGAACACCTACGTATGATTTTTGTTGATTTAATAAATTCGTCTTCTTTTAATGACAACTCGTCTTTACAACGCATGCAAAAAGGCACTGTCCTCCATTGAGGATGGGACGTCTTTGACTAAAATACGAGGCTTACGGCCTTTTGGTTTTTCAAGTCGCAAGCCAGCGGACCTAATGGCGTCGACCGATTGTAGCTTTTTGATTTGTAAATCGTTAGCGACACGTAACACGACGCCAGACTTCACAGCCTTCTTGACACCTACAATTTGAAAGCCGTCACTAGGATCTATTGCTTTCATGAGCGCTTGTTTAGTCGCGAAAGAAGTTGCGAAATCAGTTGAACGCTCATCAGTGGGGTAGGCCACAAGACACGGAAGTTTGGCACGAGCATTTACTTGTGCAACTACTTTAGGTAAACGAAGTTTTAATTTGTCAGCATATGAGGCATTATTGACATCAGACTTGGCAATATCGACACCGGTATTATGTTTTATTTTTTCTAATTCGCGTTCCGTATTGGCCAACTTAGTCTCGTTGGCGGATGATTTTATGGCTAGCAATGAGACAATAGCCGTTATGCGCTGAGTCATGTCCATAATTGCGGATTTATTTGCAACATTAATGCGGGACACTTGTTCATTGACAAGATCGTTAATTTTAGACAGGTACGCAGACGCCTGAGTAACCAAATCACAATAGTCGTCATTGCTTACATTAGTGACATTTAATATCGGCGAAGACCTTTCAATTGACTCTGATGTTTGCATTCGCTTAGATCTATCTTCGGGCGAAATGTAAGAAGGAGACATTTCACTAAATAAACGCTTAGCATTAGCGGAGGTCGTCGGTAACCTTGGTTTATTTATTCGGCGGAATAATATTTTCCCACCACGATCAGGTGGGTCATCATTGTTAGATAACATAATTACTTTTGGAAATTAAACTAATAAGCGTATTAGAACGTAAAAAGTGAAAGATTAACGGACGATACAATTATTTCGATATACCCACACGTCAAGAAAAGTAAATGTACTCACCGATAGCTGACGAAATTAACTAATTGCAACTAAATAACGGACGTAAACACGTTTAAAAACTTACGATACCAGCACTTATCACAATGATACACAATTGACAGCAAATCACAAGCCGGAAATAAATTTCGAAACACGACAATTGCAATTAAAAACAGGGAGCAAACAGATCACCGCTAACCAATGCGAGCGCGCGGAGGGAAATGACTTTATTAACAATCTTACTTTTGTTTTATATTTAAAATAGATTATTTAATTCTACGACATCGGCGCAGACTGTTTTGCTTTTGCATAGGCCTTCCCCAAACTCTCGTGCAATAATCACGGCCGTGCTTGTGACTCACTCTATACCACAGAATTCCTGCGATGTCCTTCAAATCGTCACTCCATCTTTTACAGGGCCTCCCTCTCTGTCTTTTTCCCTCTCTAGGATACCTATCTGTTACTATTTTTAGCCCATTATCCTTGTTTGCTCCGCATCACAATATGTACATGATTTCTTATCTAAACATAAATAATGAATATCTATAAAATAGCGATTGATCCAGAACGTGATACTTCAAACCTCTGATTTAACAACTAGCCCCGTACTTCACACGGATGTTTGTTTTGATGTGGTGACATGTCATAACAACGACATAATATTGCAAGTCTTTTACTGTCCCACTGCAGGACAAAGGCTTCTTCTCATACAGAGAAGGCACGAGCTTTAATCACCTCACTTGCTCAATTCAGGTTGGCATTTTAAACTTACCTATATTAACTAGAAGGCCAGCCCCCCTAGCCAAGTCTCTTTCTACAATCGTTAAGGCCGCCTATTCGTTTGCTCTGCCCACGTGACTTCAGTTTAAAAACACCGGGAAACAGACCCAGGACATGATGCTTAGCAGTATCGCTTGCGGTTGCGACCAGTAAACCAAAGAGGCAGTTCAAAACTATTATATTTATTTAAACCAAAAGGTTTGAATAAATACATTATTCTGTCACAGATAATACAATACTAGCTACAGATGCCTCATCCCATACAAAGAACCGTGCCGACGTAACTAGCGTTTTTCGTCTGATTAAGATAATTATTTTTATAAGTACTTCAATCGCGTTCGGTTCTGTTCCACGGCTATATATAGTGTTATTAGCAGGAACTTGCAAGTAAAAAGGTTTTCTCGGTTCGTGACTATTTTCTTCTTTAATATACAGTCACGATTTGTTTTATAGTATTTTTTTGCAAGTATTTACAGTATCATTGTACCAAAATGTGTTACAAAACAAATATAAAAAATCGAGTGGCATTCCTCAGAAATTCAAATCCGCGCTATCTATTGGAATCAATATTAAATGATCCGTTCAAATAATCTTTGAAATGTGTATTAAGGGCCCAATATTCCATAATTTTGTGCTTAGGTGAGTTGATTAAACAAGAACATACAATTTCTATGATCAATTCTAGAAAATGTTAATTTTACACACAATTCAATAACATATTGCGCCATAAACAATGCATATCGCGCCATCTAGTGACATTTATTTGAACCAAATTTTCTTTGTTAGAGCTGAGACCCCGTGATAGTAACATATTTACTATGTATGTGATGTATGTGGGGTAGGTAGGGTAGGGTAGGTAGTCATTTAACGGGAGCGATGCCGCGTGGGACAGCTAGTTTATTATATACATTATTGTACAACACAAAAAAACAAACAGGGCAAACGTGTACAATAACAAGTGTGCAATGGGCGGTATGGCTGGTTTCTGATTTGAGTAAAGCAGCAATAATCAGTTGAGTATTGTCAAATCAGTGTCAAATAATTTAGGAAGCTTTTGAGTTTTTTACGTTTCACAATTGAAAATCCTATAAGTACCTAAGTACCTACATAAGTATGGACCTATCAAAGATCCATTCATTTTCTCTTTCACCCTTACGTTCCATTTTACAATAGAAAACCGAGACATAAGATTGCATAAAATTTACTAATATAAATTTTATACAGCTATAAAAAGTACGTTAGTATTATATTACTTCATTCAAGATTAAAAATAACAAGTTATTAAATATGTTATAATCCTTATTTACTTGATTTTTCATAATTAAGCAATTTAATAGATACCTATTTGAAATGTATACAACCTTATTATGAAATGGATCGTAGGCACTAGTCAATTACTTCAAGATTGTCATAGCAACCGTATTTATTTTGTCAAAGATGTCTTATCGAATGAATATAATATCTAATATAATTTGTTATTGCCAAAATCAAGAATTTAAGCTAATAATTACTAAAAGTGAATGTGTTCAGAGCGAGCAGTTGCTGGTTCTTGTGATACCTCATAGAACTACAGCATATTTTACTCAGAATTTCATAAGATCTCTCAAGAGGAAAGAGAACCGACACACACACAGAATTCGTGCATCTGCATTGGAATCTGATTGCAATTGTGATTTACAAACAAATATGGACTTTTGTGATGAAATTTGTAATGAGTGACCTGGGTTTTCAATTCAAGACCAAAGGCTTTGCTAGCCAATATAAACAATATTAGCCAGGGTCGGTGCCATTGGATATGTGCCGATGAAGGAGGACTGTGTTTTTAACCGACTTCCCAAAAAGGAGGAGGTTCTAAGTTCGACATTATGCTTTTTTTAATATATGTATGTTAACGAACAATATATTATCTGCCTACTTATTTTATAAAATAATAAATAAATGAGACTTATAATGCTGTTTTTATCATCTTTATTGTAGGTACTGATACCAAAATCGTATCATACAAAAGCCAAATTCTGTACACATTTTCATCGTTGTAACCTTTTCTTATCCTCAGGATCTACTAATATTCTATATAGGTATGAAAGTCTGTATGTTTAGATATTGGTTAATCACACCTCAATGTTTGAACGTATTTGATAATATATCGTTTGGAATACAATTACACAATGACTTATAATAAAATGATTTAATAATAAAAAATATATATAATAATAAATAAACGGAATAACAGCCTTTTATTCTGAAATCAGAGATATAAAACTGTAGTCTATACAATACATATTTATAGTTTATAAAAAGTTCCTAATCACAGTGAGCCTCTTGGCTTAGGCCTCCACTAACAGTTTCCACTGGGGTCTCTCATGAACTACTATACCACAGCGCGCCATCGCTTACACTTTGTGCCTTCATCTTGGTGCTTTTCTCCATTTCGTATCTTCACTTTTCACATAGTTCCTGTAGGATAACTCTCGGTTTTCGCGCAGGAAAAGCCACTGGCAACCACAAACACAAAAACTGGCACTCTTAAATATTTTTGTTGAGGACCTCACTAATCATAATAATAATTTTTGCCGAAAGACTGCTGGATACAGGCCTTCCCGGCACTCAGCATTCAGCGTCACCACATCAACCGGTGCTGTGCGTCTTTCATACATTGGATGCCCGCGACCTCAGCCTGGTTATCGGTCTGTAGAGGGAGGCTTTTCAGCCCCATCGACCACCCGTTCCTCGAGCAACTGAGATCTATCAGGCGTGAAATATTTGCATCCAATCTAATAATTTCGATAATTCAGGTCGAACACTCTTCTGCCACGTATCGGTCTTCGTTGAGGCATCTCTAAGGAAGACAAGGATTAGTATAGTATCTTCATCACTCGTTTTATAAGTTTTTATATATTATTTTGTTTTTATTTTGCTTGATTAACGTTTAAGCAAGGGCGTGTCAACTATCAACTGCCAAATGTAACCAGTGTAGCCAGATTTGATGAGCCCCAAGTCGCCGAAAATTTCGTTTTTCCATTTATAAAAAACTCAATACGACCACTATTCATTAAAACCACGAAACATTCTACGAAACGTAAATTTCCATTGTTGCCTTGAACACCCTAGAATCTAATATCAACTCTAATGCGTTTGACACAATAATCATTATTGGTTCCGCATAAAACATTTTTCAGCATTTCTTTATTTTCCCTGTGTTGTCACGACTGAAGTATAATGAAAAAAGAGATGAACTGTTAAAAGCATTTTGATTTCCAGTTATTTTCATCATTCCTGAGGATTAGTCATTCTTATTCCGAAATCACCTAAAATAGTCCCATGTTTTTAGGGTTCCGTACCCAAAGGGAAAACGGGACCCTATTACTAAGACTCCACGATCAATCTGTCTGTCCGTCTGTCACCAGGCTGTATCTCATGAACCGTTATAGCTAGATAGTTGAAATTTTCACAGATGATGTATTTCTGTTGCCGCTATAACAAAAAATACTAAAAACAGAATAAAATAAATATTTAAGTGGGGCTCCCATACAACAAACTTTTTTGCCGTTTTTTAAGTAATGGTACGGATCCCTTCGTGCTTGAGTCTTACTCGCGCTTGGTCAGTTTTTTTAAGGTAGCCTTATTGGCGATCAGTCGCCGATCGTAATAATTGGTCGTCTCGGCCACCCTTCCGAGACTAAGCCTAAATGGCGAAAAGTCGCCCAATCTGGCCACACTGATTATGTAACGTTGACAACGGTTTGAGAATTTGAGAATGATCAAATGTGTTTTTCTCAGTTGTGAAACCCAATTGAACGTCAATGTAGGTTTTTCGTATGACATAAGGTATACTTTGGCATGACTTGACTACGTATACTCAAACCTTGCTCAGCATCGCAGAAAACTTAAAGTGGCAGATGATCAAGAGTGACAGATGCTTAAATCGAGATAAGCACATACTTACATCAGAAACCGGCCACAACGAAATAAAGAGGCTCAGTGGTTTATCTAGCTAGACTCTAATTTCTCTACTTGCTGTAATTAATTGTTTATTTGCCTTCATTAAATACTCAAAAACTGTTTCAGCTAATTAAACGACTTTCTATCAAGAACTTGAGACACAAACAACAGTGAGCAAACTACTACGACACGTCGAGTTTTAGAGGAAGGCGTATATATTCCCCAATCTTAACGCAGTACTGGCCGTGCGCCCGCTCGGAGCTAGAATATCTATTATTGAACCTCCTTTTGGACAGTGTTTTGCAAAATATTCTTTATTTACAAATGCTGTTTCAGTTATGAAGAAATTCTAGCCATACATTTTTCTGTGTTTTAAATATTTTTAAACATCTAAGTCGTTTTGGAGACAATTATGACAATTATACTCGACATCGACATCCGTTGAACAATTACTATTCGGGGGAAACCGATATTAACACTAAATGTAGGATAGGATAGTTTAGGAAAAATAAAATTTCCTCAGCCTAGGGTAATTTAAGAACAGCCACGTTATTTAAAAATGGGAGTTAAAACTTAGGTGTACCTTATTAACGCGGGATCTGTACCTACTGACCTTGTTGTTGTGTATATTTTTAATGGGTGTGACTGTGATCCATTAGGGAACACAAAAACAGCACCGAAACCTTCCATAATGGTAAACAAGATTAACGAGCGCAGCAGAACAACAATTAAAATATACGTGTTTAAAAGTTGATGAGTTTACAGTAAAAAAACACTGGACTGATTTATGTTGTTTAACACGTCAAAACTGACACTGTGATGTATACTAGTACATAGCAGAACATAGGTACTCCATCACTCCTGTACAAACGAACCCGCTTTATGCTCGGCCTAGCGGTTGCGACCACCAACAAGGCGTAATAATAATAATACCGTCCCACATGATTACCGTCCCACATGATGGGAACCTCGTGAAATCCGAGAAAGATAAGCAAATCAAGTATCTTGACTTGGCTCGCGAGGTTGTCGACATGTGGAATGTGGACACAGCGATCATTGTACCGATAGTCGTGTCCGCCAATGGCTTAATAGCCACGAGATCGAGTTCAATCAACACCTTAGGAGGCTCTCGTTAGGCGGCTGGGTCAAGGGCCTGATCCAGAAAGCAGTACTGCTGGACACGGCTCGTATTTTTAGGAGGTTCCTCTCTCTGGAGCCCTGACCGCCGGTAGCTTGGACTTTGTTCCCGATACCGGTGGGCCTCTATTTATTTATATTTTAAATGTTTTTTTAAATGTTTTATAAAAATATTTAAAAATGTAATTAATAAGAAAACTAGTTAAATAATACGACTGGTATTATGTTACTGTTCCACTGCAGGACAAAAGCCACGAGCCTTACACAATCACCACGCTTGCTTAAGGCAGGTTGGCGATTTCAAATTGATATTAACTATAAGTTCAGGTTTCCTCAGTCGAGCGAGTCCAAGATAAACTTTGAAAGTATATATGAACTGAAAAAAGCATATTGGTACATGCCAGGCTTTGAAAACACGACCTCAAGCACGAGAGGCGAGGTCATATATAAAATATTCTTTGATGTACATTTATGCTTTTTCAGTTAAGAAGAAATTCTAACCATAATTTTTTCTGTGTAAAAATATTTTAAACATCCAAGTCGTTTTGGAGGAAGATTAAAACAGTGGATCGCCCTTTAGGGTGCCGTAAAACGGTTACTTTCTATAGCATTATTTTAGTAACGGCTTGGTTAAAAGGCTTGAAAAACTATATATTTAAATTGTTTTTCTTTTTTTTTAATTAATGACACGATACTTTTTGGCGATGTTAAAAAATAGTGTCTATTTTTTTTAACGTCAGAAATTGGTTAAATAAAGGAGATAATACGACTGGTATTATGTTACTGTTCCACTGCAGAGCAAAAGCCACGAGCATTACACAATCACCACGCTTGCTTAAGGCAGGTTGGCATTTCAAACTGATATTAACTATAAGTTCAGGTTTCCTCAGTCGAGCGAGTCCAAGATAAACTTAACTTACTTAACTGTACATTTTATGGTTTCTTTCTAATGTTACTTTGTAATGTCACTCTCGTTGGTGTTTCAGACCCTTTTGTATCATAATTTTATTGTACGTTTCCTTGTCGGCAGTTGATAGAAGCTGACATCGGCCCCACCCTTCGGGCAGGGCGCTTGAACCCTCGTGAGCCTGCAGTCTTCGTGATATGTAGGTATTTAAATCAACTAACTCGATAGTGATGACTGCGGCTTCTTTTTAATTCAAGTGTTTTACTTTTTTATTCTTTTATGTATTTTCGGTGTATTTTTATTTAAAAACAAAATTATACGTATAAGCGGCGTTAAGTTTTCTTCTTTTTATAACGCCGTACTACCTAGATCATCCAGAAAATAAATAAAAAACGAACCTATTACATAAACAATTTATTTCATTGTGTTCACAAAGTCTTGAAACGTCACTTTAGTCCATTAGTTAAGGTGGGTTCGCACTGACAGAGCGCGGACGGGCGCGGCAGATGCACACGAGCGGGGAACCGTCGTCAGTCCACGTCTGACTGACGTGCACGATGAACACGTCGGAGCTTGATGCAGACGGCTGAGGCAGCTGCTTGTCGTGCCACGACGTGTCATGCCGTTCACGCCGACGATCTCTGTGAAAGCAGAAAATATTAGTGAATTTATTTAGCTGTTTTGTTTTAAAAATATTCGGACGTACGGTCAGAGGCTCTAGACAACGTGTCATTCTATCAGCTAAGGTGATGGTTGAAATGCCAAAATGTAAATTATTGACATAATGACACCCAAAGGGCAATAAAGAGGGCTATGTTCGGCGTTTTCTTGCGTGATCGAATCAGAAATTAGGACATTCGCAAGACAAGCAGGGTTACCGACATAACCTGAAGATTTGCAAAACGTAAGTGGCAGTGGGCAGGGCACGTTGCTCGCAGATCGGATAGTTGATGGGCCCAAAATGTTCTGGAGCGGTGGCCATGAACCGGAAGACGTTGCGTTGGAAGGCCTCCCACTTGGTGGACCGATGACCTGGTGAAGATTGCGGGATCCGCTGGACGCGAGACGCACGGGACCTGTCAATGTAGCGACACTTGGGGGAGGCCTATGGTCAGCAATGGTCGTCTTTCGGCTGAAATTATAATGATGAAAGTATTGATAACGTGAAATTTTGATAGCGTTTGCAAACCTATTCGACGTTTTTGATCTCAGCTTTAATAGCTGGTAATTGTCATTTGTCTAGATAAGAAGCTAGGCTCTAGAGCATCTGGAAGAAATTACAAAGATTCAAACACGCACATTTAACTGATATCACCGTCAAGTCGGCATTCAGTCGAGAATAGCGCAATTGTAGCGGCTGTTATGTGACTAAATCAAAATAAAAATCATTTTTTTTATTTCACTTAGGCCTACATGGGCACTTATAAAACGTCGACAAAAGGTGCACGGTTCGGGTTGGTCTTTTCCTATGGAGAAGAACCGGCAAGAAACTCGATGGATACTGTTTTAAAAATGGTTTGGTTTTACAATATTTGCATGTTACAGCATTAGTTCTTAGATATGGGGGGACGTAGGCCCGATAACACGGAGACGTTACTGATGTGTGCATGAACCATAAGGCCCATTGCTGATGGCGCGTTGCAATTTGATTTATGTCACACCGATAAACGATGTTACTAAGCGTAATTGCAAGTAAGTTCACATGGACAATTCGACAGATAACTACGCATTTGATTTTTTCATTTTTCAAAATAATACAACCGACTACCAAATTAAAACACTACAAAGTGAAAATTACTTCAATTTCGGAAGTCGGTGTTCCTGTTTTCGTTTTGGTTCTTTTTTTGACACTGATTTCCGAAATTAAAGTTATTTTTCACTTTGTAGTCTTTTTATTTGGAAGTAGGTTGTTTTTTTTGTAAATAAGTTTTTTATTTTTCACTTTTTGTTGTGGTACATAATGGTTCAGTTCTATAGGCTAGGTAACTACCACCGGTTTTGTTTAAGTTTCATTTAATCTATTCTGGCATCACTTTGGGCATTATAGGTACGTAGCCTACCTGGTATAATTATGTTATGAAATGAAATGGTGTAAACAATTAAAAGATATGCGATTGCAGCTATCCCGAGTGATTTGCCGTCATTATATGTATATTGGAAGGTAGAATTTTCACCCTACTCACCAGCTAACTCAGGGTTAGGATGAGTCATTTGCAGGGATAGTTTCGCATGATGGTTGACAGAAGTAAAAGTCACATAGTTTGGTCAACTAATTTAATTTACAACATAGCATACAGTCAGTCTTTGTAGTTTCTTAATATTTATAAAATATACAAAACTTACTTGCAGATAGGAAATATTTTACCCATTCGGAGTCTGTTGTTGAAAACTGTTGCTGTCGTTCTTACGTCTAGTTGACCATTATTATATTTACGTTGTTATATTATAATATATCCTAAGCTGCCCTGCCACATGTTTCACAAGCATAAAAATTTAGACTAATTCAACCAATACTCACAGCGCCTGCTGACACACTCAATCTTTATATTTAAGGCTGGTTCCCTGCCGCCTCCGAGTTATCCAGATTGTTTTTTTGTGAGCTTTTTTTGTATGAAAATATTTCGGATGCGTACGATCCAAGAATTGCAATGAAAAAGAAATGTCACTTTTGTCAGTCATAGACATTGAGCGTTTTATCGACCAATAGACACGTCATGTCCATGGTTTTCTTTATGTTATCAATTTTATTAGAAATTAATAATTTAGATAGGTGTAGAATTGTGTGATTGTTGAATTATATTAATACGCACAATATCTAATATATTTTATAATGAACACTTATTAATACCACCCAGACATCAACGCCATCTAGTATCAAAGTAACAACTTAATCAACTAGTGACACACCTAGATGAAAGAGTGTTTGGCACCAGATGTCGCTGATAGCTGTAGTGGGATAAATAATCGTTACAATATCTCCAAATTTCTTCATCAGGTCTTGATAAAATTAAAATGGGACCACATGACAATAAAATCATCAAGATCGGTCCACCTTTTTTTTTTTAGTTTTGGAAATCATCCAGTGACTTCTCCCGCTCTGGGTGAAGCGGGAGGGCGTGTCAGACTTTTACTGACTAAAACCCACCCGTGCTCCTTCAATTGCTTGAGCCGGGGCCGCGGTGATCGCGGGGCATCGGCCCTAGCGGACCCCGTCAGTTTTGCTGACATCTCTTTGAGGCGCGCGTGGAACACTACGCGCCGTCGACTCGGGCCTGGTCCTTATCGGACGGCGAGCTACCCGCTGCTTGCGTCTTGCAACGCACGACGCCCGGGACGCCTCCTGCGGTGGCTGGGGGCGTGAGGGCGTCTCCGTTGCGTCTCTCTCACGCGTTCCGCCTCCTCCTTCGCGAGCATTACTGCTTCGCAGAAGGAGGTGACAGCTTCCCATGCCCTCTCGCTCCGTACCATGGCCTAAACCAGGGCCGGACGCGAGAGGTCACCACCGCCGATCGCCACCACGAGGACACGGCGGTGCTCCGCCCAAGCGGAGCAGACCTTCACCGTATGCTCCACCGTGTCCTCCGGGCGATCCACACAATGGTGACACCCGGGCGTTTCCTCCCACCTTATCCTGAACAGGAACCTCCCGAAACATCCATGTCCGGTGAGGACCTGCGTCAGGCGGGAGGTGAGGACGCCGTGGCGCCTCTCAAGCCACTCCTCAAAGAGGGGCCTTATCGCCTCAATTGTGGCGTGCCCAAGATCGGTCCACCTAGTAAAAAGTTCTGAGGCAAAACATTTAAAAAAAAACTGTCGAATTGTTAACCTCCTCCTTTTTAGGAAGTCGGTTAAAATTCGTGTGCAATTTAAATTGGGTCGAGCCATCACGAAAGGGCCTTCGGGTTACGTTTTTTGCGATTTGGCTTACCATCTGCATTGCATCTGTGTAATAATAATCCAGTCTGGCTTTGCACAAACTGAACTTTTTGCTATATCATCCTAAAAACCAGTCTAGCATCTCTGAGATTGAATTACTTTTTGTGTCTATATTTATGTTAGGTCCAACTAATATCAAACAAGATACAAACTATCAAATACATAAAATAACGATTCACATTTGGCGTGTTTTTAACGCATTAAACCATAATTTATAGCGCCACAAAAGGAATTGTTGTTTATCTATCGGTACTCATAAAAATTACGTTTCCATTAAAAAAAACTCGCTCATGTTATTAATATAAAATAGTTTTTTTTTGTAAAGGAACCGTTATTTTTAACAAAGGGGGATACATTCTGCAACATGACAGTTTGAGTGATTGCTTTCCATTTCAGTTCAGGATGAATGACGAATAAAGGTCATATGTTTCGAAGCACGGAATGTCGCAACACGCAAGACCGCATGCCCTGAGGGCAGAGTAGCATAGAGACTCTAGACTAGTGACATTTTATCAAATAAAGCCGCGACGCTTTTTTAGCAATTGAAAAAATGTATCGAAATGTCGAACCACTGCTCTTAAAACGGTGAAGGAAAACATCGTGAGGAAACTGGCATGTCCCAGAACTAAAAAATCGAAGACGTGTGGACATTCACTTACCCGCACTAGGCCCACACCTCTCTCACATAGAAAATGCCTGTGTCCCAGCAGTGGGAACATTAGATGGCTGATGATTATCGAAATGTCACTTGATCATTTTGGCAAAAGTACTTTGATCGGTGACTCGCATCATATCAACCAGAAAGAAGTCTACTAGTAAATATATATTAACATTTTTGTTTATTAGGGTTGGTCGGTGACTCACTAAACCAGAAGGAAAAGAAATCTACAAGTAAGTATATAATTATAAATGAATAAGATTTTTTTCTATGTCTATTCTTAAGTGAGCTAGCTAGTGGAGGTTAGTAATAAGAAACAGATTTATCCAAATTTATCTAGTAGTAGTAGTATGTATTTGAATAGGACAGCCGAAATTAATCGTTTCTTAGCAAACTTTCACCACAGAAACAACTCACAAAAGCCTTAGAAATCCTAAAGGATGACGAACGGATATGAGTGATACACCCTTTATTCTCAATTAAGCCCATATCAGCATGAAAATCAATTTCAATTAAGGAAGCAATACCTCGCAGAATCTCGAATATAAGCCACCATCGAAGGGAAACAATAAATCATTTTCTATAGATGGTTTAACCAGGTGCACAAGAGAAATGGATTTTGTACGTTTGTATATTTTTCGTCTATTTGGTGCGGTCTATGAGTCGATATAACCATCCACCTTACCTAGTGAGGTTTACTTGGTGAGGTAGAGACCCGAGGCGTAGGCAGAAACTACAGAACGCCACCTGCTATGATACTTACAAATTATCTAAAATCGTATTTTTAAACTATGTGCCTGCTTATCTTAGCTAACTATAGACCTATTTCGCTTCTGAGCACACTATCCAAAATAATTGAAAAGGTAATTATTGTAATGTTACTTAGGTACCTTGAACAAAACAGTCTGGCTGGGCATCAGTTCGGTTTTCGCGCTGGCATGTCCACGGAGGAAGCCGCCACGTATCTTATTCATCACTGTTGATGCTGTAATTAGCAAAGTTGATGAAGGGCTAAAGTACGTTAATGTCGAACTTGCAATAGCCTTCGACAAGTTTCCCGGCCGATATAGCAAAAAAGAACTGGAGGCGTTCGGGATCAGAGACTTATCTCAGGGTGGTTTAAGTCCTACTTAGGAGAGCAAAAACAGCATGTCCGCATTGGTGAATATGTCAGTGATTTTGCAGATGTTGGTTACGGCGTGCCCGAAGGCTGTGTCCTAGGCCCTACGTTATTCCTAATCTACATTAACGACGTATATTTAAAAAACTGCTTGTGCCAATCATTACTATGTTACTGTTTGTCAGTCTGGGGAGAAGCTAACAAAACAACAAACAAATATTCCTGGTGGTATTCAACTGATGTTCTATATTCGGAATGTAGCGTCCTCTGAGTGAGGCAATTGTTTATCGTTACTACATTAATACGCTTTCACTGGGATGCTAAAGAACCGGCTCGCCATTCATCCAGAACGCTAAAATGTGATTGACCTTGATTTCACACGCAGATCCTTTGCTTTTCTTGGGTCCTATCTCTATTCAAAATTACTACTCTAACAATAGAACTATAATAGTCTTAACTTACAGACGTTTTAACAATGCTAAATTTATATGACTGCATCTCTTAAAATATAACCAAACGGAAGATGTTTTGCACATACAGTCCTACAATTGGGACATAAATAGCAAAACTTAAGCATATACATATACTCCACACTCAACCCTACATACTTCAGTAAGTATAAGTATTTATACCAATGATATTCAAATAAACAGATATGTTATGAGCGCGCGCATTATGAAGACTCGAATAGGTCACAATTGTTACCTTCAGTCTTTAGTTTATGTCACGCATGGCGAAGAGCGATAGGCTTTGTTGAAACAAAAACAAAATAAAAAAATGTCATCGTGTGTATTTAGAAATTGTACCAATTATGATACCAAAGTACATAAAACAGAAGGGATCTAATACCATATGTAAGTACGCAATACGCCTCAATTTACTAATTTATAAAATATTTTTCCTAATATTCTGATATTTGGATGTTAGAAAAAGATAACAACATTGGTGGTCAGAATAATGTTTGTTTACATTCACACGCAAGTGACAAACTCTAGCTGTCTCTTTTTTTCTTGTTGGTTTTATCAAGCCATCCCTTTCGACTTGCAGTGAAATGTCAGATGAATGAAAAGTGTGTATATGTGTCCTGCCGCTGCTGCGCGGAACAGTTTTTCCAATTGTTTTGTGAGTGTATAACGTATCTGTTTATTTGAATATCATTGATTTATACACATATACTCACCCAAAAGCAACTTAAACTCTATGCATATATTAAATAATAACCTCTTATTATCTACATTACAACTAAGTTTCATCTCTGTGTAATTGGTTTAACTAACTAGTGAACATGCTTGCCTTACCTACCTAGGAAGAGACTGGACCCCACAACACAGGGAATCCTAGTGCGGGGTCCAGGGAACACCTAGCACTTAAGAACCTGATGTAATGTAATATCGGTTAACTTTTGTACTGTGTAAAAATGAAAGGAATAAAGATTTGATTTATTATTATTCTTATCTCGGAAAACTCAGACCTTGAAAATACTTAATTTTACACCAAATAATTAAACTAAATGGATACACTTAAACCTCTTTACGAATTTTTTATAAAGTAAAAAAAATTACTCCAGCTGGCCTTTAATCTTACTAATATTATAAACGCAAATTTTTGGATAGGTGTTTGTTAGTTACTCAATCACGCCAGAACGGCTAGACAGATCTGGATGAAATTTGGCACAGATATAGATTATAGTCAGGAATAGTACATAAGATATTATCCCTACATATATACTTTTTATCCCGGGAATATATTCCCTCGGGATAATTTGCGACTTTCAAGCGGGCAAAGCCGCTGGCAGAAGCTAGTTAAAATATAAAAATTACTCAATTACTCCAACTGGCCTTATTTTTATATATAAAATAAAAAATTAACTTTGTCGTCCAAAAAATATGTTTAAGGACTGTAATTTATTTGAAAAATGAGCTCCAGTCGTGACCATTTTGTCACAAAAAGGCACGAACGAATTTAATAAAAGCTTGGTCGTCTGTATCAAAATAGTTTGCAACATGTTTTGCGGTTTCATCTTAGGCTCAGCTTTTACCGAGAGGCGATACAATATGGAACTTTATTTACTACTCGCAAAGGTACACATTTCATTGAGAGAAATTAGACCAATAGAAAACACCCTGTGGCGTCGTGAAACAACAGCCCCCCTTACCAACTTACAAACGTTTCTTAGCGAATCTCTTTCTATAGTCGGTAACAACAACACCTATTTGTATGGTCTGACCACGTGACTTAGCTTTCAGATTTGTGACATTCCCATACATAATTAGTTTTCTACTAGCGTTATCGATTGTAGATTGTAAATTTGGCTACAGGTGCTGGCATTTTAAAGCGTCGTCGCGGCGCTTGGCGTATTAGTGTGAAGTGACCCTTTGTAAAAACCTCAGCAAGCCTAGCCCGAACAACTTTTTGGGACTTTATTGTTAGTGGGTACAAAAAACAACCTCAAAAGAAGTTGTTTCGTATTGCGACTTTATGTATATTCACGTTATTTTTATCTATTTTTAACTACATCATGCAATACTTGTATGTCCGGATCCTATATTAAAATCAGAGAGTATAGTTATATCTTTACGTTCAGTTTTTATCAAACATTAGTTACTACCTACCCACACTTCAGAAAGACTTCGTAATAAATTTTATAAAAAAATATTTCTAAAGAGATTGGATAATAAAAATAATCCACAAATTAAGTATAAATATTATTACTACTCTAATGAAAAAACGCTTTGAAGGAGCTACTAGAAGTTTATTAAAAACATCGAAGAAGCTCTGAAATTAATAAATGTCTAAGCAAAATTAATGTAAAATACATGTAACATGCTACATTTAAGGATAGAAATGGATTATTAAAAATAGTCGTGTGGCACTCGGGGACTGCCGCGGTAAAGCTATTGCATAGCATTTATTCTAGATCCAGTCCTGGAAAATGCATCAAAAAAATTAAAAACGTTAAAAACTCGAAAACGTAGCGAGCCAAACCCGCATTTATTTACGATTAATAAAACAAAAATACCCTTATTCACATTGAAATAAGGTCGCTTTTCTTTGACAAGCAAAAGTGACCCTTATTCTCATTAACATAAGGTCCACATTGATCACCATTGTCACAGAAACAGCTCAGAGAGACCGATAAAAGGCAAAAAAATTACGACCAACAAAAATTTTAAAACCCTCATATCTCAGAAACGGTTGGAGTTAGCGCATTTCTGACAAAAAATTTGCCCCCCTGCCGCCCGCTACTTCATCCAGGAGAACAAGATAGGATTTACCCCCCCCCCCCCTCTTAACCGTTTACCTCCCCCCGCAAAAAAATTTTTCATTCTAAAAATACCAACACGGAAATCGAAAACACGTGCAACAAACCTCCCCCCCCCGCCCCCCTGCCCCTCACCACTCAGATTCCACAGAATTCAAAAACCTTATTAAAAGTCAAAGTATCACCGCCGTGCCCGTCGGAGTGGGGAGCGTGAGGTTTTTTCGTTACGGAATTTCTGGATTCGGTCCCCGCGCTCAAGGCCCGCGATAGAAGCTATGCAATAGCTTAAAAAAAGGTAAGAATTAATAGAAAACGTTATTAGAATGTGTACAAGATAGCAATTTACCGACAGCTACAAAGCTTAGAAACATTCCACCAATTTACCAATTACAAACATATTTCCAGTAATTGGTAGAAAGTTTCTTCACATATTTCAAATTACTTTATAATACAACACCCTCTCATTTTTTGCACATAAAATTGCCTTTATTTTCTTTCTACGTATATTTCAGCTACTGTGGTTAAACGTCTGTGTAATAGCAACTCATCAGTCAATAATTCCAGACAATTTATATGTATTGTGATTTTTTATGGCATCATTAAATATATTTTATTGTTGCTTAATATAAATAGATGACCCTTTACTTGAACCTGTTCGAATAATGACACTGACAAGAAACAAGTATTGTGCCTTTCAGAGAACTCCAATTGGCTATTTAAAGAAGCCTGAAATGCGCCCTTTGGTTTATGTATATTTTAAAACTGATAAGAAGATTGGGCGAATGAACGTGAGTCCCAAAAATTGTACTTCTTCTTTTTGTTGGACATTGTATTGTGCCTTTGACAGTCGTTTTCCAGGTAACTCATGTCAAAATGTATAAATCAGTTTTTGAAGCTATTTGTGGAGTACGGAGAAATATTCACGAATTTACATGGCTTTGTTGGTAGGTAATTAATCATAATGGTAGTAATCAGTAGATCTCTCGATCGCTTTCCTTACATGAAAACTGAGTTAGTGAGAGATAGTAAATGGTAACTGTAGATAATTTGATTATAACGATATTGATCCGAGTTAATTCGTAAAGCTCCTTCACACGAGCTATTGAGAAGCAAATATTATCAGGCTTAATTGTTGCCCTCATATTAACAGTCGGTATGTTCCAAGGTCATTGAGTAAAAAGCGCGACTCTTGTGAGAATGATCCCCAATCAACAAGTTCCTTGAGAATTAAACGTCGGTAATTAATCATAAAATACTATAATTTTTTTAAATCAATTGTTTTTCTACAAGAAGATGAGTAGGTTCTATGTATACCATACAAATAGGGCATGCAACCCGGTTATCCAAATTATCCGGATATCCGGGCAAATTTAAAATCCGGGTAACATGTATTTCTATTCGGATAATATGAGTACTTATTTTTGGGAGTGGTCCTTGATAACAAATAGACGTACAGTTCAGTCATCTGCCAATACGAATATGTAGCCTTAACATAAGCTGCAACAGCCGCAAGGCAAATCCGTTAAGGCATTCATAATTACTAACACTGATATTAGACTGTCAGTTTTTTGTTTTATTTTGTTTGTGTGTGCTGTGTTGTGTCAAATAAATGACTTTTATTATTGCTTTCTAATTTCTTATCGATTATGTTTTATTGGATTGTTTTTTAGGCCCTAAAAAACAATCCAATTATTATTATTTTTTCTCGTCCTGGATAATAAATTTATATCCAATGGATCAATGCTTCATCCTCCAGTGGATCAAGGGGCACAGCGAATTCCTAGGTAAAAACGCCCCAAAAGAATTAACAAAGAAGGGTTACTAGATTGTAGGGCAATCACGGCCCATACCCACTCCTCCCCTAAGATCCTAAAAGTTCCGTTCATAGATTCACCAAATGGCAACTGAACTTCATTTCCACAAATAGTCAAGGGTAACAGACTTTATGCAGTCAAATATGGTTATTCCCAATGTGTAATGTTGGGCGCACGGTTGGCGTAGTGGTTGAGCGATTGACTGCTACGCTGCGTGTCGCGGGTTCGATTCCCGCACGGGACAAATATTTGTATGACCTACAAATAGTTGTTCCGGCTCTGGGTGTTTGTGTATGTAAGTTTATATGTTTGTAAACGCACCTACGATACAGGAGAAATTCCTAGTGTGGGGCAAAGCTTAAAAATATATATATATATATATATATCCGCGGTTAAATAATGGACAACCTAAGAATAGGATCAATTACTGTCCATTGCCCTCTATACAAACATTTCTTTTAACATAGGCGCCACACACAGTCCATGTTGCAGAGACTGCTTCATCGCCGACGAACCATTAAGAAGTCACGGCCTCACAATCTAGAAAGTGAGGCCGTGTCTTCTTAACGCCCAAAAATCTTCGGAACGCTACTGTCACCCTACGAAGCCTGTGATGCCCCCCAGGAAGCAACTGTGCTCCTGTATAAAGCTAGGCTGGCTATGTTAGCAACGACCCCGCGCACAACAGACCGATTAGGCATCTTATTTGAGATATTGGAATCCCCACTACTATCTTTTTTTGTTTACGGGGGGAAACATTCAAAAGGCGCCTGAAATGTTGGGGTAAAGACCAGGGAGTGTGGGATTTTTATCTCAATAAAACCACCCCGGTGATCACCATCATCACGTAAAAGGGAACCCGTGACCTCTGAAAAGACCACTCCGGAACCCCATCTGTGAAACGCGTGATAGTGCACATCCCTGGAGAGATTAATAATACACCTCCCCTGAGCCTCGCTGTGCACGGCAGCACGTGATCACTGTGCCACCGTCTTTCCTGGAGGCACTTGGTGGCAAACAGAGTCCCCAATCTGACCGCCCATGACCCCGGAGTCCCACATGCCTATGGAGCAGGCGGGGTTTCGGCGTTTTAGGCATCGAGGCGGTTGCCTCAACGACGCCTTCTTCTCCGAGCGGGATCGGCCCTCTCACGATCCCTCTCGGCAGCCTCTTTCTGTACCATCACGGTCTCACAGAAGGAGGCCATTTCCCAGCAGTTTTTTGTCTCTGCCAGCATGGCTCTCACAACTGCTGGCAGAAACAGGTCTCGGCCGATCCTGGCAACCAAGACCTGCCACTCAGAGGCCCACGCAGGGCACTCCTCGAGCGTGTGCTGTGCAGAGTCAAGGTCGCCGCCGCAGTGGTGGCAATTTGCCGTGGTCTCTCGCCCAATCCTATTCAGGTACTCACCGAAGCAACCGTGCCCGATGAGTACCTGAGTGAGCCTGTAGGACATGCGCCCTTCTCTTTTCAGCCAGGCTATGAAGTGCGGCAGGACGGCGTCGACAACGGGCTTGCGCGAAAATTGCGGCTGCAGTAGTCACTCGCGCCACCGCTCAAGCTCGTGTCGCCATTCCTGCCGCCTCAGCCTTACTACAGCGATTGCTGGCACGCTATCACCATTCTAGCGGATGGCGCGTATTCGGTTATAAACCCTCGCATCCATGTCCGCCAGAATGTCCAGTGGAGGAAAGCGTGCCAGGATAGTTGCCGCCTCAAAGGATACCGTACGGTAACCTCGTGCGATACATATGTCCATTTTCCGCTGCAGACTATTAATTTTAGTCCTTCAGCGTCGGACACCTGATAATCTGCTTGACCAAACAGGTGCCCAATAAAGGACCATCGATCGCATGAAACCCGCGTAGAGGCGGCGAACTTCCTCCCGTGGTCCCCCGAGGTTAGGTCCTACTTGGACTTGTACATCTCCAACTGTCACTGACGAGCTGGGTACCCCGCACCCCCCACTACTACCTACTACTAGTACTTTCAACATGTTATTTTCTTAAATTTTAATATCCAATAATATACTAAAATACATACATACATTTTAATATCCAATAATATACTAAAATACGTACAATGAAATAGCTTTCCGTAATTATTAACATTCCATTGAGTAATTGCTAAGTTTTCATTCCTTGAGTAGATCGCCGGAAGGTTTTGTAGAAAAGCAATCTAATAAAGCCACGTATGTCGTTATTGTAAAGCTAAAATTACAGAGATCTTAAAGTAGAAGAGTAATAAGATGAAAGAGAATTTCAATTATGTTTCTTGATCGATTGTTAGAAGTTTTAATCAGTGACTTTCTGGGAAAACTGAAATTCCATTCCATACAACGGTATTTTGTGAAAGTTAAACCCTTTTTGGCATAGCGTTAAAACTAAGGGATAAAAAGGTTTTCGAACATATGAAAAAAATGTCACGTAGATTTTCTCTAACTTCGTTTATAAATGACTCTTTACAGTGATATTTACTGGGATATAGCCCGAATAAAACTTAATGAAAGCAGAGAAGAGGGATGGAGTAGGCACTGCTCAGCGAGTAGCACACATCACAGTTAAACATCGTGTTAATCCATTAAATACAGCTTTTTATGTTTGTATCGTGTTCCACAATGTGAATGTGTAACCACTCCACTAACGATGCTCCATCTCCTGTCCTGCTCCCTTTGCACAAACACCAGCACCATGAGAGACCTTTGCAAAGTCAGCGCTCCGGCTGGCGACGTTGCTGAGTTCTAGCAAAGCACAATATAATTATGAATTAACTATTTAAACATGGAAACATTGACACGAAGAAGAATTAGAAATATAACTCAAGTTTGTATAATAATAATAAATACGAATATTTACTGTTTAAATAGGACAATGTTACAATATTTTGATATTGCCCCCAAACTAGGCGAGCCTGTATCTTGGGTACCAGTTATGAGGGTTTACCATTAAACATTTTTAAAACGTGGTCGGTAACAGAAAAATTATAATTAAAATGACAGAAAAACATAAAGGTTGCAACAATAAAATATATTCTCCAATAGTAATAAAAACATAAATTAAAACGGTAATTTGTGAGTATGTGTATGAACGTATTTACCACAATAGATCCCAATGGGTCGAAGTGTCCGAGTTATTTCTCAACCCCTAAAATAGATGTGTATGAACGTGCGTACGTAAGAGTTTACGTGAGATGTAAGTAATTGCGTACATCTTCATAGGTAGATATATATATATGATTGCAAAAAAAACTACATAGGAAGATTAATCTACTTATAATTACTTACAGATTCAATCTGGCTATTAAACTGAAAAGATCATCAACTTTTTAGACGAAAAAAACTTCACAGAACCGTTTTATCAAATAATACAGATTTAAATTAGTTGGTGTGCTAAAAGTTGTCAAACTCAATCGATTTATATAAAAGGGTCAAGATTCCAGAATATTCTTTGATCTGACTAACGCTCAACTTAATACTTTTTCAAAGTAAATTATTTCTGTAAATGATCTGAAATACTTTATCTGTAGAATTAAGCACAAGAAGTTTTAAAAACTTTGAAAGCTGAGATCGTTTTTGTAAAGTGGGTATTTATATTAAGGACGTTGCAAGCGTAACGTATTTTATCTATCCGGACGGAACGGGATGATTTATTTTAAAATATCGTTTCTTACTGTACGGTGAAACCATACACAAATAATAATGCACTTACGCTTAATCGTGCATTTTTACCTCATTTCAATAATTGATATTAGTAGAGCATTCAGTACTCGATTAGCGGTCATCGCGTGTGCTCCCTCGCTCCTTTGTATTACTAAACCTATGGTCCAGTTATATATTTAATTTGACTTTATAAGCAGCAGTATCATTTAGCCATCTTTCTAACTTTCACATTGGTCCTTCGAGCCATCGGGCGGGACCTCGTGAGTGTTAGTATTCGTTTTTCTTTGGGAAGTAACGTGTATTAAGTAACTTGTGAGTGAACTCATCCAGGAATCAGCATATTGAATTGCAGTGATACGTGTGAACTGTGGATATACTTTCGTAATCGCAGTAATTTAGCAAAGCGTTTTTAACAAAACCCTAGCAGCACTGGGTGGCGTTGCAAAATTAGTTAGCAAGAGCACCGTCCTTAAGCATACCAAGCAGCGGGACATCAGTGCCTCTAAGCAGCAAGCAGCACATCGGTATTTAAGCAACAGCAGCACTCGGTATCTACAGCAGCAGGGTGACAGAGCCTAGCTACATCGGAGCAGCAGTGTTTGGAGTCCAACCAGCGGTAATCGAAAGCCAGTTTCGAACAAGTAAGATCTTTCCTTTTTATCATCATAAACAAACTAGCAGTATAAGGAGGAGCTTTACTACCAGCAACTTGAACTTCGCTAGTCAATCAAGAAAATACCGATAAATATAAAAAAGGATAGCGTCGATAGGAAATCGGACGACTATTTTAAAAGGCGACCAGAGTTGTTAAAGAAGTATTGCTCAGATTTTCAGGACAATCATTTAGCTATCTGTCAACATGGGGACAAAGATCATTCAAATTTTATAAATTCCGAGCATGAACAGACTAGCAGACTTTATACAGCAGCCAAGTTTCTCATCATTTAACAACGCCAATAAATGTCAAGCAAGCTAACGCCTATGAAATCCATTAAGGGTACTCAACCAATACAGGAGCAACTAGAGGACGCCCAACTAGCAGAAGCAGGATCAAAGGTTTAGTAATACAAAGGAGCGAGGGAGCACACGCGAAAATGCTTATGCAAGAGCATACTTCACAATGCATACAATTTCACTTTTTTTAAACATGGCGGTAGTCTATTGTGACGAATTGATATTAATTATATTCCAACTACTATTGTGTGGAAGGCCGCGGCATTGTCTCCGATACAATATCTCTCAGTGAATACATGGCATAAACACGTGGTGTTTACCAAAACAAATGTTTCTGAAACAATGTTTATAAACAAATGTTTCTCAATAAATACATGGCTTTAAGTAGATAGTACCTATGATATTTAATCAGACCATAAGTTTGCTGTCAAGCTGTCAACTACGAAGCTTTGATAAAGGGACAAAGTCTTATTGTGGAATTGAGGATGAATTTCAAATTTTCTTTACGGAAATAGCATAATAGCAGTAATAGGATGTTTTCCTAAGTCAAATTGGGTTCAGCCTTGTATCACGCATATTCTTGTAAATAGCTATGAGAATTAAAAAGCGATGCATTGTAGGTATTATTTTGCGGTGGGATGTATGTAGATCACGAAATTGTTTAACAAGAGGTAGGTTCAGTTTCTTTAACTTAGAAAGTACAACTTATTCGTAAGAAGTTGGCAGTTATTCGTATACTTAGGTAACTAGACCATAATTTTACAAACTTTCTTTTTGTGATGCTACGAAAGAACGCCTTCGGAAAGTTTGTCAATTTGTTTTTTATTGTTTAACCTTTTCATGACCCTTAATTGTTTTAATTGGTACCTACTTCTGAGTAGTACTACGGTACGGTAGTACATTTTAAATACAAAAACAAAAAGTATAACACGCACACTCACTAAAGAGTGCAAATTAGTAAGTTGCCAGTTGCTTAGAAATAGCTCTGGCAGAACGGCGCGTCGCGTCGTGACTGTGCGACAACGACACAACGTCCGATTTTATACAAGTATCTGTATTTGATTTATCATTTTTATGAATCGTCATCACATCATTGTCGCATCGTGCCTGTCTGCAGGAGACCATAATCGAGCCATGCACTCCATTGTTCAGGTTCAGGTTCATCAACCTCTAAAACCATAACAATTAATTAAATTATTCCTAACTCATGACAGGACGACGTCATCAAAACTTGATGAGCTCTCGTAGCATTCATTATTAATTAATATGGTGTCATTTCGTTGTAATTTGGCATACGATGCGTGGGTACGCTCGTTCGGAGCTAATCAATTGATCATGTAATACATTGTTCTTGAATTAGAATTTGTTTAGTCGTACAATGTACCCACGCTATTTATTATTATTGAGTACTAAATTCTGAAAACAGCTTCACTGGCGTGAAAGTCGGGCTCATAATCTAAGGGAACATATTCCCAGGATAAAAAGTATTATTTATCAGTGTTTCATCTGAATACGTTTAGCTGTTAAGACATGTAACGGGAACAAACAGACAGACCATCAGAGTTACTTTTGCATTATTCATATTATGATGTATGTGTAACAGTATACTTGCTAGGTTCATGTTCTCAATGATACTCAAAGAGATAATTTAATTTAAAGGGTAACATTCAGAGTCAATGACATGGTAAAAGTTGTTTATATTCATGAATACCGTTTCCCCCTAAAATATTGCCATTCCCAGTAAATTAAACTTCACCCTGTATACGAATGTTCAAGGATGTTGCTTCTATTGTATTCCATTGAATGACTTTCAGATAAAAAATAGAAATTTCGAAAGCATTTGAAAAGCCGTAAATTTTATCCAAATTAACACACAACTTTTTTTTTATTATTTAACGATAGGCTGGCGTTTGACCACTATCATGCCCGATGGTAAGCGATGATGTGGTCTATGGTGAAGCATGCTTGCCTAGAAATAACCTATTCACTTTTGACTTAAATACCTCAAGGTTGTAGCTATAAGGAAACACAGATTCTGGCAGGGAATACCACTCCTTAACTGTGCGCACAATGAAAGTATTAGCAAACCCTTTGTGCGTATGGGTGGGAGGTCCATTGTCCACCATGTACCGATGGCGCATTGCCGTACGTTTTGTAGTCCGGTGATGGAAAGGGTTAGGCAAAATAAAATGTGAGTTCCATCGCACACTCCCCAAAATGTAACTGATAAAAAACTGACAGCCTGGCAACTCGGCGTCGATGTTCGAGGCCTTAGACCTTTGACGCGACCAGTGCATCGTGGCCAATAAGCCTCTTGGCCCGTCTGCTAATCGACTCAAGAGCATTAAGCTGGTATTTGGCAGATCCATCCCAGAGGTGAGAGCAGTACTCCATGCATGACCGAACTTGCGCTTTATACAAGGCTAGATTCATGTTCTAAATCATGAAGTCTAAAAAGCGATTTAGAAATTGGCAGTTCAAAACAGCTGTTTTGGCGTGAAATACCGTCTCACCTTTACAGGGATCTCCAACTTTTTTGCAAACAGCTAAGCTTTTTGCTCTATGAATGGACCGAAATTGAGAGTCAATGTCAACGTAACACCAAGAAGTTCTAGATGGTCCGCTAAAGACACGGGAACAACGGGAAGATGGAGCGGGTGGCATTGACTATTTTTAGCGGAAAAAAGACACAACTGGGTCTTAGCAGCATTGATACTGACCAGATTGGCATCACCCCATTCGCAGCCCGCCTTCAAGGGCAGGTTCAAGCGTTCAACCATGGCCTCCCGGGGAGACCGAATCTGAAGCCCAGTAGCCCGTGCGCCGGACACGTATCTCACAGCAGCAGTGCTGTCGTCTGCATACCCAAAAGTGCGAAGGTTTTAGCAGTACATTAATGTGAGGGGACTCCGGCGTTGATATCTAAATGAGCAGACCAGTAGCCATCGAAAAACACTCAGATGAATCGATCTCTTAGGAAGTCCGCAAAACCAATCACACAGACCACTAGGCAGACCGAAGGAAGGAATCTTACCTATAAGGCTTTCGTACCAGACCCTGTCAAAAGGCTTCGAGATGTCGAGAGAGACGCCTAGCTGCGCTTCCCCGCGTTTCTCGATGGCCTCACTCCAGATGTGAATGGCATACGCTAGAAAATCCCGAGTGGACCTAAATCGGCGGCAGCTGTATTAGCGGTTACTGAGGATTTCGTTCGCCTCTAGTTATGCCAGGAGCTTGCTGTTGAGTACACGTTCCATAATCTTACAGAGCATGGGTGTTACAGAGATGGGTCTGTAGTTGGCCGAGTCAGCCTAACTGTCCTTTTTGGGCACGGGCTGTAAATTGACCTACTTCCAAGCGTAGGTGTGTTAAGATCAGAGACAATTCAGGCGCACAGGTTTTAAGTACAATTGCTGGTATCCCGTCGGGGCCACTGGCTATAAGAATAAGAATAATTTATTAAAAGTAAATACGTTCACAAAAATGTACATTAGGTGCAGTAGTATTATTTCTAAAACAATGGTATAAATAGTGCTTATATGTAAACTATAAAAACAATATTTTATTACAACTGCAAGATTATATACAAGAATTTCTATTTTTGGTAGGGACCTGCCTGATATAGGTTCTTTCAAACCTGTGTTTCAGGCCATCACTTTTCATAAAGCAATAATTGGGTCATAAAATTATTAAATAAAATTTGCCTATTAACAAACACAAAAATACATAAATTGGTACAAAACATAAAAAAAGAAACAAAAAATAAAAAGTAAATAATTTAAGTATGTACAAGTAGATATGAGGGCATATCATATTAAAACAACAATTTCTAGAAGTTTTTCTGTGTTTTTGTAATTGAGTGTCCCTAAATAATCTGTTAAGGTAAAGCAACATTTTTTATATGTTAAGCTATAAACATCGAGTAACTTGTTGAGTCTATTATACAGAAAAGGTCCTAAAAATACATAAAACCGATTAATAAAAGCATGTTTGGTCTGTGGCATTGTGCATACCAGATCCTTCCGTCTCTTGTCGGATGCAACTGGATCATAGGGAAGTGCAATGTGCTGTTGCATTATTGTGTGAAAAATAAATAATTGGCGTACTGTAAGAACATTACATGCTTTGTAGAGCTGCTGTGTCGGAAATCGAAAAGGGCGAAAGGTAGCAACCTTTAGAATTGCTCTTTGAGCACGTTCTAGGGGGAGTAAAATGGAATTAGCCGCGCCATCCCAGGAAGTTATACAGTAGGTAAGAATGGATTGACATAACGCTAAATAAATCTGCTTAATTAATTTAAAGTCAGCTATGTAAATTCTTAAAAACATATATTAATATGTTCACACCAAGGCCGAGCAGCACCATACGGACGTACCTTTGATGGATTCGAGTGTCCGACATACTGGTCTTACATCCAACAGGAGAAGGAGCAGGCTGGGCGCCACCAGAATTCAGACGCGAAGATGCCGCAAAAAGGGAGGCAAACAAGTTTGCCATTTCCTCAGCGGAGTGGGCCAGTGGCCCGTCGGGGTTTCGCAGCAATGGTAGTGACGGGCGACAGAAGTTTGATTCGACGACTTAGCCAGAGACCAAAACGTTTTGCCACCCGCTGGGTATGAAGCAAGTTTGTTCCCGATTCTGCTAATGTAGTCAAACCGTGCTCTTCAAATCATCTTATTGCAGAACTTGGCATCCGTGTTGAAAGCTCTCTTCTTCTGACTCACGTCATTTGCTTTCACGTTCGAGCGTCGACCCATGCATGGTGCCACACTCGGCTCCAAACCATGGTCATCCGACATTAGACATTGCTACGTCAGATAATGGTATATAATACTCCATCCCCCGACGCCACAAATCTATCACGGCGTCAGTGCACGACGATGGATCGCCCGAAGAGAAGCAAGTGGGCTACCAAGGATAGCATGCGAAGAAAGATTGCATCCCATCCCAATCTGCCGACTTGTACCGCCATACCCACCAGGCGCCTGTTGAGAATAGACAGACACAGAGTTCACCAGACAGTGGTCCGAACTAACCAAAGGTGAAGATATCGACACTGAGTATTGCCAGTGCAAGCTTGCGCGTCCCTCGTTCAGCATAATCAGTGCACTATAAATAGGAAAAGATACTCTGGGTGGTGGGCATTAAAGTTCCCTAGTAGCACTAATTGGACGCGAGGGAACCGCTGCTGTGCCGCATCAGCCGCCTCACTGAGGTACCTTCTCTGTGAGCCTGGTGTTTACCTAACCTCCGCTGTGCAATGATAGACACAGGCGTAGATAATCTTATCCAGCCCTGCGTCCACCAGAACCGACAGCACTGAAATCTGGAGTCCTCATAATTTTCACAAGAATTTGGTTTCTATTTCAGTAGATACTTTAATAAAACTATAGCAAAAAAAAGCCTTCAAAAACAAAGTGTAGGTACTTTGTTTTTGAAGGCTATTTTTCTATAGTTTTTGAAGAAGAACAAGAAAGAAGTTTCAAAACTAAACATTTACTTTGAAACTTACAAAAAAAACATAAGAAACTGAACAGCTGGATCTAACTACGTAATAGTAGCTTTTCAGAAATTTCTTGATTGGAGTACCTACGACCTACTCCTAAATGAATACCTACAATTCATCCATTTTTAAATCTCATAGCTACAAGAATATATGCGGGATAACAATCCCACCGCACTCTTCCCAAACCACTGCAATTTCCTGTATGCCAGAATCAACAGTAGTGACCACCAGAAAAGCGCCGACAAAATCAAGCTCGATGAAGTCCCGGCGAATGAATTTAACTGTCTTGGATCCCGCAAAGAAATTAATTAGAAAAGTATAACAGAGGAGTAGGAAAAAGTATATGCGGGATACATAGCCAAACCCAATTTGACTTAGGAAAACTTCCATTACTGCGATTATTTATTATATTTCCGTAAAACCATTTTGAAAGACATCCCCGACTCCACTATAAGATTTTCTCCCTTCATCAAAGCTTTGTACTTGACAGCATCATTCAATTCAATGACGTAGATACTAAACTACTCAAAACAAAATAAGGACCACCCGATAAGTTGCAATATAAATAGGAATAACTTTTATTTCCTAATCATAGTTATCTGTCTAACCTATGTTATGGATTGTTATAAGTATCGCTAATGTTTCTAATGTCAAATGATATCAAGTGGATACTCATGAATTTTCTTTTATAGTGATATTTGAGTGTAGGTACATAAAATTGACGCCTAATTTTACTTTCAAATTTTAATCTGTGTTTCTTAAATTTTTTGTGCAATCAGTTTACAACGCTTTTTTAATCGCATAATGGCATACATTTGGAGACACATGGATTCAAATTCAGCCACCACAGATATCACTTTGATCCTGGAGGGTTATAATAGTTAACGCGCAGTTAGTTTTTTTTTTAGTTTTTCGATTCCATGAGGACTAACAATACTCACGAGGTTGCCTCGTTCTGCAGTTAACTGCTGCACATCGTGCAAACGAGTTCACTAGAGAAATCACTTTAATTACTACTACTACTACCTAAGATTGGGCTGCAATGCTTTTTATTGACGAGTGAAGGGAAAACGAATAATTTCGAATACTTTCGTATTAGGAACAAGGACAGCGGCTTGGGATGCTATAACTGTATATAAAATGAGCTTATTATCTTTTTTATTGGCTCACAAACAAATATCACCGAGGGGCAATGTTAGGCTATAAAACCACAGAACAGGAAATCATGCTCCCAGCATTACGCATTTACGGCAGCGGCAGCAAAATGTAATAGGATTTTATTCTATGACTACCCAAAATAACAGTTGTTTTGTAAAACTGACACGTTGTTCCAATTTGTTCGAAAGTAGGGTAGTGGCACTTTGCGCGTAAAATAATAAAGAAGGATGTATGCTTCTTAATATTTTGGTCATCTTTTGTCACAGGAAATTGTTACCAGGCAGTCTCTGGAGGGTTTGGACAGGTTATTTGTGTTTTTGTCAACACAATGGCTGGCGAGATTGTGAATGTTGTCGTATTCTCATACCTACAGCCAGTTCTCATAACGTGATGAGTATTTGATGAGTATTTGTTATGCTCAGATCAAACAGTAAACAGATAGAGCGTACGGAACAAGAGAGTGCAACCACAAATACAAATTGAAAAACTAATACAATCTCGCGTTAGTACGAAACTATGCGTCGCACTGCTTACACGTCACAAGTGATTTATTATTTTATGTGTAAAAATGCCGTCTTGTATCTTTAAACATTGCAAAAGTTGTTACAAAAAACAAAAAATAGAAGATGTAATATCTTTCCACAGGTAACTTGGATTATTTTATAGTTTTCATATTGATTTACCCACTAATATTTACGGCTCACTCGGAACACAAAATATTGGCAGTAATTGGTTGGTGTTGCCAGTTTACATCGAAATAAGTTTCCTTGAATTAGAGAAATGTACATGGGGCGTAGGAAGATCGATTATTTTTATACATTTATACAGAAAAAAATTGTTACTAGTGTGCAATTATTTTTTGTGGTTCAGTATCAGTAATGGAACACATTCCCATTAATTGTTCAATACCTTTTTTATATCCGATTTGAAATCTATAAAATATGGACACAATCTATTCGTATAAATATAATTCAATGAACCAGTGGCACGCGGTGGAGCTATGACAGGGACGCGGGGTACCCGGGGGGGTATAAGTGGTAATATTCAACCTTCGTTGACCATTTTTGCATTCATTTTTGCTTAGCCGAAATCTTTTGGAGCCTTGTTTTTTGTTCATTTTTTTACATAATTCTTACAAATTTTAGCTTCATAGATTGGGTTTGCACATACTCAATTTACAGTTATAATATTTTCACATTTTGCCATAATTAAAAAGTTTCTAGTACAAAAACAGAAAAAGTTCCGGTTTGTTTACATTTTCATTGTAATGATTAGCGATTATCTCGTAAACGCGTAAACCGATTTAGGTGATTCAAACGGATAAAATGACACCAACATCATCAAAATATCTCAACAAACAAAAATCACATTTTTAAGTACCTCGCGTAATTATTCAACATATATGATATCACTTAAACTAAAAAACTATCTATTCTACTTCTATCTATAATTTATTTGATAACCATTACTCTGTCCAAATACTACTTAAATATTATTATTCTTGAGAAACTTCGGAAAAACTGTGGGATTTTTTCCCAACATATACCTGGCGTCTCGCAGTTCGGCCAACTGGGCCGAACTGCGGAGCCGGAACGGAGTGGAGCTCGGCTCAGGGCGTCGCAGGGGGATGGCAAAGGCCGGATCTGATAAAGTGATTCTACCATCCGTTCGGAAAAGCCTACGTGGAGAAGAACGGACCAGTGCCGCTCCTCGCTGTCACGCATTTATATAGATCGCGGAACCGCTTTCTTGTTCCGTACGTTCTATCTGGTTTGATCTGAGGTGTTATGTATGTAACGCAATGGTAGATCATTTCATTAGGAAGGTACCATTAATATATTAATATGGTACCTACAACTTTTTAAATACTTCGTTATTGAAAAGTCCATTCCTATAATAAGTTATTCCTTTTAAGAAATACTTCATTTAAACCACTGACCGACAAAGAGGGGTTTTATAAGTTTGACGTGTGTATTGTGAGTTTGTACTTTTGTATGTTTGTATGTTTATATGTTTGTATGTCTGTATGTCTGTATGTCTGTATGTTTGTATGTTTGTATGTTTGTATGTTTGTGTGTTTGTATGTTTTTATGATTGTATATTTGTGAAAAAGTTTTGTTCAGAGTGTTTTTCTAGTGTGAGCTAATGTGAGCTAATGTTGATCGAAGCATGTCTGCTACTAGGTTTATAAAATGAAATACAAATAAAATTAAAAATTTAAAAATTACAACCACCCGACACAAAAACCTCTTAAAAGTAAAAAAAGCCCTCGTACTCGTGTCGGGCCAGCTGTTATTTGAAGAACTTTGACAGTTGTTACGGGTAATCAAAAGCTTGAGATCTGACACCAGTATTGCCAAGGGGTGCCGACTGTGCCAAATTGCCCAGTTACTGGGTAGTGGAGGTCAGATAGGCCATGTAAGACGCTGGTACTCAGCTGAATCCGGTAAAACTGGAAGCCGACCCCGATATAGTCGGGAAAAGGCTAGGCAGATTGATTGATATATATATTTGTGTAATAAATACTCAGGCTCATATAACACAATACGGCCACAAGTTCCCAAAACCCAGCTGTCAACACTTTCTCTAATGATCTTCTTTAACTTTATCGTTACTATAACATAATGCACATTCAGCACGTACTGTTAAAATTATTAGTGAATAATGAAATACCGTCCTTCTGTGAACCTTTCTGTCAGTGAAAAGTTTTTTTTATTCACTACGGATGGGACCGTCATGTGTTTATTCTGTTTATTTGAAGTAAGGTATATAATCAGGTAGGTAAACATACTTTATTTAGTTTTTTTGCTGGCTTATTTTTCCCACCACTGGGCAAAGGCCTCCTTCATCTCCTCTATATCTCCATCTCTATTACTTCTTAGATACATTTTGCAGATAAAAATGGAAATGAAAAACTATTTTTTTACATTCTGTAGAGACGGAAAAGAGGAAATCTATCTCCATGAACGGAATAAAATGAAATAAGTAAAGGAAAATGCAGTTTCCGTAATGCCTTCCGAATTTCTATTTTAAGATCTCTGGCGCTACACTTTTCTGTCTTCCTAACGTGAGCATGTAAAATGTACAAAAGATATACTTAGAAATAACAGTTATTTTGTGCCCACTTTACCTATGTCAGTCAGACAAACTTTCCTAAAGTTTTAGTAAAATAAGTACGTCCGTTTACATGACGTTTTATTGTGTATAAAAAAAAAAAAAAACCCAAAAAATACCACACAAACAAAAAAGATTTTTCTACTGCCAAACTGTAGGACAGTTTGTTGGCAGACGCAACTCCAACTGAAATTCTATTTATAACCAAAAGTAAATTTTTGCGCTTGCTAAGCATTTGAAATGTTAGTAATATTAGTAATATTCAATATAAATTGGTTAGTTAAGTATATTCAATATTTTCCCCAAAGGTTCCAAGGAGATACTTTCTTGGTCTTTAAATGCGTTTTTTGTGGTACAACTGCTTTCTATATCAACTGGAAGATTATAAAAAATTGTTGGCATCAAATATTTTCTCACTTCTTCAACTCGTTTCTCATATTCTCACTTGCGCCCATAATAATTATTACAAGTGGGTACTACAAATCTACCTATGCTTTCATTCCTTTGTGACCTTTAACTCACGATAATTTGTTTGAACGCCTCACAACGAAACTGGTCTAAGGCTGATAACAACACCACTCTCTCATGGACTGGCAGCATTTTGCACTCTAAGAAAATCTCTTCGTAATTGCTATTTTTAATCGACTTCCCAAAAAGGAGGAGGTTCTATGTTCGACATTATGTTTTTTTTTTTTTGTGTTTTTTCACCGATATCTCCGTCAATTGTAGACCGATTTTAAATATTATTTTTTTGTTTAATAGAGTATATTCCGGAATTAGTCCCATTTTAATTTGGTGAAGATCTAATGAAGAACTTCGGAGATATACAACAGAACTCTTCAATAAATAACGGCAAATCTCACGGAATTGCTGGAATCGCATGTATGTTTATTGTTTATACCATTTCATAACATAACATCACGACAGTACGCTCTTAAGGTATACGCAGATCTCTCATTTCACCGGTTATGTTCAAGTTTCATAAAATCTATTCTGGCGTTATAGTTACCTTACTAACTTGCCTATTAGGTAGGCACAACTAAAAAGTGAAAAATAAAAATCTTTTTTGCATAAAAATACTACCGACTTCCAAATACAAAACTACAAAGTGCAGTAGTGGCAGTAGTATCGTCACAGCGATAATGTATTCCAGATAACTGCTACCATTAACTGTTTAAGTATTAGTGTATTTAGTTTATATGTTTGAGTAACTATTGTATGTATTTATAGTATGTATGTATAGCTTTGTATTTGAATATTAGGTATCGTGATTTACTTTAAATATTGCACCTACCACTAATTGTCTCTGCATCACCCAAAGGTCGACTGGTAGAAAATGCCTAAGGCATTAAGTCCGCCTCTGTACATTTGTGTGCATGAAGTATTAAATAAATAAATAAAGTGAAAAACAACTTTATTTTTTGAAGTCGGTGTCCATAACGCAAAAAAATTGAGTGTGTTACGTGACTTAGAAAAGTGTTACATCAAATAACACGTCCCTTGTAACTACGAAAGACACCGACTTCAAAAAATAAAGTTATTCTTCACTTTGTAGTTTTGTATTTGGAAGTCGGTAGTATTTTTTTGCAAAAAAGTTTTTTTATTGCACTGGTTTTTTTTGTATTTTTGTCTACTAATAGTTTCATAAATCTGATTTATAGTAATTTTATTCTGTCTATATATGATTTAAATGTATAGCCATAGCAGACCAGCCCATAAGAGGGTAGAGAGTCCACAACACAGCTACACAATACAGCATGCTTGTTGCTCAGCTATTTTTTTGGTCTTGACCGTAAGAAATAAACGTAATGCCGACTGCGGTGTAGGCAGAAAATTCAGAACACAACTGCTACGTAACTCTCTTATGTACACACTAAATGGTCATACACGCACGCCAGTTGTGAGTATGAACATACTAGGTACTGCAGAAGGCGTAGTCAGAAGTGTACAAATAAATAGATATATTACTTTTATAGCTCATATATTTAGTAAGAATTTTACAATATGCCTGCCTTCTGGGCGGCTACCCTAGAATTGACAATCAAAAACATATTCACTTATTTTCTATTCGAAATTCATTTACCTTTCAAGTAATACCAATTGCCAGTATTTTTACAGGCAAGTAGGTTGCCTTCTAGTTAAGCAGAGTCCTCACATGAGCTACGCCTCTACGAATAGACGCGCAGAATCATATGAAGTGCTTCTATTCTATGTCTTGAAAGGTTACATGAATCCTACCTTACCCTTACCCGGCGCCTCCACCAAATGTAGAAGGCGTAGTCAGAAGTGTACAAATAAATAGATATATTACTTTTATAGCTCATATATTTAGTAAGAATTTTACAATATGCCTGCCTTCTGGGCGGCTACCCTAGAATTGACAATCAAAAACATATTCACTTATTTTCTATTCGAAATTCATTTACCTTTCAAGTAATACCAATTGCCAGTATTTTTACAGGCAAGTAGGTTGCCTTCTAGTTAAGCAGAGTCCTCACAGTACTCATCTGACTTTTATGTATTCTACAGGCCGTACCCTCCAGCGCTTACACTCTATATAAAAGCTTATAAAATTATTGAGATTGGATTAACATTCCGCTACAAGGTATTATCATAACAACCGCGTGGACGAGCTTCTTACGTTACATTCAACCAATTGTTTTCTATTATGTACTATCGACCCACTCCTATGCACAAAGCATCGGTTTTCAATTTACATTTTGAAATTTCTGTTCTATTGTTGTGTTCACTAGAATCACTAGTTAGGCTTTGGGGTTCATAGTAAAACAACTAGTTTTACAACAGGAAGACAGCACTGAATGTGCACGTTATACTGCGTAGACGTAAACACTCAAGTGCAGCCTACGTTTACTAGAGGATAGCACATCTCTTCCTTTCTACTCAAAACAATATAAAGGGCCACCCAATAAGTTGCAATGTAGATAAGAATTACTTTTTTTCCTAATCATAGCAATATTAGGTATGTTATGTATTGTTTTAAGTATCAGTAATGTTTCTAATGTCAAATGATATCAAGTGATCACACTAATAACTTTTCTTTTATCGGGTTATTTGAGAATTACACTTTTTTGTTGCTTAATTCTGAAAATTTTAACCAGTTTTTCTCCTACGTTTAGTGAAAACAGTTTATAACCCCTTCTTAATCGCATAATGGCACGCGCAAGGAGATATATAGATACAAATACAGCCACCAGGACTGTCACCTTGGTCCAGGAGGTACAAATTAAGGCGCCGTAATAGTGAGATATTCGCGACGAGTAGTTTTTTTTTTTTAGTTTTTTGTTTTAAAACGTTTGAAACCGTACCAAGAGATAGGTACTGTCAACAGACGTCGTAGCTCAAGAAAAGTTTGGGTTGCTACAGCTGAAGAAGACCGGTACATTCGTTTAACTGCACGAAAACAGCGAACTTTTATCGCGCTATCCATACAAACTGCTTTACACCGAGATTCAGGCACTCGTTTGAGCAACCAGACCATTCGGAATCGACTCCATGATGGCCTCAAGAAGACGCTCAGTTCACTTGCAGTTAAATGCTGTACATCGTGCAATCGTTAAAAGTTCAATAAATCCCTTTAATTAGATTATTCAAGATTTGGCTGCAGTGCTTTTTACCGATGATTGCAAGATTACATTTTACCTCCCTTTCACTTTGTTTATATCTGGAGAACGGTTTCAGATCCATGCATCCATGAAACAGATCGTTTTGGTGGACCTAATTTTATAGTCTGAGGCCGTATAAGTTTACGACGCAAAACTGGGTTCGTAATTCATAAAAAGGGTACTGTATCGGCCCAAAATTACGTTAAGAATGTGGTGTAACTCCACATTATTCTATTCAAAAACAGGTCCAGCATTCATGGGTGTACCAGTGTACTATAGGTGCACCTCTGCTCAACACTTCAGGGGAAAAAGGCGTGATGATAAGTTATGTTAAACCCATGTATTGACAGAGAAACTGACGCTTTTGCCGACACATAATAAATAATATAATAAATAAAAAACTTTATTGACATAAAAATATTTGAAGCCCCTGACTCCCGTGCTAGGCGAACCTGTGTTATAGAAATCAGGGTCCTCTGCTGATATAAATCATTTTTTATGTAATAGAACGCAAGGAGTAAGTAACACTACTAGCCATTGAAACAGTAAAACTAAACTATAAAAAGAAGCAAAGCGAACGTGCGAGCGTGTGATTGTGAGTGTGTGTGTAATTATGTGTGCGTGAGTGTGTGTGTATGTATGTGTCATAGTGAGTGGACGCATGAGTGAGCGTATGGGTATCTTATGTAATCTTGATGAACTTTAATTGTTCAAATTATACGCGTCTTTTATGGTACTGATAAAAATAACTTTTCAGTGTCGTCATAACTTAATGACTGAAGCCATGGTCTTAGAATTTGTTTCACTTTATATAACGTGAGCTTATAAATTGAGATAGATTTACTAACCCGGTTGTAGATCTTTGAACTTAACGCACAAAAGTGTCTGGACGCGAGTGCAGTGCGACATTTGGTAACTTTGCGGACTGGAAAACCAGTGCGTCTATTTATTGCATCTAAGCTTATTGGCAACATGTGTCTACGTAGGACAGTACGGAGGATATATAATTGTCGAACCGTAAGTACAGGGGCTTCCGAGTACAACTTTCTAGTTGTATAGATTTGTTTTTTGAAGGACATCACTTTAAATACTGCCCGTTGTGCCCGTTCCGCTCTAAGCATAACTGCCTTGAAAAATGTCCCTGCCCGTACTGGAATACAGTAGGTAATTATAGACTCACATAACGTGCGGTAGACTATGATTGCCGTGTCCTTGTCCGCAGAATGTCGTAGTTCTTTAAACAAAAAAATAAGCTTACGGAGCCTGGAACATAAAGCATTTATGTGTGATCGCCAGTCAAGCTTTTCGTCTATATGGACTCCTAGATATTTGATGTGAGGTACCGAGGTGAGGCTAATACATTTACATTGAGTAGGATCTGTGCATAGATGTGGTATTATATCAGTAGTAGTTGTAGGCTTAGGGCAGTTTGTTGGAGAGAACTGTATGATTTTTGTTTTAGCAATATTCAGTGTCAGCATGTTGTTGCTTAGCCAGTCCATTATACTACGCAATGAAGATTCAACTCTATCAGTCACCTTGGTCCAGTCTCTGTCATAAATAAGGAGTGCCGTATCATCAGCGTAGGTGTAAATATCACAATGGTTGATAGGTAATTGGCAGAAATCATTAATGTAGATTTGGAAGAGGATGGGCCCCAAAATACTAGCTTGTGGTATGCCGTAGCAAACCGGTTCCTCTCTACTGATAAGGTCTTAAATTTTTACGCATTAACTACGGCCACTCATGTTACTTTTAAAAATATCCAGAGCCAAACCACGTATTCCTATATGCTCCATTTTGGCCAAAAGTTTAGGAATTGAGACGGTATGGAAGAGACCTCGGTAGCATTTATCCAGTTTATCCACCAAGTTTTTAACAAAGTCTAACACCGCATCCTCGGTTGAGACACCTGTTCGAAATCCGTATTGTTTTGGAAACATATTAATTTGTTGTGGTAAACACCACTTGTTTAGGCCATGTATTAAGGCGGTAACATACTTAAGTGCCGTGGCGTGTCGTGGTGAAACGGTCGTGACGGTGAGCGTGCACACTTATCTGCCGTGTAGTGGCGCACTCTGGCACTATTTCTGAACAATATATATCGAAACTTTGCTACGTGTAGACGTACATAATGTTTACTTCGGACTTGGATGATGATTTCGATACAGACCTTCAATTTATTTTTATGTTCCTGCCATGTCATCTCGTTGACTGGTAGAGAATAATGTTTAAACCGATGCGCAACTGGTGCGTCGCGTAATGCCACGACACGTAAGTTGCCGTCATTATATATCACTGAGAGACATTGTGTGGAAGATAATACCACCCATATTTATAGTAGACGATTCGAATGAAATTGAATCTCACCTCACACTACCGACAAGTGAAATTATATAACACGCAAGCGAAGCCGTTGGCAGAAGCTCGTTTTATAACACGCACTAGCTTCTGCCAACGATTTCGCTCGCGTCTTAGTCGGAAATCATCCCACAGGAACATACTACCGGGATAAAAGATAAATTATTTGCTATTTTGGACTATAATCCATCCCTGTCACAAATTTCTTTCAGATCTGTTCAGCCGTTCTGACGTGATTGAATAACAGACATCCATCCATCTAAACTTTTGCATTTATATTAGTAAAAGATATATAAGATAAGATGTCTCTCAGTAAATAAATGGATTTATTGTTAACGAAGCCGTGCTGGCGCGTCAGATTGATAATAAACATGAAGTCAGGAGGATGAATAAAAGACCGAGACGACAAGTACATAAAAAGCTTTTTTCTCAAATCGATTTCTGTCGGAAGAAACTTGAGAAAGTCCCATTCGTCTTCGTAAAGTTTATTATGTCCGATGGGATTCCTTCATTTGAATATGATGATTTCTCGTTTCAATAAAGATTTCCGATAACTTAACAAATTGTGTGCGTTTTTATGTAAAGCATTAGCCATCCTCCATTCCTGTCGTTAAGTCGAACGACGTATTTTTTGAATATATAAAATAAACCTTGGCAGTAAAATTATATACCTATTTAGACCGAAATATTGCTAATCCTTTCCCATTCTCTTATGCTATAAGGGAATGGGAAAGGATTATTAATTTCAAAAATGATTATGAGCCTGTGATTGTTAACCCACCCATAGTTGGGGCAAAGGCCGTCACTCTATGAAAGGGAGAAGGTGGTAGTCCACTACGTGGACCCAGTACTAATTGGTAGAAGTCACATGCCTGGGTGTTATGCCGGTCCTCTCGGTATTTTCCTTCACCGTTTTAAGAGCAGTGGTGATGAAATAAATTATACATAGTAAAGATTAATTAACATAAATACAAATTAACTTAGCATTAGCCGTCGCCTCGTGGTTTCGACCGCGTTGTTCCCGTTCCCGTGAAAATATAGCGAAAAAAAGTAGCCTTTGTCACCCGAGGATAGTGTAGCTTCCCAATTAGAATTTTTGAAATCGGTCCAGTGTTTTTTAAGTTTATTCGTTACATACAAAAATACAAATCTGTCCTCTTTATAATATAAGTATAGATATAGATAAAGATAAAATACTTAATAACAATAACTACTTACATAAAACCTACGAACGCATATAAAAAGGGCAAGACTCATTCGTCCAATCGTCAAAAAATTCGTCCAAATCGCTGTCAACGTGAAAAGTGCCCAGAACGCTGACTGATTCTCGGGCCGAAAAAAAGCCCAGCCCTCTGGTCACGTGAAATAAAGTCAATAAAAAGTAAAATGTGTAAACACGACCTACAACTGTAAACCGATGCCGTTACCGCTGAGCCACCACCACTCACTGTACCCGTATAATTTCACCGTATAAAATACTTGAATAGGAGCCAGAAAATTGATTAAAGGTTTATATTTATAACTTACCCGACATTTGTACTCCTTCGCACATGCTAGTGCGATGTCTCGACGACGTGTCCAGGCGAATTCGAAATACGCATCCAAAGGCCTAAAACAGACAAATATAAACTTTATATTTAAACGGATAAACCCACATTATGGACCACAAATATGATTAATGAGTTCAAATTAATCATCATGACATAACACTTTAAACACAAATTTTTGGTTCTCAATGCATTCGAGGAAATATTATACTAATGATCCGACCAAATCCGGTGTTTGGAGATTAATAAAGTCTTGTTTAATACAAATATACATTTTAAATTTAATTGGAGAGATAGATGGATGGAATACGCTACATGGTACGCTGAAGATGCAACATAGCTCTTTTATAAAATGTTGACATAAATAAGGGTACTGAAGGCTGTCTTATCTAGATAGTGATTTCTGTCATTCAACCTGACTATAAGTCGATTGCAGACCAAGAGCTACGCTTAGTTACTTTACATATTTTTCATATTTGATGGACCTCAAACTATGTGAACAAGAAGTATGAAAATTACCTCAACTATGCGGGCTCTAGATCAAGAAGTAAGTCAAGTCAGCGTAGCTTAGCTCTTGATCCACAAATGACTTCAAGTTAAGCTTAAATCTCTCAGACTAATATTTTGATATCAAACTAATTTTATAAAGGCGAAAGTTTTTGAGTGTGTTTGTTACAACTTTACGCCAGGACGGCTCAACGGACCTGGATGAAATTTGGCACAGAGATAGATTATAGCCAGGAATAGTACATAAAATACTTCTTATCCCGGGATTATGTTCCATCTGAATAATTTTCGACTTTCACGTAGGCGAAGCCGCTGGCAGAAGCTATTTTGAATATATTTGACGTATATCTCAATAGGCGTATGAAAATGATCACCAGCACCTTCTTATAATCCCTTCCTAACAAAGCAATACATATCAGCATTTTAGATAAGGCCATCGCATTTTTGACAGCGGCAATAAAATCACAGAGCTAATGAATTATGATATCCCATTGTTTTACCGAGCACCTAAAGTCCTATTTTTATTACTGCTTTATTTTTGTTTTTCTCTATCTTTCGTGTCTTCTGTGCGGGTCACAAATATATATTTTTCTTTTCTTTTCTAATAAACCATGGTACATATGTAGCACATACGAATTACATTAGCTAGCCGGGCTCTTTGGTCTGGTGGTTAGAGGTGCTACTGCTTATCAAGAGAGCTTGGGTTCCATTCCCAGGTCGGGCAATTTGTTATAAGTTTAACCCATTAAGAATTTCTAAGTAGCTGCCCGAAGACTAGATTTTTATCCGATCGAGAGCAATTACATGGGTTTTTTGGGTTAGTAGTGAAATGCGGGTGTACTAACTAAACTTTCGTGGAAAACAAGTTCGACGTTATGTCACGTTCTGTAATCGAATCATTTTGAACCAACTAAGCTACAGCGTTAGGCGTCCAATTCACCAACAATATTATTATTGTGCTATACGATTGAATGTCTAGGGGTAGTATTGAAAGGTTGAACACAAGATTGAGGAAGCATATATTATATTGCACAATAAAATAAATAAATTAAAATGTTTATTGCATCAACTTAAATAATTTATTCTAATTACAATGGGGTGAATTCTTGTAAGCAAATAGTTTTAAATCAATATTGCGTAATAATATTGTAGGTGTATGCAACGCCTTACGGCCTTACTGGGTATCGTTAGGTTATCGTACTATGTACCAACTGTTAATCTACCATTTACTGTATCTATTATCGTTTATTATCTATGTCGTTCGTTGACTTGAGTGCAGTAAAAAGTATGTCATGCTCTGGCTCTCTTAAATCTATCTCTATCTGATGGTGGCACATGTGTTGGATCATTCGGATCCCTTCATGATGGTTGAGCTGAGTGGTGCCAATGCATGCGGTCATGTTCGTGAACGGGTGCCAGCAGTTGGGACTGGTCACTATCTTCATATTAGTTTTTTTTTTTTGACTATCCAAAAGTAGTCACTTTTAGTTGAAATAAAGAGTTTTGATTTGTCCAAAGTGCTCGATTTCACGAAAAGATAAAAGGTATTTTACTCTGGACAGATTGCTACAATAACAAAGTTTGAAACAGATAGACGAAGGTCTCAAAACCGCAGACGTCCGAAAAACTTCGATTTTCCGTTAATGGAACGTACTTGTACATGCTCGACCGTAAAATTACGCACCTTTACGAACCAGCAAAAACAGGAGCTTGGGGCTAGATAATAACGAGTTGGTCTGTAAATGGGTGATTATATATTACATATAGAGACGTGATTCAAAGTTTCCAACGCCTTGGAAAACACGTAAAACCGTACCGGCCGCCATTTGTAGATAATTTGTAGTCTGGAGCCTGAGAGTCTGAGAACTAGTCATGCCGTAGGATATCGTGTTATCCCGTATCTGGGTGTGGGTAGTGTAATTTCGTAACATATGAATCGCAATCGCTCCATGTAAAATTATGATATTCAGCTCTATCTACACCCTAATTGCGTAGTGCCATAACTCACAGTTTCCATCACAACTGAAAGGAGATCTTAATCCAATACTGTTGAACTGAGAAAATTATAGAGTTTGCGATCAATTGCATGAATTTATATGGGACGCAATTACCCTGCTTGCAAGACTGAAACTGACCCCAGCATAGTTGGGGTAAAAAGCTGAGCAGATTGATTAATACAAACACGTAACGCTTTCAGCCTTCGCCCACATACAACTTGTAGGTACAATAAATAGCGTAGAAACCTTATACTAAAACACAATCTAAAAGCAATTTTCTTGTGAAATAACGATTGCACCTGTTCCTTGTATGGCTTCGAAAATACTACGTTCGTAACACCTTCATTCTTGAATTTTCAATTTTGCTTAATTGGCACATATTTTTGCTCGTAAATGTACTAGAAAGATTTAAAGAATGAACATCCATCTAAAATTGCCCGAAAGCCGAAGCCATTGTGGCTTAACTTTGCAGCTGGATCGCTCGCGGTATCAAGCTATGAGCTCTTAACCGTATTGCCTCGGGCAATGTGTTCCCTTTAAGTCCACTATATTTATCCGGCGATACAATTTAACATTCCCAGGGGAAACCTTCTAAGAAATTCAATTTGTTACGGCTTTTAGGATTTAGTTTTATTTTGCAGGCTGTTTTTTGTGAGAACGATTAGGATAAAAACGCAATGTAGCCGTAGGCGAGAAGCGAAGCCAAACAAACTTTCTAAAATATTCGTGCCAAGCACGTGATGCGGCCGGTTGCACACATTTTAGGTTTCTTTTCGCCCGGTGACTTGCTAGGCTCTAAGCGTTAAGTAATCCAGCTGCCAGTGAGGTGTCGGCCTTATTACCTTCTGCCAGCCAAGTAAAGGGTTATGTTTTTCGCGCATATCTTGTATGAATGTATTATTCTTTTTGATAAGAGTGTGGAGCAAGTAAAAGAGGTTGTATATCTGGGAAGTATGTTCACAAGGGATGGAAAGATTGAAGAGGATGTGGAAAGGAGAGTGAATGCGGGGAATAAAGTGAATGGTGCTATACATGCGGTTGTGACCAGCAAATCGATGTCTCCTGAAGCTCGACTCGCCCTTCACAACAGCGTGCTATTGCCTACACTTATGTATAGAAGTGAAGGGTGGGTATGGCAAAAAAGACATGAAAGTATGATTAATGCAGTAGAAATGCGCTCCTTGCGAAGTATGTGTGGGGTAACTTTAAATGATAGGTTGAGGAATGAGGTAATAAGACAACGTTGTGGTTTAAAAGAAGATGTAGTGACTAAAATTGAAAAGAGTATGTTAAGATGGTTTTGCCATGTTGAAATGATGAATGAAAGGCGACTAACGAAATGTATTTACAAGGCAGACGTGAATGGAAACGCCGGGAGGGGACGCCCTAGAAAGACATACATAGACCTTATAGGTGATGTTCTTTAAAAAGGACAGGTGCGCAGTACTCGTAACAGGCGTGTGTGTATGATTAGATGTATGAATGTGAGTGAAGCAAAAGAAGTATGTAAGGATCGTAGCAGGTGGCGTTCTGTAGTTTCTGCCCACCCCCATGGGAAAAAGGCGTGAGTTTATGTACGTATGTATGTATTATTCTCTACTACTTCATATCTTTCAAACCACTCGACGGATGTATATAGTTAAGACATTGTTAGATCCCTCTTTACAGCCCAAGGTTCTTAGATAAGAGACTTTTCAAACGAATAAACTTCTTCGGTCTCAATTTTCTTTTTCTTCCAAACACATCTAGTGGGCTATCAAAACGAAGGGTTTTAAGAGGTGATTATAAAAATAAATACCCTTTAAAAGTAATAAAAAAAAATACTTAAAATAAACGAACATGGCGGATATAATTTTTTTTCCTCCGAACCCATCGAGTGGGGTATCAAAATATTAAAGGATTTTAAGAGGTGATTACAAAATTATATACCACTTATATGTTTCCACTTATGTGTCGGGTAAAAAGAAGTAAATAAAATAAGTTAATTTAAAAATCCAAAACCAACTGCTTAACATATTCGAGAGCTACCTGACCACCTGCTCCTCCGACTGGACAGCATGATTTTTATCTTGTTTACATCTTTTTAGTTCGTTTCTTACGCAGCCGAATTTTATTTTTTAAACGTATGTGCCTATACGCCTATACGCCTTCTTTATGGCAGGCAGGCAGTCGCTTCATGTATAATACTGGTATTCAGCTAAATCCGGTTAGGTTGGAAGCGACCCTAACATAATTGGAAAAAGGCTAGGAAGATTGATAATTACCCTAATTAAAAAGGCGTTTACAATTACCAAATGCTTAAAATATATTAGGGATTTATCTTAATACTAGCTGACCCTCGGGGCTTCGCTCCCGTCAACTGCCTACCTACCCTGCCTTTCCTGCCTACCCAGCCTACCCTGCCTACACTACCTATCCTGCCTATCCTGCCTACCCTGCCTATCCTGCCTACCCTGCCTACCCTGCCTACCCTGCCTTTCCTGCCTACCCTGCCTTGCCTGCCTTTCCTGCCTACCCTGCCTATCTTGCCTACCCTGCCTACTCTGCTTACCCTGCCTACCCTGCCTATCCTGCCTACCCGGCCTACCCTGCCTACCCTGCCTATCTTGCCTACCCTGCCTACCCTGCCTACTCTGCTTACCCTGCCTACCCTGCCTACCCTGCCTATCCTGCCTACCCTGCCTACCCTGCCTACTCTGCTTACCATGCCTACCCTGCCTACTCTGCTTACCCTGCCTACTCTGCTTACCCTGCCTACCCTGCCTACTCTGCCTACCCTGCCTACTCTGCCTAACCTGCCTATCCTACGTACCCTACCTACTAATTTGTATCTATCATCAATAGTTTTCTCAGCGCACGCCAAATAATGTATTTTACAGACAACATTTTGCTACCTTGGGTTACATTATTGCAATTTTCATAAGGATCTCTATTTTTTTGAAAATATTTTATAGCCTATGACACTCAGGAATAATGTAGCTTTCTACCGGTGCAAGAATTTTCAAAATCGGTTCAGTAGATCCAGAGATTACCCCTTACAACGTCACAAACTCACAAACTCACAAACTTTACATCTTTATAATATTAGTATAGAAGTATAGATAATAGGGAGGCGATGAAGATGAATTATTATTATTATTTCTCATATATAAAATTCTTCGAGTAATTGGTATTCTCGAAACATCGTTTCAGAATTTATTTTCTTATGAAATTTACTTTGAACATGAAAGCGCTCCTAATTTTTCGCAAGTTTGACTAATACTAGTCAAAGTTGCGAAAAATTAGGAGCGTCTAGTCTAGATCGGGATGGCAATAAAAATCTTTAAAATATGTCTCATTATACAAACGACTTTGAAGGTAAGACAGAGCAGCCTTTAATCTGTTATTGCCTAATAACTGTAAAGGCAATTGATAGGATCTTGTACGTAAAGACATTACCTACATTCTGAGAATTTTAATAGGTTCATTACTTCTACAAGGATGTTTTCAACAAAATTTCGGATCAGAACCCTTGAGAGGGTACCTTGTTGATGACATGACTTACTGTAGTGGCTCGGAGATTGATTTTCATTGCCACGAGCCTCGAGTTAAATACCTACCTATCAAACCAGAAATTACAGCTCGGCTTGGTAAGTTTAATCGAAAGGGAAATTTTCTGGGTAGAACAATAATAATTCTATTTAGTCCGTCAGTGAGATTATAAAATAATATTGCACCCGAATTTTTGCTTCATTAAATAAATAAATATTGACAAAGATAAAGCGCATCACAATTCAGGAGTGGGGGCTTGTGACGTCACTTTGTCAGTATAAAGTGTAGCATACAGTGACATCACACGATATTTCAACGTAACGTCGTAATTTTTTGTTTTAAGAAAAAAATCGTGTCCAATAGTTTCAGGTTATCTCACTGACGGACTAAATAGATATTTTTTGTCAACCAAATTACAAATTATAAGATTTTCTTGTAATTGTTTATAATTTTATGGTGTACAATAAAGTATATTCTATTCTATTCTGGTCACGATTAATAATTTCAGAAAATTATTTATGCTAATAATTGCATTTAAGTGAAAATAGTAAAGGTACGGTAATAATTAGATTCTATATAACTCGTAATTCATTAAAAATACATACATGTAAGTTATTGTAAAGAAAAATTACTTTGCCAAAGTCACTAACACCCAGTTTTTGAAACTAAAATTGATAACGAGTCAAAATTAAACACTTGAGTTTTATTAGAAAATCGTTGTGTTTATTTTCGTTTTAGAAACCAGGCGATAGTATTAGATATTACCTGTTTAAATCCTCTCCTATACCGATTGTTCATGTAGCAGTAAATGATGGGGTTGTAGCAGGAGTGGGACATAGCCAGCCAATGGCAGGCGAACCACATGTACGGCATACCGGGCCAAGTGGCCCACCTCTCGTCCTCTTCATGAATCGTCCATAAAACCTGCGAGCAAAGAGTTTTTTGTTATGTTTCGTAGCACTTCCGTAGCGCTTAACCCTTTGTGCTACGAAAAAGCTACGGCGTAGGCCACGTAGACGGTAAAGACGAAAAAATTTATTTTTACAATTTTTTATTTTTATTTATCCTTCGGATATTTATGGTAAAATTCTGTTAACATCACAATAGTGTGCGCGTATAAACTACTACTTTTCTTTATACTTTTTATCTGAACCTTTAAACTAAAAAGAGGTAAAATTGTTTATTTGTTTGTAGGAGGTTATCTGTGGCAGTATGTGATTCGATTTGGAAAAAGCTTTGACGGGTTAAAAACTTCACTATCGCTGAGGATTTTTTTTTCCGCTTACGAAGTGAAGCGGCAAAAAGAAAGTTTTTTTATTAGTTTAATTTTAACTTTTTCTGTTTAGAAAAATAAATTACATTGATGCTAACGTGACTTAACTCGTAGAAGCTCTAAATTTAATTTAGAAGTTGTCTTTGGAATTGTGATTGTTAATTGTGTCTTCTGACACATGTTTGTACCCAGACAAAATAGAGGAAAGTCAAAGATATATCTTTTAGTTTATACCTATTTGAGTTTCATATTGTAAGTGTAATAACTTGTAATAACTTCGTAATAACGTGTATTCTTAAAGTCCGAAAATTTTATCAATTAGGTACAATTCGAAGTATAAGTTATAAGCATTCAAATTATTCATTAAAATTTAAGAAATTGTTACAATGTGAGGCAATCGGTAATTACAAGAACCACAAATTCGGTAATCAATGAGCAGAAGACCCGTGTGCTGGATAACAGACCACTCGCTTCACAGAGCGGAGGCCTGTGTCCCAGCTGCCAGAACATTATAGGCCAATTATTGCGCTAATCATTACCATGTTGTGTGTGTGTTGTGTGTAAGTTAGCATATTATTAAAAATACTTTTCTTTTCCTCTTTACTTTCAACCAAGTATTTTTACTTCAAAAGAAGAAAGACTGTTGACGCCGTATGTGTATCCAAACATGTCAACTGTAGCCAGTAATACCATAAACGTATTCTACAGCCGCTGCCAATTTCCGCCCTTCACCATGACGTGATAATATACTTCAACCAATGGTGAGACCAATAGATCAGATCATACTCGCCGCCTGCGATAGAGTGACGTGGCGCGTCGGCCATTAATTCGAACGTCACCTACATAACAAGAACTTTTTCTGTGCGCCCTATTTTTATGTGTTTCGCTATAATTATTAACTGTAATAGTTTCTGTGTCGTTTGTATATTTTAAATGCACAAGTAAACCAAAGTTCCAAGCTTATTATTTAAAGTTTGTTCCCTATACCGTACAAAGACTTTTAACCAAACTTCTTCTTGAAACTGCATTTGGCTATGCAAAGACTAAGTAAATCAAAAAAAATTGTATATATTTTCACTGATTAAACAAAGTTTTTAAACAGTCATGGTCACTAACACTAACATTACCAGCGGGATATTTACCATGTTTATTGTTTGTAGCGAGTTTCCGATATTTCGGTGCTGTTGCAAGCACCATGATCACGGATAAACTGAAGTTATTGCGGGTCGGTGTTTATGAGCAGAAAAATCGGTCTACCCTCTTTCTTATTCGTTTTTTGCACTCGGTACCGCTACCACTGTCACTCACAACCCGATTCTGTTCCCGACACACGAAACTCACTGTGTCCGCTCTCGAACATTTTTCGGCACTTTTTCGGGGTTTACACATCTGAACCACTGGATTCCAAGCTCTCGACAGTTGCAACTCATCCTCCCGGTTGAAATTATTATATTTGGTAATCTCGATAGCTTCCCTCACCAATCTAGAGATATAGTGGCGTTCTGTCGAAATGACCTGAGGGTTATGTAACTCAATCCTGATTCCAAAAGATGTTGAGCTATGGCCGATTTTTGGTGTCATTGTTCTTTACCGCCCTGATATGCTCTGAAATTCGACAAGCAACTGTTAGCTTCGTCTGAACGATGTATGACTTGCCACAACTATAATCTAATTTATAAACACCGAGGTTTTCCAGCGGATAGTTATCCTTCGGCGAGCGCAGTATCTGTGACACTTTTCTGAAAGGAGTGAAGACATTCTTTACGGGGTCTGTCCGAAGAATGTTAGCAACCTTGTCTGTTACTCCCCTCACGTACGGCAAAAATGCTAGCTGTCTCTTAAATGGTGCTTCCAACAGCACCGAAATACGGGCAACTCGCTACAAACAATAAACATGGTAAATATCCCGCTTTTAATGTTAATGTTAAAACAAAGTTTGTTGTTCAAATCGCTTTAAAGGGGTGGACAAATGGTCTTACAATCCTTTTGAACTTTATAACGGTTATTTTGCACGGAAGTTCTTTAAAACATTAAAGTAACAAGACTAAACGATTTACTTTCCCTTGTCACTGTAATCATGATTGTGAATCAAGCATTTTATAAACTATTATATTTTATAAAAAATTTGATTAATAAAAAGATATAGAACCAGATATTATTTATTTATTAAAACTTCATGCAACTTACAGGTACATAGGCGGGCTATGCGGCGGCGGGTTATTACTTAGTATTTGCTAAACTATACGTAAAAAACGTCTAAGATCCCACTGCAAAAATCTGCATGTATATTTGTTTTTGATTAAAATTAATTTTCATGAATGATACTTGATGATACATGAATGAGAATTGATTCATGCAGCTGCCTAGAAATATCTACTTACTACTTAGATCGCATGCGTGTGATCGCGTGCCAAACCGAGACAATCAGAACAATTTATCGACGCAGAACTGTTTCAATCCGGTTGGTCTTAATGTTTGCCGAAGCGGAAATCTCATTCACACCAAGTTTTGGACTTTGTAAAGCAATTTAATGAAACCGGAAATCGTATGTAGGCGTACAAAGCTTATTTCGAATTATTTTGGTATTGGATTGCAAAGGAATCGTTCGGATATGTTCATCGAAATTTCCCGGTAAATGGTACGAATGACCGTGTTAGTGAGCGCGCCTTTTTTGATTGGAAGCTCATTTAATTTGGTTTATTATCTTATGTTTGAGCTATTTAATTAAATTTTATGATTTACTAGTTTTTTTCCGTGGCTTCAGTTCCGTGGCCTACACCACAGAACCACAGAAGTACAGTAGCATTACCGGTTTTTTCGGGATTAAACATAATCAGTAAGTACTCATTGAAAGAGCTTTCTATTATCGAAATCGGCTAAGTACTTCCTGAGATTGCAAATTATAAAAAAAACATAAAATTTTACTCCTTTATAATAGCAGTAGCTCTGTGAGCTGTGGACCTCACGAGTCTGTTTTTTTTATTTTTATCAATTCAGTTAAAATTGGTTATAATTATCGAATCTGCTCACAAAATTTCATGAGGGTCGGTTGAGAAATGCGACCTGTAGAAGAAAACAGCCGGACATTCACTGGACATCTAGACATACGAATTTTTTCCCAAGCTAAAACGGAGACGCTCGCGCTCGCCCGGTCAATTAGTTAATACATACAAAGTGTACCTACAAAATATATTGTTTTCCTGTGTCATATTTTGTTAATTACTTTGCACACTATTGTATATATTCAAGTTCTTCAAACTTAACAGACATATGTGTTGCTGAGGAGTTTGCCTCACTTTTTCTTATGACGGAAAATGGTGACGGGTGGGCGTTTTGAGGGACTGCTTTTTTTAGAACTTTGGCGTTCAAAAGTGCTAGCTCTCAGCCTAATTTGAATAAATGACTTTTGATTTGGTTTCAAATGACCTTTTAAAACATTTTTTATGTTCTTAAAGATATCACACTCAATAGTTGAAGGCTTCAATCCTATCATATTTCCAAATAATATTACAAATGTGAAACTCTGTATGTTTGGATGATAATTAACATGCACGCTTCAACGCATTTGGAACAAATAAAAGCAGAACATGGATTTGGACTTAGGTTATTTTTAATTCTGGTGGGAAAACTTTTAACTTCCACGCGGAAGAAGCCGCTAGCAATAGTTAAGATGCAAAAGATTATCAATTGCGAAAAGAAATTCTATGAAATGCCTGTCTGCGAAATAGGGGGTTCGCAGACAGGCATTTCATAGAATTTTGTTTCACAAAAAATGTTCATATAATATTTGGTCCTTGTATTTTAATGCCAATTTTATTGTTTAGATGACTATTTACTTGAATTAAACATATTTTACAAAACACAATTGTGTTCTGAACCAAAGGTTTCGTTCACTATTTGATATTTAATTTCAACACCATGTCAGTTGGCTGTCAGTGATTTGACAGTTTTTGGATTGACAGCTGACACTTGACAAGGGTCGGAAAAAACAATTTGTAACGGAGACACGGGGAATTCGGGTTCTTGTGGAAGCATATCTAATCGAGATGTGTTTCGCCCATTGTAATTGGTAATCGCGCCCGCCGTTCGCAATCGGTTTGTGGGGCGCCCGCGAAGTCGGTTTTGAATATATTTCACGTGCATCGAAGTGCTTTTGCTAGAAAAGTGTTCTGCCTGGTGGATGCCGGAGCTTTCGGTCCAGTCAGCCGTCAGTCTATCCCTTATTGTCCTAATATTATATATATTCTCCTATCCCTAATCTCACGGCACGATATTGATCGACCCCCAGGAGCCTACCGCAGGAATCCCAGGTAAGTGTCTATAATATTATAATAACCCTTGTCCCACTTAACACCCGTAGTAGGAACCAGTATATCTCCCAATAAGGAACAAACCCCCTAGCTTTCCACTGCTGCGTTACGGCAGTTTCGTGGGATACAGGTTCCAGACAGGATCCAGAAGTCCCAAAACTGCTATGGGCCCCAGCCTTGAGCTCCTGGCTTGTGACCCGAAGACTTGTATTTAACATTTGATAGTAGAGCGTGGTTTGCATTCCACGATCATAGTATACGCTAGGACACTCGTTCACTCTGAACGCTGTATTGTTTGTCGGTTTGCTTTTTATTGTTGAGAATACTGGGTTGGAAAGTACATTTTGAGTCACTCAGAGTTAGCTGTGTCTTGTTAGAGGCAAACAACCCCCACAGTTACATTCCAATTTGTTAAAATAAAGTGTACAATTCACAACTTAATATTGTCACTCCGGGATAAAAGGATAGAAGGTTAGTATTGTAATTTGTTTATTTGTTGTATACAATATAGGTTTGGTGCAGACTAAATAGTCTGCCCTAATTGTATTTAATTGAATCATAGTTATTGTTGGACCTTGAACCTTCTATCTTGGTATTGTAAGTTTGTTTATATTGTAAACATACTCAGTGCCCGCTATATGAGTTATTGTTGTAAAGTGTGTTGTTGCCAATTGTATAAGAAAATTTGGTTAGTTTGTTTGATATTGACAGTAATATTCTAATTGATTTAAGTTAAAGTCATTGTTTTTAACTATTTAAGTAAATTGAATATTGAACTTCTATTGTAGAATCAACCTACCCACTTTTCTGTTGATAATTTTCATTTTTTAGAATACCGTCTTGTGTGTTGATAATTTATTTTCTTTTGGTAGCCACTTTGTTTTTGATAATTTATAAATTGATATTTAAGGTTCCACAATAAATTTGTACTGAGAAATAATTAAGTAAATGTAACAGGGTTCAGTTTATTTGTTAAATTGACTTGTTGTTTCTCTTACAGACTTTATGATTTGATATTTAATTTGGTACGAGAATTACTGTCAATCTGTTGTTTTGGTTACACACATATATTATTAATTTAAATCGTTGAACATTTTGTGTATTAATTAATATTTAATCACCGTTGCTTACATTTTGCAAGTATGACTGCCAATGCATTTGCTTGTAAGATTAGAGCGAAATCAATATGAGTACCTCGGCGGCCTCTTTAGTAAGTAGATCTGATAGATCAGGGGCTTTGTTGGTCCGTTGTGACGAACTCCCATCGCGTCAAGCCAGTGTAGATAAATATCATGCGGAATGTTTGGAGTTATTGTCCACCGAGGACACTGAGTTAGCCGCTGCGGATGAGGCAGACGTCACACAATTCTAAAGTTTCTCGGATGATATTGTTGAGGCAACCAGTAAGTTGAGGGGTTCTGCACAGGATGCTTTGAAGGTGGAGACGAGGTCTCCTACCATCTGGTTAAAATTTCCTTTATGGGCCGCTGATTAATGGCGCGGAGTGGTGGGGGGAGGGTGGGAGAGAGGTATTTCGACCCCCCTGTACCATCCCCACCACTCGGAGCCCCATGGTTATGGAGATATCCATGGTTAAAGTTTTAGGTAAGAATAAAAATTTCTATCAATGTTCATCGATTTTTGGGGTGGGAAGGGGGGTTGGGAAGTGGGGGGTAGTGGGGCTACCCCACTGTACCATCTCCACCCCGCGGAACCCCATGGTTAAGGAGATATCCATGGTTTAAATTTTTAGATTTACTATGTCACAACAATGTCGACGGAGCCCCGCTGCGGGGCTCCTATTTCTGTCTGAAGGGTCTAAAGTAACCTAACCTGTCCGTGTCGGGGTGCCCTAAGCTCCCGAGCTCGCTTCGCTCGCTCTTGGTCTAATTCTCATTTTTTACCTCATGAAAAACATAAAAAAAAACATTAAATTTCCGAGTCTTGAAAATTTTCTAAAAAGCTTTCTATATATGAGTACTCCCTACAAAAAAAAATGAACTTCCAAATCCACGGCCCATAATGGAAATTTTATCCCATCCTGCTTTGTTAGGACGGTTGCCTACACTAGACTTGCCACACTTTAGTGGAGATATGGGTTGTTGGACTGCCTATTTCGACCTGTTCAACAGTTTGGTGGATGCTAGGACAGACTTGTCGCCTAGTCAAAAGTAGGCCTACTTGTTCTCCACGTTAAGAGGAGAGGCCCTAGATTTAGTAAGCCACCTAACTGTTACGGATCAGACCTATCATATTGCCTGGGTACTGTTGTTAAAGCGCTATGCGAACGTGAGCCTTTTAGCAGACGCCCACGTCTCGCAGATTTTGTCTTTGCCTCGCATCCATCGAGTTGCCACCCTACGAGTGGATTTGGTCAACCCACTGACGGTCTTGAAGGCCTTGAAGTGATTGGGTCTATCTATTGACCAATGGTCTTTTATATTACTACACCTTGTCCTGTTAAGGTTGCCTTCCGACTTGAAGGTTCGGTTCGAGCAGAGGTATGGTGGGGATAATGCCACATACCTCCCCCCATTCGATGACTCGTTGCAGTTCCTGGATGAGGAATGTCACCTTTTGGACAATTCTGGTGTTGAAGGTCCCTTGCGGGCCTTCTGCCAGCTTTCCCTGTAATGATCTGGGGCCCGAAGAGTAAATCTTTGTTAGTTCGTGCTCTTTTGGATTCGGGTTATCAAGGCTGTCTTGTATCCTTTTATTTAGTGTAAGGATTGGGTTTCCCACGTAGATTCCACCCTTCTACCATATGGGTGGTATTGAAGCGGTTGGTCAACGGGGAGAAATTGAAATTTGTGTTTCACCTGTTCATTGTGGGCCAAGAATCTTGGCCAAGGCCGCTGTTTTGAATGATATTTTGGGCAGACACCCGTAGGTAACCAGTAGCCCTGCAGTGGTGAAATTGTCTTCGAACCTAACTCCTGCCGATCGGAAGTGGTTGGTACCTGGACCCGTATATGGGTGCGGATGTTTTGGGTTTGATTTTGTCCGGGACCAAGTGGGTTCTGCAGACGAATGGTTGGAAACGGCAAAATAAGTGGTGAATGGTAGTTGTACCGACGGTTTTTAGTTTTGGCTTTACGTGTCCCCTGTTGAAGGGCTCCACCCCGCGGATTAAGGACCAATGACTAAAAGTGAGATAGTCATTTGTTGGTTTTGCACCTCAGCTCATGCTTTGGAGGTTTTTGGGGCGAATAGAGTCTCACAGAGTCAGAACTCTGAGACTAAACCGATCTGGAGACATGTCCCAGGAAAATTCAACCCCGCAGACTGTGCGTCGCGTGGTTCATGTCCTTTTTAACCATTCTCCTTGGTGGGGACCAGACTGGTTGACGCATTGCAAGTCATCCTGGCCCCAGAATAGGTTCCCCTCTCCAGAGATTTTGCCAGTTTTGCGTATTCGAATTGTTGAAACGCAACCTACATACAATTTAGATTGTCTTTCGGACACATACAGTTATTTGTCGAAATTGTTGAGTCACCGCTTGAATCTGGCGTTTTATACGTAACAGACGGAGGCCGAATAATGAATTGTTGTTCTCAGTTTTGTCACCTCATGCACGACAAGAGTTACTGATGTTGTTGATTTGTGCTATACAAGACTATTGAGGCCCTGAAGAGATGCTCAGCATTGAGAGGCTCAATCACTCGTCTTAATTTATTCTTAGACCAATCTGGTTTGCTCCGAAGCGGAGGACGACTTCGGAATTCGAATTTGCTTTATGGTGCTATCCTTTGTCGCTCCTTATGGGAGGATGTCCGATCGACACATTAATAATGCACACGCCGGTTGCAACGCCCTCGTAGCCATATTGCAGCGTGAGTTTTGGATTTTGACTTTCAGACGCAGTGCTAGGTAGATTTGTTTCCCGCAGAGGACTACCATCTTTAATCCGTTCTGATAACGGTACTAATGATAAGGGCGCTGATAGATATTTAAGTGAAAATTGCAATTATTGTAATTGGCAAATTTGTAATTGCCATTTTGACCCCCCATTCTACTCACATTGGGGTGGCCGTTTTGAAAATATTGTGATAGTAGCAAAACCGCTTCACCACCGTGTTGTTGGTGAAACAATTTTTACATTTGAGGAACTTATTACGGTATTTTGTAAAGATGAGGCCGTCCTCAATTCGCGACCTCTCTTACCCATCTCCTCAGACCCAAATGACCTGGAAGTCATAACCCCTGGTCATTTTTTGATTGTTCAGCCCCTCAACACCCTGCCGGAATACCCCTTCAGGGAAATTAAATCTTCGCAATTGACGCGTTTTGAATTGCCCCAAGAGATGTCCCAAAGTTTCTGGCATCGTTGATCCTTAGAATATTTGCATATTTAGCAGGAGCGGACTGAAAAAACTGTCCCTCCCAAAGTTAGAGACCTTGTACTTGTTAAAGAATCAAATTTGTTGCCTTTGTATTGGTGTCGTGGACGCAATGTAGATTTATTCTATGATTCTGACGGAGATCCCAGAGTTGCAAAGATCATGGTCGGAGATTCGGTTTTGAAGCGAGCAGTGGCAATTTAGCACGCTTGCCCATTTATTAGCGGACATAACTCCTTATGTCCGAGACGGGGGGATGTTCTGAACCAAACGTTTCGTTCAATATTTGATATTTAATTGCAACACCATGTCAGTTGGCTGTCAGTGATTTGACAGTTTTAGGATTGACAACTGACACTTGACAAGAGTCGAAAAATTTGTAACGGAGACAGGGGAATTTGGGTTCTTGTGGAAGCATATCTAATCGAGATGTGTTTCGCCCATTGTAATTGGTAATCGCGCCCGCCGTTCGCAATCGGTTTCTGGGGCACCCGCAAAATCGGTTTTGAATATATTTCACGTACATCGAAGTGCTTTTGCGGGAAACGTGTTCTGCCTGGTGGACGCCGGAGCCTTCGGTCCAGACAGCCGTCAGGCTATCCGTTATTGTCCTAATATTATATATATTCTCCTATCCCTAATCTCACAGCACGATATTGATCGACCCCCAGGAGCCTACCGCAGGAATCCTAGGTAAGTGTCTATAATATTATAATAACCCTTGTCCACCATACACCCGTAGTAGGAACCAGTATATCCCCCAATAAGGAACGAACCCACTAGCTTTCCACTGCTGCGTTACGGCAGTTTCGTGGGATACAGGTTCCAGACAGGGTCCAGGAGTCCCAAAACTGCTATGGGCCCCAGCCTTGAGCTCCTGGCTTGGGACCTGAAGACCTGTATTTAATTCAATTGTATTATCACATATTTTTATAAAAAAAACTTTTCAAACGGTAGAATATGTTTTTAACGAATATTGTTTGATCGGTGAATGGGCTCAAATGGGACTTTGCAATGAAAGAGTAGACTGTATTAAAATAGGTATAATGCTATAATTTACACTATCAACTCAGATAGAAATATGTACGAAGAAATGCCCGTAATGGATGGCGTCTGTGAGCTTAGTGGAGCGGCGGGCGCGCAGCCGGCCGTGGCGTCGCGGGTTCGGTCCCCCGACACCCCGCACCTGCGCCGCGTACGCGCGCGCATTGTGATGCGCCAACAATCGGTGTATTTTAATAATAAAAAGTATTTGTACGATAATGAAACGGAATGTTTGCCGCCATTTTGTGGGTCAGTGACCTCATATGACGTGACATTCATTCCGTTCCTCTTGTAGCTTCATGGTTCAAATGGCTCGAATCTGTTCCAAAACCGAATCGGGGCACCCCGACTTCAAGTAGTGCTATCCCTGGCTAGAGTGTATATAAAAACCGGAGGTGCGAAGGAACAGCAATTCCCGCCCGCTGTAACATGGGCGCATATCCTTTGTTACGTTAGGGCGAAGGGGTTGCACTTCCCGCAGCGCCAGAGACGATGCAGAAGCAACTTTAAAGTGTTTTGAGGTATGAATTGAAACATATAGAAACTGTCACACGATGAAATATTTTAGTAATAAACTTTATATGAAATAAACAATTTAAAGAATATTTGATTTGTTATTCTATGATATCTATTTAATACCTTTAAACGAGCAATTCTTGTATATACGTATGTATATATATAATCTGAATCACGAAAACAGCTTCAACGATTTTCATGAAATTTAGTAGGTTATGTTTCATTTCTAGAAATCGTCGTTCCCTCTATTTTCACCCGAGCATTGCTCGGTCGCCCAGGTACTGAATATTTAAACATAAAATTTTCTTTGATACAAAAATCAATAATTTGAATTTATCCAAAGTAAGTATTCTGCGTATTGTGAAACGAAATTCTATAAAAATGTTCTCTATAAAACAACGTGCAAACTTATCTGTTCCAGACACAATGACGCTTGGATGTCATTTACTTTGTAAAGTTATATGAAATCTACGGAAAATGGTTTTAGTTCTTGGAACTTCTGCTGAACAGATCCTAGTCCTATTTTAATCGCAAAAATTTGTAATTATGGATGGACGTTTGTTACTCTTTCACGGCAGAACGGCTGAACGGATCTGGATGAAATTTGGCACAGAAATATATTAAAGTCTGGAAAAGTACATAGGCTACATTTTTTATTACCGTCCGAGACATTGGCAGAAGCTACGAGGCAGCACGTAAACCTATGAACGTGCACATTATGGAAGAAAATCGTGCAGTCAAGAGGCCTTACTATAATATTTTAAAACCATTAAGGTTCCAGTGTGAGTAGGGAAATAAACAATCGAAATCATCGCGTTAAATTATGAAACGCGAAAGTTTTAAAGTTAATAGAAACAAAGCTATACTGGACAAATAGCCTTTTAGATATGTCATCTGATCGAAGAAACTTGATTACGTTTGACATGTATGCTTGATCAAGGGCCTTACAATGACGCGTAAAACCGTCATAGTGCCATTGTGAGAAAACTTGTGTGTTTGTGTGTATACGGCACGAATAACAATATACCTTTTTAGGGTTCCGTAACCAAATGGTAAAAACGGGACCCTATTACTAAGACTCCGCGGTCCGTCTGTCTGTTTGTCTGTCTGTCACCAGGCTGTATCTCATGCACCGCAATAGCTAGACAGTTGAGATATTTTGACAGATTATGTATTTCTGTTGCCGCTATAACAACAAATACTAAAAACAGACTAAAATAAATATTTAAGTGGCTTCCATACAACAAATGTGATATGTTTGCCGTTTTTTGGCACGCGATAATGGCACGGAACCCTTCGTGCGCGAGTCCGACTCACAGTTGGCCGGTATTTCACAATGGAATTATGATGTAATTATTTTGTTAAAGTTTGCCCACACTAAGATTTTATATTGTAGGTATTGTGAGTGCGTTTATAAACACATAAACACACAACCAGACACAGAACAACTATTTGTATGTCATACAAATATTTGTTCTAAGCGGGAATCGAACCCGCGACACGCAGCGCAGTAGCAGATCGCAAGCCATTGCAACAACCGTGCCGCCAATGACATTGACACTTCATAGAACGGTCCCAGATATATCCATCCCAGTGTGTATGCCTAGTTTACATGCTTAATCAGTGTAGATAAGAGTGACTACTTGCAATGAACATGTTGAGCGGCAGCCAGCACATCGTGAACACCGTCACCACAATCACCATCATCTTGATCATCTGAAATAATAAAAAGTCATTAGAATTAAAGCTTAACTTCAAAGTAAAGATTGAAGTATTTAGCAGATAGACGTGACGTTATTATATGACAACCCGTAAACATAATGTTTTGCTACAGATAAAATATTTTCCGTCTGTCTACGGGAGCTTTGATGTATAAGATTGACTAGTAAGCAAACTCGCAGCAAATTATTGAAAATACCCGAATTTTATGATATGTGTGGAGCGATAATAACCTCTCAATAAATTTTACTTAGAAACTTTCTAAAATAAATTTCACAATAATTTAACGAGTCACACAAAACTGCATGTAAAAGTATCTGCTTATAACAACAATACTAATTATAAGTGAACCACATTCAAGAATAACCTACTTAAAACTCGTTTAAAACTTAATACTAGTTTACTACTACTGCTTCTATTGATCACCCCTCTCCTCCTCACGTCGTGTTCCTCATTACTAAGGGTCGTGAACTCTTGATTCTCTTGTCGTCGTGGATACAACATTTTGCGTCTTGGAGAGCATCGTGCAGTTTGGTGTTTAACGATGTGCAGACTTTGTGTTTCTAGAGGCGAAATATGAGTGCATTATAAGTGTACTAACATGACCCTTCGGGGAATATAGGCATGATATCATGTTTATGATTAATAAATTTATGGAGAAGTTGAATTTAGAATCTGCTAATGCTTGAGTTTTGAGAAAAGTTTTGTGACACGGGCCTTGAAGTTATTTTAAATGTTAAGTATTTAAAAATAGTATATCAAAGCTAAATAGTTGATGTTATTGTTATATGTTCTAACTAAAGAATAAAAGAAAGAAATAAAAATATTTATTTGTGATCCGCACAGGAGGCAAAACACAAACAATCATAAAAAATATATAATAATAATAATATAAAGAATAAGTGTCAGCCCATGGCTTAATAGCCACGAGCCTCGACCAACACCTTAGGAGGCTCTCGTTAGGCGGCTGGGTCAAGGGCCTGATCCAGAAAGCAGTACTGCTGGACACGGCTCGTATTGTTAGGAGGTTCCTCTCTCTGGAGCCCTGACCGCCGGTAGCTTGGACCCTGTTCCCGATACCGGTGGGCCTCTATTTTTTATATTTTAATGTTTTTCTTTTTTGTGTGTTTTGTAAAAATATTTAAAAATGTAATAAATAAGAAAAAAGTTAAATAAAAGATATAAAGAATATATTAATAATATGTATATAATAATAACTAAAATAGATTTATTTAAATATTTGTCATTACCGTTATACTCGTAGACTACACACATGACGCATGACTTGCTCAAGAAAGTTTAGCTGCAAGCTGTATGAAGCTGTATATTTATTTATATTCTATCTCAAATTCCTTTCCCTTCCCTGTAAAATAATTGGATAAATAAAGAAACATTTTATAAATTATCTAATATCTAATTTTTGCATAAATTTATTTTCTAATAAGTACATACCTAACTAGGCTATTTAATTTTTAAGGCAAGCATTTATAATGACTCAACATTATTTGACCCAGAAGCTGTTCCATCAAACTATAAAATTACGATTTTCCCCGACCCTTGAAAACAAAGAGCAGTATGATTTTTCATTATTATTCGTAAAAAAATTAACATCGTCAGCTTTTAGTCCGTAGTAGTTGAATTTTATGAGCCCCAGGCGTCCATTTTGGAAAATAAGCTTGAATTTATATTGTGCGGTACTTATGTGAGGACCAATAATTTTTCACCATGCAACAAATGAGAATACTTTTAAATTTTATTTTAATAAGGCAATCTAAAATCTGAAAATTAATTATCATAATGTAAAACAAATATTCGCGTGCCGCTTTTAGCTGGCATTGAATGTATTTCTGAATAGAAATTCTTTGAATGTACCACTTCCTGTAAATAAACGCCTTTGACTTTGATGTTTTCAAAACATGTTTTATTACTGTATATTTAAATGCTGCGGTATCAACAAAGACATAACATCCCACATGCATTTATTATGTAGATCGTCTAACACCAGTCCACAAGAATGTAATTTTCCTGTCATGTTCGATGCATAAAACTTCGCTCCTGTACTACCAACACGTGTTCAACATCGTGTCACTAAAGTGTCCAATAATATGAGCTCGAATAACATCAATATTTTAGGTATTCTACATTTCATTGCATGAAAAGTATACGGATATTTTAGACATAGATGTAACGTTTGTATTTGAGAAGATCAAACGTATCACATTCATTTTGTTAAGATTGTGTTAGAGTGGCTTCGTAAATAATTCTATAAAAATATAGTGACCCTTTTCTCGCCGATTGTTCCCGAAAAATTGTGGTTATGGGTATGCACATAGATAGGTTTGCCTGTTTTTTGGTACGTCTGTAGCTAGAAAGTAGTATAGAAAAAGTGTGTTTGGCACGTGTGTTTTTAAACAATGTATTTTAACTGTGTGTTAACAAATAGCACGTAATTGAACCTTAATTTATTACCAATAACTGGTGGTCAATCCATTGCCAGTGGACAGTACGCTCTATGCGTTAGTTAACTCGTTGATGCGTTCAGTGGCCCACTGATGTGTATATACCGAAATTCGTTCCGTTGTATTTTATCTTTATTTATATTTTTTATGAAATTTTAAACTTTTGTAACAATAATGTAATTTAATTTAATTTCTATGTAACTATTGTATGCCTGATGGGCGGGACATAGCTGATCGCAATTTAATTATTTACCAAGGACCCAGGATTAAGTTATGTACCTATAATGTGTGCTGCATATAAGAGCAAAATTAATTAATTTACAGTGTATTAATATTATGCCGACATAATGGTGCGTGCTGGGCAAATTCTTTACATAACATAACTTCCTTGCAAGGTAAGGCAGAGGTGCTTATAGTACCTATACACACATTCCGATTAGTATATTATTTGTTTTTTGTTTGTTTGTAGAAGTAGTAACTAAAATCATAATAGCGTGCCACCACCAGGTTTGTTCATATTGGGAGGATGAATGAAAGAAGAGGATAAGATATTTACGAGGCAAATGTAAAAAAAAATATAACAAGTCTGAGCTGTCTCGGGTTTCATTACCGCAAGAAATAAATATTTGTATGGCTTACAGATAGTTGTTACGGTTCTGGTTGTTTGTAAACGCGCCAACGATACAGTTGAAATTCCTAGAGTTGGGCAAGGTTTTTTTTATTGTGAGTGGTAACACTCGGGGGCCTATCTCCATACATAGGTACATGCCTTATATAGTAGTACTCATAAATGACGTGCGTGTATGACTAGATAAACGTTAACAAAACATAAGGATCGTAGGCGATGGCGTATTGTATTTTCTTCCTACACTACTAGGAAAAAGGTGTGAGACTATTTAGGTATGTTTGACCTAACGTAATTGCTTGTTTACGCCATTGGAGATAAAGATTTAGTAAGCACAGGCACGCACACTGTATGAGAGGTTGTCTAAGGAAGCTTTACCACCAGAGATGTTCGAGATAGCTAGGTGTTGTGTGGGGTAACCACAGCAAAAAAGGTCAATGACGCATCCTCGCATCGAGAAATCTACGATGGAATTGCATGAACTAATTACTCTTAGCCTGTTCCATCATGGGACTAGAAGACGTACTACAATGGGTCATACATGGTAGACACCCACCCATACGCACAAATATTTTAGAATACTTGTATTGTGCGTACAGCTAAGGAATGGAATTCCCTGCCGGAGTCTGTATTACCCAATAGCTACAACATAGGAGTATTTAAGTCACGAGTGAATAGACTCACGTTTGAAAAAAAGTTAATTCAAGAAATCAAAAATCCCGTCTGCTTAAGTAGCGAACTAAAAAGACGCACACAAGAAGAAAATCATGCTGTGCAGTTGGAGGATACAAATTCACGAGCTGGTTGACCAAAAGTAGTTCTTAAGCAGACGGGTTTTTTGTATTTGTTTTTTAATTTATAACTTTTTTATTAACATTTTGTTTTCGAATTATTTACATTTAAACATTTAAGTATAATATATTATGGAAATCACTACATAAAATCCTTAATTTTCATACCCCGGATAGGTTTGGAAGAAAAAAATTATATGCCCACAATTTTGCGCCCATAATCCTCCATTTTTCTATTTTACAATTTTGATTGACGGAAGAATCATCAAAATCAGCCAACGCGTTTGGTCTCTAGAAAGCCAAATATGAACAAACATATATACATAGACTGATAAACACATTACCCTCCTTCGGCAGTCGGGTAAAAACCAAACACTTAGCTACACACTGTTTGCACCGTGCCAACTCCTCGCACAGCTTTGGTGGAAACAATGTACACATCCCCAAGTTATACCGCAAATCTCTGGTGGCAAAGCACCGTTACAAGGCCAAGGCTTATAAGCTCAAGGTCGAGCTCGTTATCTGTACCTGTTTCAGAGGTTAATTGAGCTTGTGATCTGTTATAAAAGGGATTAGTTATATTAAATTCTCTCTATCTCATTAAATAGATGTCGTTAGGTCGGGTAGAGTGTTATTGATTTTATTTTTCGTATGAAATTTTGGCGTAGTTGGCTGGAGTCCAGACTCCTGTGCGATTGCCTTATTATTTATTAAAACTTTATGCACAAGTACAAAGGGGGCTTAATGCCTTAGGTATTTTCTACCAGTCGACCTTAGGGTGGTGCAGAGATAAAACATGGAACGTGCAACTAAATGAAAAAACAAATAGAAAAGAATAATATATATATATTAATATATACTTAGATACATACATATAATCAATGTCATTGAGAAACGGTATCCAACAAACTAACTGTGTGAAGATTCTGAAATTTTCTTGCGAATATGCGCACGCGCCTTCAACTGTATGGAGAACCGACTGGTTGCCATCCCGATTTTCTGGGAGAGCGTTTTCCAAAGGGAGATTGCTTGGAAAAAAAAGGAGGAATGGATAAACCCAGAGCGGTAAGAGGGACGTTGTAGAATACGATTATTGGTGGAACGAAGATTGATTCGATTGTGTAAATAGATAAAAGCTTACTCCATTTTTAAAATAGTGTTTTAATACTATGCTTAAATAATCTCCCATAAGTGCTGCTTTACTGCTATTCTATTATTAGCAGAAATGTGAAAGTTTAAAAACATAAGAATCAGCATCACTCTGAAATTCCTGACAGCTAGAGCCAAATCATGTAAAATTTAGGAATCATCGATATGACGAAGAAGAAAAAGCATATAATTTATAAATAGTGTAGAAGTACTAACTCTACGCGGGTGGAGGTACGAGCGGCAGCTAGTAGTCAATAATACTAACCTTACGTTTAGAATGTTGTAGTCTTGAGTCCCTGGCATCCTGTGCCTCCCCTGGGGGCCTTCCTCCCCACACGGCATGCGCGATGCGTGCATACGTGCATATGAGAGCGCCAAGTGGCAGCGCAAACTGCAGGATCAGGAGTGCGCAGGTGTACTGGCCACTCTGACCCACGTTATCCCACTGTTCTAGGCAAATGTCTCTGAAAACAGGTAGTAAGGGAGAAGAATAAGATACAGGGCAGACGATAAGGATGGAAAAGCTCGTTGCAGCATCATCATTTAATCAAAGCTTGCCGAATTTGGTCCGTGGATGGATCCATTTCATACCGAGAATGCTCAATGCCTCGGAAAGGAAGTTAAGTCGTTGGTTATTTGAAGTCGGACAGAAGCCATGAACACTGATATCAGTTTTGCCAAGGAGTATCGTGTTATCAGTGGCTAGTGTGTGGAGGAGATAGGCTAGATATATAGGAGGATAGATAAATACTGTTACTTCCATTAGTCACAGCGGATCTTTGTTTCTCTGAACTAGGCTCTGAAAACCATTGCGCAAGAAACTGTCATCGAGAATACTGCATACAGTAAGCGAGGAAGGGCGATGCGACAAACCTAAACGAGAGAAAGATGCAGTCATACAATGCTATCTTATACTTCAGCATAGACACAAAAAAAAACAACTGTGCAGGATCTTGCAGCCAACTTTGGTGACACAGATCCATGTGACTACTGTAGCTAAATCCGGTTAAATTGGCAGCTGAATTTAGCATAATTGGAAAAAGGCTAAGTAGATTGAGGCCAGATGATACGGTGAGAGAAAGAAAGAAAAATATTTATTAAATATTGTTTATGCACGGTACAGCGTTCTTCGGCGGCGTTATTGCTGCTATTTTAGGGTAAAATCTGCATAGTTGCCCCACTCTTTGAAATCACTCTATATCTCTCAGTACGAAAAGCAAAATACCTTATTTGTAATGCCTACTGGCTGGAAGTCGGTGTTCTTTTTTCTTCGTTTTTGACACCGCCTTCTGAAATTGGAACGTTCCAGAAGCGTCTTCCGTGCTATTATAAGGAGCAATCGGATTCGTCGTGAGGCAGTTTCGATTTGGAAGCGACACAGAGCGATCAAGAAGCGAACTTGTGCAAAGTAATTAAATAGTTTAAGAAGTATTTTAGCAATAAAGTATGACCAACTAAAGTTTGCTGTTTAAACAACCCCAGCTCACAAATAACAAAATAATTACACTTTTTCTAGAGCTTCTGGGAATCGAACCCATGCAGGACCCCACGTTCAGAAATAGCTATCAAGATTTATTTGCAGCCCTGCTCAGGCACCCCACCGCAGCCGAAGCACATCGTGTGGCTTCTTTTTAAGTCTTCAATGTTCTTAGAAGTTTACACAACCGCGTTCATTACAATTTAATTTTACTTTTAATTAAATACCACTTGGTCTTGTACTAAATAATGTTACAAATAATAATTACTTTATTTTGACTATTTGTGACTGAGAGCTAAGATAAAGTGAACATGATCTAAGAAAATGTTAAGATTTTAAAGCGAGTTTAATTATGCGAAGTAAAAGAATTAGTAACTTAAGAAACAGAGCACAGGTTCTAGACAAGTTATATTTTATCAAAAAAAGCGACGCGATAGCAATAATTTGGTAAAATGCCATGACGGCCAATCGCTATCTATAGTTTGGCAAATTCGTACGTGACACTCCCATAGGGGACGTAGGGCAGGTGGGTGGAAGGTAAAAGGCGCGTGCGTGCGGGACGGCGGTCATCTGACGGGACCGTCGTCGTGTGATACGCCGTAACGACCCCCGCCACCCGCGCGGGCCATGGGAGTTTCACGTAAGAATTTGGCAAGCTATAAATGTCCTGTGATCAAACCCTTACATTTTGGCATTTCGACAATCGCTATCGCAGATTGCTGACTTTGTCTAGAACCTAAGGTCGCTTTACTTACGCTTTACACAACTGATGCCATGGGGTTGGTCGCTGCAGTTTTGACACGACTACAATGGGAGCCGCAGTTGTGAACGCACCCACCCACACCGCAGCAACAACCATCTTAGCCGCCGCCTTCCCCAACCTGGGCCTTAGTGGCCGCATAATGGCCATGTACCTATCGATTGATATCGCCAACAACGTATAAGCACTCACTAGCACCGACACCGCTTGCGTATAGTTCACTACTTTGCACATCACAAAACCGAACGGCCAGTACCGGAGTATCAACATAGGCACAAAAGAAAACGGCACACAGAACAGTGTCATCAGAATGTCTCCCACTGCTAAGTTTACTATAAAGTAGTTCGTCACTGTCTTCATTCGCGGTGAGGTTTGTACCACGAAACACACTAATCCATTCCCGATAAGTGCAACTAGAAATACTATTGAATACATTAGGTAGATGCAGCCGTGGAACAGCGATGATGTGAGGAAGTCTTCTGGGTAAGATGAGGGATCGCAAACGTCGTAACCTGGCCATGTCGTGTTTGTGGAGTTGATCACATTATCGTTTTGTTTCTCAGTAGTGCTGGTGTATGCTTCGAAACCGTTGTATAAAGTGGTCGTTTCATAGTCAAAGTTATTGGTATCTAACATAATGCGCCAGCTTCGTATTTTATGTCCACATTCTTTGTCTGCCCTTAACTTCGCCGAGGCATACTTCCTGAAAAATAAAACATTAACTGTATTTTTGTCAGACTTAAAATTTTCAATTTGTAGGTATTGAACGGAACTTCCAATATTTATTTATTGTTTGAAACCTAATTCTAGGTAATCTTCCAATGCCAGATCCTAGAAATTTCCTTATTTATAAAATGAAGTCATGCATAGAATGGGGTATTAAAAACTACCAAAAAAATAAAATTGTTATGAACGCAAAACATCGTAAAACGTTTTTCGTGGCGAGAATGTAGGCTTGAACTTAAAATAGCCGAGTCAAAGCAGTCGTAACTCGGTTTTGTTTATGATCATATAACAGTATCTACCTAAACATCGTGTATGACCTTGCACCGTATATAACATACACATTACTAAAATCAAGGAGAATAAGAACATCTTAGAAGGGAATTAAATTGTTGTCAGTTGTTCACTTGTTGCGTTTTAAAATGACAACATGGCTGGCATCTATTGAATTCATTTTGAAAACGCAAATTTCTGTTATGAAGTGACATCTATCTGTGATCTGCCTGTGTAAGGAAGTAACATAGGCAGGTACTGTTGAATAGTACTTAATTACCTACGTGTAGATTAAGACCAGGTAAGCATCTAATAAATATAACTGATCTAATAAGAAAAACTGATCAGATTAAGAGAATTCTTTAACTGAAAGAAAGCTACAATATAGTATATATATATACTTTTTATCCTGAAAATATGCTAGGTTCATCTGAAATAGCCCACGAAAACAAAGGCGTAGCAAAAGCCACACATAAAGCTAGAAAATTTGTAAAGGGAAAATTACCACAGCAGATAGGGAAAGTGGTTCGAAACATCAAGAATACACCTGCCCTCCTGAATCCCACTGTAACAATGACACCTTTGATCTGATTGCAAAATCAATATCTAAAGCGCCCAAGGGTAGATTTTTCAATTTAAGTGTAATGAAAGATAATATTGCGACTTCCTTGTAACAGGCCGCGCAAAGGCTATCTCGAATAGGTGAAAACACAATGCGTCAACGGTGCGATAATATTTAATCATAGAAATCTCTAATCTGTTGAACAATTTCTACGAAAAAGTGCGGTCGCATTGTATCCTCGCGCTTGTCTGCGTACGATTTCACTACAGTGTACCGTGATAGTGTGTTTGCTATTTATAATCTGCACTAGCCAAAATGTGTATTTAAAATACTATTGTTAGCAATAGAACGTATAAAAAGTTGTTTGTTTCCGTTAGTGTTGGCAGCATACCTCCTTTAATCTTGTTCGAGTATTAAATCTGCAATTCTATAAGCACTTGTCGTATAGTAAGAGTGTTTATTGCTTGCTTATGTTATCTTTATGTATTTATTATATCTGAATATGAAAGGATGCTATTTTTGAACGGTTTTATTTAGTTCTTCTATATATATCATCTTACACTCGAATCTTGTGATTGATTGAAAAATTATACAATATTCATTAATTCTTGGAAGTAAACATAGGTATAATATTATATAGGAATATAGGAGCAGTGGTGGCCCAGTAGTAACAGTCACGACTTACAAGTTGTAGGTCGTGAGTTCGAACCCTGGCAGGCGCTTTACTTTGTGTAAATTATTTAATCAGCACTGCTCTCAAAAAGGTGAAGGAAAACATCGTGAGGAAACCGGCATGTACTAGAACCTTCAAACCTTCCTAAAAAATTAGTAGACATGTGACATCCACCAACACGCACTGGGCCTGGTGGATTACGGCTCATTCCCTCTCTCAGAGAAGAGGCTTGTGTCCCAGCAGTGGGAACATTAAAAGGCTGATGATGATGAATAGTAAACTCACATTTCGCCAGTTATGTTCAACCGGGCACAAATTCAGACTGCGGACAGCTACGGAGAAATTCCAGATGGAAAAACCCAATAACATTTTGGTCAAACCAGGAATCAAAGCCGGCCTCATGCTCAACAGCAGCGTTTGCGACCACTAGACTAACGAAACAGTTTGAAAGTAAACAATATTGCAAATAAACAATTACATATTATAGTCTGTTTAATTTGAAACTATAAACACTCAGGTTGATTTGACTCCTGGTCTAGTGGTCTCAAATGCCTGCTGGTTAGATGGATGGATGTTTTTGAAAGCAAGATATCCGTAAACGATTTTTTATTGGGAAAATACGCTTCGAGATAATAGGATTTTCGTATTATAATATTATTCGGGAATAAGGGATAATTTGATATACGAGGTCGGTAATTATGATTGGCACAACAAGCTTTCAGTGCCTATTAACAAAAAGCACATTGACAATAATTAGTATAATTATCACTCATTTACGTAGTTAATTACCTTAACCTATTTATTGAAAGCCCAATTAGTAAGGATGTAAATTGATAAATACAGGTAGATGAGATACAATATACCTACAACAGTGTACATCTGGGTCATTAAGAAATGCAGTCAATTATATTACGTATTCGATACCTAACCAGGCTATTAACTTCTCGTTACACGGATTACACTGAATTATAATATCAGCTATGATATTAAAGTAAACAGCCTATGGGATTTAGGTATTATACAAGATAGCAAATTACTGTTAGACCAACGTATTGTGGGCAAGGCCTCGAGGGCACTAGGATTGTAATCAGGGCCTCAGCCTATTTCTCCGTTCTGTTAAGCCTATAAAAGTTTTATACTGTTTGTTCGTGCGCAGCCACTTGGAGTATGCATCGCAATCGCCCTCAATATGCGACCCATAAGTCACGCATTGAGGTCATCCAGAGAAAGTTTCTGAGATGTCTTGATTATAGGTACCAAGTATCTATAGATTATAGTTAACAGTTAACTTACAGTTGTAAGAGGTGCCATTTTCTGCAATTCGGTCGTAGGCGGCTCATTAATGATGTATGTTTTTTGATTAACATAGCGAAAGGCTTGATTTGCTGCCCTGAACTACTAGCAAAGTTAGCACTTCGCACTATTTCTATTGTATAACCTAAAAGGCCGCTTCTGGTTGCGCCTTCCACCACTACTAATTAAAGGCATAATACTTTTCTAATACGAAGCGCTCGAAGGTTCAATGATGTATCTTCTTAGTATGATGTTGACATATTTTGCACTAAGATAAGCACAGCAAAATAAATAGGACTTACATATTTACTTATGTACACATTGAACTTTAACTGTTGGGATTGATTTAATCAATATGTTATATATCTGTGGAGGCTTGTTATTAACAACTTGATATTATGTTGTGGTTACCTATTATTATTTGTAATTAGACTGTAATCCTCCCTAATAGTAATAAAATAAAATGTTTTGCCGGCCAAAAGGGGATGGGTAATGTAAAATCGTAATGTAAAACACACTACTAATATTATGAATGCGAATTTTAGTTTGTTTTTTTTTTTTTTTACATTTTGCCCCACAGTAGGAATTTCTCCTGTATCGTGGGTGAGTTTACACACATACAAACTCACATGCACAAACACCCAGAGCCGGAACAACTATCTGTAGGTCATACAAATATTTGTTCCGTGCGGGAATCGAACCCGCGACACGCAGCGCAGCAGTTAATCGCTCAACCACTGCGCCGTTTGTTACACTTTCAAGCCTTAACGGGTGTGGGTAGAGAGGATTTGGTTGAAACTTGGCATATGAATAGACTAGAATCCGGATTAGAACATAGGATACTTTTATTCCGATATTATATATCATAAAACAATTTTCTAAGAAGCTAGTAATACTATAAATGCGAAAGTAACTCTGTCTGTCTTGGTTAGACCTTTTCGGTTCCCTTCATGATGGTTGAGCTGAGTGGTGCCAATCCATGCGTCATGTTCGTGAACGTTGCCATCAGTTGGGAATGGTCATAAATTACGGCCTGCTTTTAATTGCGTACTTATTGAATTTTAAATTGTTTTGTTTTGCGTGCACGTCTTTTTACATCGTTCTCAGATAAATGTATTTTTCCTACAAGAATGATGTAATCAAATAATTGTAATTAAAACTGATGGACACTCTGTCCTTGGAGTTTCTTGCACGTTCTTCAAATAGAAACATACTGACGCTTGCGATTGGCAACTAGATTCATTTTTTGTTTGACAATTCAAAATTACCTATTTATGGCCTAGTTGAAATAAATATATTGTGTTTTTTTAATTTTGATTTTGTCCTGGATTAAGACATAGAAAACTATTTATTCCTGGAGTATCTTGCCCTGGAAAATTTTTCGCGCCGGCAAAGCCACTGGCAGAAGCTATTTATGGTAATTATGTGAGCCTGCATATATTAATGTATAGGTAAGTAGTCAACCATGATTCAACCAGGCTGATAAATTGACCGTAGTAAACTGAAATTTACTGAGAATAACCGCAGTTGCAACCAAACCATTTAGGCAACCGCGGATAATAGCGGCGAAACGAACCTTTTCAAATAGACTAGGAAGTAATAAAAAAGAAGAAGGAAAAAGAAGATAAATAATAAAATTAATGCAGCAACTGAAACACGCGTAGTGTGATTCTACCAATGAAGTACCAACCAGTACGTACATTCTAGGTTAGTAGATGCCTGTCGCAAAAGTTAACTAAGATGCTTCGTCAATAGACGCACATAACGTGTAGCTATCTATACCAATAATATAAATGCGAAAATGTGTCCGACACGGAGAGACAGACGGATAGATGTCCGTCTGTCTCTCCGTTTGGTACCTTTTCACGTCTTAACGGCAAGATGGATTTGGATGAAACTTAGCGCTCGGGTAGAACTTTATATATCCCGGGTGTACCTACGTTTACGTTCCTTTAGGATAGTTTAAGATTACCAGTCGGGTGAAACCATAGAAATAAATCTAACAAGATGACGCGTTGAATGTACTTTACGTGCCAAAAAACGGAGTAAAGTTACGATTAATGATCGTAATCTGAGCTTTTCATTTAGCTTTACCGGCACCGGAAATCCACTGAAATCTAGAAAAATGCCTTTTGATGCCATATTGAGCTGTAAATAATTTATTGAAAAAGTTGGCCGAGGCATTAGAAATGTTTTCTTTCATTGGTAAGTAAATTTATTTTTAAATTGTTTGTGAAAAAGTGGCACGCATTATTTTCATACAGATGGAGGGATTTGGGTTATCTAGTTAGACTTATGTATGTGGGTGAAACCCCTTGCAGAAACTAATATATTCAATAAAAAGTCTTCTTAGTAAACTGTCAGATTGCTCCAAATAAAATGTATTATTTAATTAAACAATGCTAAACTAATGTACTTTAGTTTACAAGGTGGCGAAATTGAATGGCAAAATGCCAGGCACCGCTCCTCAATCAATCAAGCTGTGACGGTCTTGAGAGAAATCAATCTCCTAACTTTGTACTCTAGAAAATAGAAGAATTTAAAAGGGTTTAATTATAAACGTTGCTTGGAGTTAGGAGACGGTTAAATGCCAAACAATTTTTGGGTAAGCAGACGTTAATCCTGACTTATCTTAAGCAAAGTTAAGCAAAATTTTAGGCCCAATTTACTGATATACCTGCTACCTACATCTTATAAAAAACAGAAACCAAAATATGATCAAATTAGAAAAGTTTATCAAGAAGATACGACAATCTAATTTGAAGAGTATATTTATATTCTTAATATAGGAATAGGCAATTGGGCATTTGAAGTTGCTATAACTTACAAGTAACCAACGCTAACTCATTATGTATTAAGACAAAAATGTTAAGCCTGAAAAAGTCACCCATATTTTTCAGATAATATTACCTACTTTTCCTTATCCTCATATTTATTCTGCAACAGAGCACCCACAGCAATACATAAATTATGACCATTTGTTTTTCTATGTTTCATTTGATCTTTTTGATTGTTTGCATCCACAGTTTTATAATAGCGAAGTGCTGCTATATATTTCAATAAGTGGAAATGGACTTTCATCTTTCATATCAAAAACTGACTTGATAAAGATAAAATGATGTTTCTTTTATGTCGTAAAAACCCTACTCTATAAGAGTTTCTTTTCTTAGAAACTTTACTCATTTATTATGCAGGAGCTGTGATCGATCAGGCATTGAAGCAGATGGGACTCTATAATAAATGGGGTTCTATAAGTTTCCTGTAGGCATGGACAATATGGACATCTCACAGACACAATGAATCTGGAACAACAATAGTTTTTTTTTATTATTTAGCTGTATTTATAAATCCTATACCTACCTTAGCATGACTACAATGGATATGATCTAATAAACGCCATTGACGCTACAATTAATGTGTGTACAAGTTGTCTACGGTTAGAAAAGGAGAAAAAGAAGCATCATAAGCTTAATGACGATATATTCATAACTGTCCTGGACCACCTTTATCTGCTTAAATGGGCAATTCAAAACTGGGACATTAGTAAAATTACAGCTATTCATAGCTACAGATATACAGCCAGACAGAAATAGTCGCGCCGTATAAAAAATAATATTGATTAAGGGATCGCAAAAACCGTTTTTTTTTTTAAATCCGGCTTTTTTTCTCGTCCGATTGAAATCCGCATTAGCCGGTTTTTTCTAATTTTGAGTATATAATTTTTTTTTTACTTGCGCTTGACCACTCTGGTGGTAAGTGATGGTGTGGTCGACGATAAAGCACGCTTGCCTAGAAGAAACCTATTCACTCTTGACTTAAAGACTCCCAGGTTGAAGCTATCAGGTAATACAGATTCCGGCAGGAAATTCCTCTCTTTTGCTGTGTGCATAATAAAAGTATTCCCTAAACGTTAGGTGCGTATGGGTGGGATGTCCACCATGTACCGATGAGGCATTGCTGTACGTCTTGTAGTCCGATGATGGAACGGGCTAGGAGAAATCAGTTCATGCAATTACAACGCACACTCCTCGAAATGTAACCGATAAAAAAACTGACAGGCTGGCAACTCGGCGCCGATGTACAAGGCTCTGGAGATTAGACTCGACCAGTATCTCATCGCCGAAAAGCCTCCTGGCCCGTTTTTCGGCCGAGTCAAGTGCATCCAACAATGAATGGACCAAAATTGTGGGTCGATTCAACGTAACGCCAAGAAGCTCAAGTTGGTCCGTCTCACCTCGGAAAGAAGGAGCTGGGTGGAACTGGCTCCTTTTAGCGGGCTGACTGTTAACAGTAGCATTGAACCTGACCAGATTGGCATCGCCCCATTCGGAGACTACCTTCAAGGACAGATTCAAGCGCCCAACCATGGCCTCTTGGAGAGACCGGATCCGAAGCCCAGTAGCGCGCGCGTCGGACACGTATCTCTCAGCAACAGTGCTGTCGTCCGCATACCCAAAGGTGCCGGTTTTATGTTTATGTGAAGCAAGAACATTATTGCTGAGAGTACCGACCCCTGAGAGACTCCGGCGTTGATATCTTAACTGACCGGACGAGCAGCCATCGATAACCAATCAGATGAATCGACCCCTCAGGAAGTCCGCAATCCAATTACACAGAACACTAGGCAGACCGAAGAAAGGAAGCTTACCAATAAGACTTTCATGCCAGACCCTGTCAAAAGCCTTCGAGATGTCCAGGGAGACGGCAAGCGCTTCCCACATGATCGCGTCAAGTGTCTCATTGTTAAGGCGCGGTCTTATTTTATAACAGAACAAGCCAGCAGTAGAATGAGCTCTTTCGGTCATCCAGTTGATATAGAATAAAAATAAAAATATAACCTAAGCCCACCAATTCATAATTATATTATTCGGATTTGCGCATTAGAATAGTTAATATCGATCTACCGATTACTTAAAATGTAAATTTGTGGATAAATACAAATATTATCCGCTAAAATTAGTTTTGAAATAAATCCGAAAAAACCCGATTTAAGTCTTAAAACCGGCTTTAAAAATGTCAAAAAAATCCGGATTTTCCAGTTATTTTCTAATTTCGAAGAATCCGGACTGCAATCCCTAGAACAAACGAAATTATGTATCTTAATTACAAACCTGTTGACCGCTTACCTACTCGTAATTTTCTGTGATTATGGCTTTGAATATTACTTATATATTTATAAGTCAGATTAATCATTGATTTCAGTTTATAGGTAGTATTCTACCTATAAACTGAAATCAATTATTAAACTTTAACCACTACGATAAAGTTACTACCCACACGCATGACTTTGACAAGTTGGAAAGTTTCTCCCACTAACTGTCGATCTACATTTTTCAGGGCACTTAACAAGAGAAAATGTTACCAAGTTTACACGAGCGGAAAAACGGAGATGGTCCAAAATCTATAGACCAAAAACCCAGAAATCGATACGAACTAACTGTATGCGGATCGATTGCTCGCAACGAGTGAAATAACCCTACCTAAGTCGCAGACCCTGAATCCATAGGATATCGGAGCTATAGGCTGACAAAGTATGCAAGAAATCATTATCTTCTAAAGATTTTCTTAACTATATTACCAAAATCAGAGGTGTGCTTGACCGTTCTACTCATTTTAATTGTTATTTATTATTTTGAACTAACAGGGACCTAAAAATATTAATTTGGAGCTGTCAATGTCACTCTGATGTTCGACTCTCGGTATTGGCGCACGAGGCAAACGCGGGGCACCGCATGTGTAAGCGAGAGTTGAGTCACTTGACGTATGAAATGCACAGTTATTTTGACCGTGTAGTAAAAAGTTTACGCAAACAAATCTAAATGATTTTGTTATTTTCTCACCACGTCTTTGGGCTCTAGACAAGGTGACATATCAGCGATTACGATTGTTAAGAGTACAAATCTTTTGGGATTTACTACGTGACGATTGCCCGATGTGACGATTTTTGGCCTTCCTAGACCAAGGAATCGTCACGTCGGTCTATAAATCTTATTACAATCAAAAAAGTCATCTTTTCTCAAGAAAACTATTATTTTCCTCTGTCTCAGTAGAAATCCAGACATGAAGTCGATAAAACGTTTCTCTGAAGAAAAAATTCAAGAAACGTTTCTCGATACATCATAATATTATTTATTTGTGGCAAATAAATATTGTTTCATCTTCAAGTATTTACAAAGTCTGATGCACTAGAAGAAGCTATAAAAATGCTTAGAGTAGTGCCTAAATAGACAAATTGGCTAACAGATCTAGTTATTGGTGTGTAAATGTGAGTTGAGATCCAAAAATATCAAGATGATGACCGGACATGTCCGTTTGAAAGCCAGTGAAGAATATTTTTGCAAAGATAACTCGGATTTTACGTTCGAACGTTTGGTATGATTACAAATAGAAGTGTTTACGGTTAAATGATCTTCTAATGTACGCGGATGTCTTGTTAACGAATCACGTGAGATCGCGTTGATGTTAAGAACAACTAGTCGTATTTTGATGTAGTCTATTTTTCTTGCTTCCTAATAAAGATTTATATTCGGAAATAAAGCCGAGCGTTAAAACAGCCGACCCTCCGCTATAAATTTACAGCTGGAACACGTAGGTATTTACTACCGATAATGTTGTTTCTACTGTGATTTCGGAGTTTTATAAAGGAACAGAAATAGTTACATCGGTCATTTATTACCCCACAGTACGGTGTTGAACGTTTTTGGAAAGTTTTCGCTGAATAGTGCTCCTTTATGTTACGTCGCAATTAAAAGTTGCTAACTATAGCTAAACAGTTTGGTCCACATCTGTATGACAAGAACAAAAGATTATTCAAACTTTATTTGCGCAATCTATTCCAATGGCAATGCAAATTTTTCTTATTGAATTGTCTCACACACTGTTCCGTTGTTGTTGAATTAGGCATTTTACCTATGTTTGCAATATTTGTAAGTATAATATGTCTATTTATCAAATGAATGAATTTACCTGTTAATGCTTTTAATACTTTATAACTGTACTTAGTGTATGTAATGTTAGTCTGGGTGAATCGTCCTCACGTGTATAAATTTATTAATGTATGTACTCATGTATATTTTATTGTAAAACACTTTTTTTTTTTAAAGAGTAAGTATGGAGTTTATTGTCTGCTCTTCTCCATAACAAGCTTATTTTGCCGAATGGACGGTAGAATCAATTGTTATTACTTATAAATTTTAGTGGTTGACGTTCAAAAGTGACGCGATGGCCTAGTTGAAATATTTATTTCATAGTGATATTGATGATGATATGATGTGATGATGATATGATGAATATATTTGATAGTGACTTTGACCTTATTACTGTCAATACAATTTCTAATTTATATTAAAAAAAATATTTTTAAAAACTTAAAAAAAAAACAAGCTTTTCCTTACAGTACATTGTACATACAAACCAAACGTATAAGTATGCACAATTTTAGCTCAATCGGTTGGAGATATCTAACTATTTTATAATTCAGTTGCATATTTTTTAGCACACATATTTTTACTAACAAATAAACTTACAAGGCCAGTTAAATCAAAGCTTGTAAAAAGTGTTCATATTTTTTTTTATAAAACCTTTTTCTATGAAATGAAACGACCACAAACATTGACAAATGTTTGTTCACGACATCGGGTTCGGTAACATTTGATATATTATGTGACCGAAATTGAAAAAGTTTTATGATTTGTTTATTTATTCTGATATCCGTTGTCACTTGTTACGACCATTTATTTTCAGATTTATTTAAGGAAGGAGATACTTTACCCTACCGTCAATTATTTTTTGACTTGAAAGTTGTCAAAGAGTTATCAACAAGGTTGTTTATTTAAGGCAAGCAATTAAGAAACTTTCAGTTGTTTGTTTATCTGTAGAATCTTATGAGAAAAATATTTTAATGAGTCTCCTTAGAAATTGTGACCCAATTTGGCACTATTTATACAATCTCACGGCTTCAAAATAAACAACTGCTAAAAATATGTTCTTTTCTTAATGACAAGTTTACACTTTTAAATTATCCGTGACTATTCATAGCCTGCCTTACATAAACGTAAGTGAGTCCGAGATAGATTATGTGCCTGTTACACAAAACGAAAATTAAATATTGTTAAAACCACACACACGTCGCTTACGGAGCTCTGAGTCTGCCAGAGTTTGTACTGAATATGTTATTGTTATAGGTCTCCAGAGCCTACTTCTTCTTCTAAAGTGAGTGTATTTCTTTATTATTAATGTACACAGCTCGAACTAGTGAGACCTACATGGTTTAATATCTTTGGTACTAAAACCACTCAAGCAACTCTTTACACGACACGTTCAGTTTGCCGGATAGCCGTCGCAGTTCCGGCGGTATAACGAAGAGTAACAATTGAAAGCTTTCACAAGGAGTTACCTTCACGATTCACCCAATTTATCCGCCACACGGCGGAATAACTGCCAGCATCCTGAATATGTGCAAGACTAAACAGAAGAGCGACTCTTGAACTGCGCGCCAACTTTGATAACTAACTGCCAACCGAATGCGCAATTTACTTGAAAATTACTGCTTGTGTGCAGTTAGCATGCTCTTCAGTAAAAGAAGAAAGAAACAAAAATAGTTTAAATAAAAATAAGTTCCTTTGACTGACCATGTAAAAGTGAAAAAGAGAAACTGTAACTGTTAGTACGGAATCGTGTGGCAATTTCGACGCAATTTGGATGTAGTTATGTTGACTGTACTAAAACTACAGCCCATTTGATTAAATCCTTAGGATTCATACACACACATCAGTCACGTCACGGTCAACCCGTCGATCTACACAAGTACATTGGACTCATAATCGACGACAAATTGAACTGGGTTCCCCACATTAACTATATATGTGATAGATTAAAATCTATCTTGGAACGAATAACTATACTTAAACATAAAATGCCATACAAAACCTTAAGACTACCGTACCTAGCTCTAGCTGACTCCATAATAAGTTATGGACTCAGTAGCTACGGGAGAACTTATAGAACTAATCTGGATAAAATTTACAAACTACAACAATACATTCTCAAAAATATTGTCCCCCTCAAAATAAGACTATACTATCTAATAGACTATCTCACTATTTAAAACACGTTTAAAAGAGCATTATCTTTCCTCTCAAATCTGATCTTTATAATCATATGTATAAATATTAAGAATCGATACATTTTAAAATATGTATTTATGTAAGTATATATGCACCATTACATTATTGTGTAGGTGCCTATAGTTTAAGTCGTTCACTTTTCTTCCTGTTCTCACACACTATTGTCTACATTTCTTTTTCATTTTTCCTTTTCGCGGGTCTGCTGGTAGAAATTTCTTTAGAAATAAGCAGTTCCTTTGTACTCTATTGTATTGATGTGTTGTCTTTATGTATTTACTGTGTGTACATTAATTATAAAATAAATAAATAAATAAATAAATAAGAACAAAATATCAAAATGATTATTTTGAACTATTTCATTACTGCAACATATTGCCAATACAAAACATGACTAAACTTTCAATATTAAAAGACGAATATAACAACATAAATAATTTAACTAAGAAGACACGTCATCCAAAATTGAGAACCTTAGCTAACATGAAAACTTTTACCTTGCCTAAATACAACAATACATATGGTATGATAACATACACCTACATACTTCCTAAAATAATAAACGAACTACCTGCGCACTTACAAAATAAATACCTCTGCAATCCTAAAAAAGCAAAAAAATTATTAAAAAGCATTATATGCAAATTACAAATCATGAGTATGTACTTTAGTTTGATATACCTACCTCCTGTATTATCAAGTACTTAAAGATATTGTTTTCCTTTTTGTATCGCTCGAATGTAAAACTCACAGTTTTATCATTGTTTGTCTCAGAATTAATTATTCCGAACTCATTAGCCATATATAAGCCATAAACGGCTTCTATGGTTCTTAACTTATAATATAATTGATACTCTGCGGTATATATTTTGGACAGTAATAATAATTTAAAAAAACTATTACGTCAACGTTAGGAATCGTGTGAGACGTACCATTCGCGATTTGGCGACCTTTAAAAACCCAAAATGCGGAACCTCTTACCTACTTCTGTTGGTGCGGTCGGTCCGCACCAACAGAAGTAGGTAAGAGGTTCTTGTTTATCTTTTTATTACAGTTGTCCCTTTTGCCCATATTACCCATAAAAGCCTAAAACGTGCCTTATCGACCACTTTGATAGCTATTACGAGTATTAAGATTTGGAGAATAAACTTTGCCATGATTACTTTTAAAATACAAGCGAACATTGACTATCCAGATCTTAAAGAGACAGGTAGAATTCTTCTATTTTGTTTCAGCATATTCGTCCGTATGTAGTTACATTACATCGCACCCCTATTCCTTGAAGGATTATACAGATACCTACGACAGTACCTACACCCACATTTTGCCAGTTATCTATAAGTTCCATGAAATAGGAGGCGTATCAATTACTATCAAGCGAGCAAAAATCCAGGCTCCTGGGTGCTCCCCCCCGGTGGGTTCCCGCATTGTCGAGGCGGGGGGTCTTAGTAGCCGTGGCTTGGTCACCCACGGTGAACACACGGGGTCGTCGAATACACGGGGTCGTCTGGCACCCATGTGCTGGTTTGGTCCCTGGGGTGGTCACGGCGCACAGCGTGTTCTGGTGCGTCGGGTGATGGGGGTACACCCCCGAAAAGGGTCCGGTGACGTACAGCCGCAGCGGGTTCGCGGTGAGTGCTAACGCGTACCCGTGTTCCCGCCATAAGCGGCACAGGAAGACACCGTGGAGTTTTAGTGGGTTAGAGTCCCACATAACTGCGCTATTTCCCGTGGTAGCGCAGTATGCAGTATGTGTCCAAGCTAAAAAAAAAGAAAAGGCTCCGGGGTGCAATTAAGAAATGCCTTATAGAGAAACCCAATCCAATTTAAAAGAAGATGTAGTGACTAAAATAGAAAATAGTATGTTAAGATGGTTTGGCCATGTTGAGAGGATGAATGAAAGGCGACTAACGAAAGGTATTTACAAGGCAGACGTGAATGGAAACGCCAGGAGGGGACGCCCTAGAAAGACATACATAAACCTTATTGGTAATGTTCTTCAGAAAGGCCAGGTGCGCAGTACTCGTTACCAGCATATGACGAGATGTATGAATGTGATTGAAGCAAAAGAAGTATGTAAGGATCGTAGCAGGTGGCGTTCTAAAGTTTCTGCGTACCCCCATAGGAAAAAGGCGTGAGTTTATGTGTCTATGTAAACCCAATCCCCCATGATCAGCAATAGCGCTTTCGTGCGACCACTAGATATTAGGGAATATGTATGAAAACTATATTTGTTATTTGACCAGCTTATCGATAATAAGAATAAAATCGAATACTTAAAGTAGAACAGAATCAAAATTGATCGAAAAACGAAAGAGATATAACAAATTAAAGAAATATATCTGTTCCTCTCTACGAAAACGCCGTTTTCTATGGCAGTTGTGTGGGCGTCGTGCTATCTGACGTCATATGGCACGTCGAACTTCTCTTTCTAATTCTCAACTTTGAAACTTTATAACTTCGTCCCTGATCGAGATATTTAAAAAAATCTTTCATATTTGGTTAATAAGTATTTGATATAGAAAATAAAAAAATATATGCATATTCCCTATTGAGCACAAAACATGGTGTTTATTTAATTAAGTACGCTATTTGAGAGACGCACAAAAGACAGCGATTAAAACGCCCACCCTTCAACCGCTTGAGTTTCTTTCTGTACCCTCATTAAATCCTATCTTTTGATTTCACTTTTGGCTCTAATCCTACAACCGACTTTTCACAGGAGGTAAAAGTGTTTATGTTTATAAAAGAATTTAGAATCATTATACCTCTCAAGGTTCTAGTTTACATTTTTACGAGTCTTTTATGCATGATATTATACTTAAGAATTAATATATTTGGATTTAGAAACCGATTGTTATCAAATTTTGGAACAACCAACTCTATGTACTCTATGTACAAGACTAAAGTTCAAATTCCGTTGCCACCCAAGCTTTTTAGGTCCGTATAATCACTTAAAAATCGACGTAAAATATCCATCGACATCGACATTCGAGGTTGTGCCTGGTGGCCATGGATACAAATTATCTCTTCAAGAAGATTATAAATTCCAGGATGGATTTTAATAAAGAAACGTTCTTGTGTTTACTTTAAAATAATTCTCCCCTACTTAAAAGTTGCTGAAAGTTAGGTAATGCATTGTTATAATATTAATGTCAGCGTAACCGTCTTATCCATTATTCAACGTTTAAACTTGGCAACATTTTTGTGGAAGAGGGTCTATGCCCTAAGTAAGTTTGGCTTAAGTAAGCACCAAAGCAATATTATTTCAAAAAAACTACCTGAACAAAAATGTTCTTTTACATGTTCTAATAGGATGGCGGGAGGTGAAATATTCACTGGACTTATCATAGAAACCTTATCAAAAAAGCCGGTTTTGCAAAAAAAACACTCTATGGAAGATTCGACTCAGTTTGTAAACTACCCGCAGCCAGGTTGGAAAACAGATTTCACTTAAAGCGAATAATTAAAGAAAATAAAGGCCGCATTCGTACGGTACTGTTCAAATAGAACATAATAAGATTCTACTCTGGAGCAAACAGTTGCTATCATTGGAGACCGTACTTGCCAAACTGGCACTTATATTGCGTTCGTAATACTCTGTTTTGAATTATTTATCGGGGTAAATATTTCTGCCTTCTCTGTATGAGAAGAGGTCTTTGCCCTGCACTGGGACAGTAGGTAACATTATTATTATTAATTTTCCAATAGTCAGATTTTGTCTGAATAATAAATAGAGCTGTTTGACATATTATGTATCTTCTATCTGTCAAATCGTCATATATGTCTACCGTCAATAAATGTCAATCGTCTTATACCTCAAGTGAATTAGCCTTTAGCATTAAGCTACTAAAAATTTATACCTATACGTAGTATAGTATTGTTAGTTTGGGTGCATCGCCGTCACGTATATGAATTAATGTACCTACGTATGTAAATGTTGTAAAACACTTTTTTTTACAAGAGTATATGTCAAGTTTCTTGTACGTTCTTCTCCTTAACAGGCTACTTTGCCGGATGGACGGTAGAATCAATTATTATTACGTTTAAATTTAAATGATTGACGTACAAAATTGCCGCTTAACAGTTTTCCTGTCCAATGAATCATATATCATTAATTCTATTGTTTTTGAATTTGAATCTAGAGATGTCGACATGGCGCTAAATTATACCTTCCGCATCATAACTGGCTATTTGAAACCTCCGCTTGTGATGTTGTATCCACTGGCGGGTATAGCTCCACCAGATGCTCGCCGCGAATTGGCCAGCCACATCGAGAAGGGAAAACAAGAATGGGACAGTCTCCACCTCTTATATGAACATCAACTCCAATCTGCACGTGTAAAAAGCCGCAAAAGCTTTTTGAGATTTACGACCCCCATGGAAGCCAGCGCAACTGACGAGAGATGTAAACTGTTGAAAACCTTACATCTGTCCCTCCTTACTTCTTCACTCCGGCACAACACCTGCCCCCTGGACACAAACCGCAGTGGCCAATCTGGAAATCCCTAAACCGATTGCGGGTCCAAGGTGGTTGCTGTAGAAAAATCTGACCAAATGGAGAGTCTCATTGACCTATTTCAAACACAGTGCTAGTGTGGGGCCCCTTCGCAGGATATGCCCCACCTCCTTGTCTGCTCTTGGTGCCCAGCCACCTGCACCTTTCAGGATCTGAACGTGACAAATGCCAGAGTTGGCCAGGTGACTACGTACTGGTCAGACAAAATTTGAGAATAGTTGAGTCAAAATTTGAGTTCATCGATACGAAAAGAAGAACTATTGTTTTACTAATTGGACAGTGAACCTGTTAATGGTCCAATTGAAATAAAGAATGTTGACTTTAACTTTGAAAATAAATCAAAATTATAATAGATATTAATTTATTTACCCTTATACGAAAAATACACTATGTTTTTTTATGTACCTATTCATTGCATAAATATCGACAGCCAGAAAGAAGAAAGAAAATATATTTTTTTGCGCCGGGCATAACGCATATCATTGAAAAAATAAATAAAAACTAAAATACAAGTCAAAAAAGAAAGTATGCGTCACATTCGCATCTCATCATCATCTTTGGCCGTCGCTGAGCATAATGCTGGGACTTGCGTCATAGAATAAATAATAGTACAGCTTGCGTGCGAGACAGAGCCAAAACGCTCGTTTTCAGTGATAGCCGCACACCGCATAGTCACGTATATTAATTATCATTACCACGTTTTTGCCCTAGGGGAATTATCAGTAATAGCAAATCCCTAATTCATTTGTCAGATGAGCAGAAATAACAATTAATAATTCCCCAGGGCAAAAACTAAACGTTAGCCCCCAATGATACAATACTTATTATCTGTAATATCACAATACACATTACGTTACAATGGAAGAGTAATTTATTATCAAAATAGCTTCTGCCAAAGCCTTCACCCGCATGATTTGTTGATTAAAAGATATCCTATTTCCTTCTCCAGGCTATATATATGTAATTTCATTAGCGTTTAGAATCTAGGCCTGTTTAGCGGCATAGAAGAGAAAACGTAAGTATACCTTACCTACTTACAGACCGCAAATAACTAATCAAATCTAATACGTTTAAACGAGCAATTCTTGCATACATGTATATATATAATCTGAATCTCGGCCAATATCTTTTGTCTCCATATTTTGCAAAAGTCCTGCACCAACCGGGATTGTCCGGAATTTTCAAGTGTCTGTTGAATTTTTGCTAAAATTAAGAAAATTATAACTTGAAAATCTTATTCCTCTCGCCGCTGACTCCTTTTCCAGCTTAGCATTAATTAACATAAAGTAAACTTATTTACCGGTCTGATTTAAGTAATTAGCAAATAGATTTACCATTTATCTTATTCAAGATAATCAAGGGCATATTTTACAGGTGTGCTTTGGTTTATTAGTTTAGGCTTCTGGAAATTTTCCTCGGCTGTGTAATTAGTCAACTCAGAGTTTGTCTTTGTGGCCGCCATTTCCTTTTTGGTTGGTTACCAACTCAAACGAGAACACGAAGTTTGAATGTAGGACAGACTTAAATTATATAGCGCTTTGTTGAACTTAACAGGTAAACTGCACGAAACGTCTGTACTATCTTTGAAATAGTTTTATTCCAAGGACTTATTTTCTGTTTAGTTTCATTAATGAATGTAAAAACACGTCTATATTAGTTTTTTCTGCCTGTCTTTTTACGAATTATTCCGATCTGACACACTGATTTGTCCTGTGTTGTTAGCAACAAACACAGGACAAATCCGACCCAAATAAACCCAAACGACTAGTTTTTAATTTTTTGCAATGTTGCTTTTAACGTGAGGCATTACTTTTAAGAATTAATATATTAAATTCTATGGAGGACAAACAGGAATAAAAAGTTTCATCTGTCCCTCTATCAGTGATAGGGGGACAGATAGGAGAGAATAAAGTTCGAACTGTCCTCTCGTTGTTAATAGGAGGACAGTTTTTTTTTCCACATCTGTCCCGCATTGGGGTCAAACCAGGGTGATAGATTGGAATAATTCCTGTTTAATGCCTCGTTGGCCTTGTAAGCGCTACTGTTGTGCATGTGGTCCTGGGTTCGATACCTGGGTCAGGCAATCCCACCACACTATTCCCAAACCACTGCAACACCTGAAAGCCAGTATCAACAGTGGTGACCACAAGAAGAGCGACGAGGCAATGAAGTCCCGGAGAAAGAATGTAACTGTCTTGGATCCCGCAACGAAATTAATCAGAAAAGAATAACGGAGGATTAGGAAAATGTATAAATGTCCACTTTCCCCCATATCAAGCAGGAGACAGAACAAACAAGGACAATAGGCACAAAGGGTTATTTACAACTGGGATAAGCCCAGTTGCCTAGTTCCTATCCAGGTCATACCCAGGTCGGGAAATGTATTATTGGATTTATCCATCGGAAATTGCTTGCAATTGCTTATGTCCGGTTAGTGGCAATTGCCTCGCCTCCTATAACATGGGACTTGGACTGGCAAAGTGGACGTATTCCTACAATCGGTGCACCTCTGCCTAACTTTCTAAACAGGCGTGATGTTATGTATTTTAGTTGACTGTTAAAATATTTCACACTGACAAGTAGATCAAATAAAAGGATATGGTTTATAATTCAAGCTTCGATTGCATACGGTATAATAGGGATGTTAACAGAAAATTCTTTATTTTTCTTTTTTTATAATACATCGCCCCACACTTGAAATTTCTTACTGTATCATGGTTGCGTTTACAAACATTTAAACTTACATACACAAGACACCCAGATCCGAAACAACTATCTGTAGACCATAGAAATATGTATTCTGCGCGGGAATAGAACCCGCGACACGCAGCGCAGCAGCCGATCGTTCAACCACTACGCCAACCGTGTAAAGATTGACGATGATGTAATGCGTTGAAATATCGTGTGTCGTCACGCCGTCACAAGCCTCCACTCCTGAACTGTGATGCACTTTATCTTTGTCAATTTGTATTGATTTGGTAAAGCAAAAAATACGTGTTCTATATTATTTGATAATCTCAATGACGAACTAAATAGAATTATCATTTTTCTACCCAGGAAACACGCCTATTAAAATAGGTCAACGAGATGTTAAACAATTGGAAATAAACTGGTCTTTCATTTGTTTTCAAATGATATATTGCCTACTTATTTTATCACATTAGCACTTGAAATTAAATTATTTGTTCCCACTAGCAGAACCCACGGCTTTCCCCGCGTGTTATATCGATAAAAAGTCAAGATTTACCGGCTTATGCGTGAAAACTTAACAACAAATATACAGACAGAGTTACTTTCGCATTTATAATATTCGTGTACGTTATTTACAACAGTAAAAGCTATATAATAAAAGCTTTACCTAACAACATTGTATGTTGTTAACTTCTCGTAGAGGGTTTTCCGCGAATGCAATCAAAGAATTGAAGAACTTGTACACCGGATATATTGTAAAATAAAATCACATAGAAAATACATGAGCGCAGCCATCAGGCGATCACATTAACGAATACAAAAGTCATTCTCCATTCAAAACCTATGACAGAAGTATAGAATAAAGAACCATGAATCAAACAGTGACTGCACAAAGAAGGTCAACATTCAACACTTCCCCTCAATCGCTGTTTGAACTCAGACATCACCGCTGGCTCAACTGGCTTAAAAACCTAAGCCCAAGTTCACAACACAGAACTTATGTTTAGGAGCACACAAAGATTTCGTTAATACATCAGCCACCATTTCTTGAGTAGACAAATAACTCAACGTAATTACATGATTATTCACAGCCTCCCTAACATAGTGGTACCTGATATCTATGTGCTTAGTCCTCCTATGAAACACTGGATTGACACTTAGTTTTTGAGCAGACTGATTGTCATTGTACAAATCAACCACTAACCCAGAAATACCAGTCAATTCAGTCACCAAGTCCCTAAGCCAACGTGCCTCCTTAGCAGACTCACTAAGAGCAACATACTCAGCCTCAGTACTTGATAAACTAACACATGTTTGTTTTCTGCATTCCCAGGAGATGGTGTTTCCCCCATACTTGAAAACAAACCCCGAAAATGACTTTCGGTCTCGTACGTCACCACCCCAGTCCGCGTCTACAAACCCCTCAACCTTAGCATGACCCGACCTACTAAACACAAGGCTAACGCTTTGAGTCCCCTTAAGATATCTCAATAAACGTTTCGCTGTCCTCCAGTGTTCCATAGTATGACACGTATTAAACTGGCTTAAGTACGAAACTGCATACGTAATGTCCGGCCGTGTAAATACACTCAGATACATAAGAGAACCTATCAATTCCCTATATGGAACAGTACCTTCGTCTAACACAATCGAATCAGTAAACTTAACATTTGGGTCCAAAGGAGTCTGGACTGGTTTGCATTCCGACATACCGAAACTGTCGAGCAAGCGCTCAACATACCGCGCTTGACAAAGCTTAAGAGTTTTATTCGTCCTGTCACGCTCTACCGCGACCCCGAGAATATGCCGCACCGCACCCAAATGTTTAATCTTAAACAGTTTTCGCAAACTCTCTTTCAGCTCTTCAGCCATGCGTGCATCATTGTAACAGACAATGAAATCGTCCACGTACAAAGCAATGTAAATAACCGACTTACCATTTCGTTTGTAGAAGATACATTGTTCAAGTTGGCATTGAACAAAATCTATCGACAGAAGCACGTCCTTCACCCTCTGATACCAAGCTCGCGAAGCTTGTTTCAGTCCGTAGACTGCCTTTTTCAATCTGTAGACTTTATTTTCTCCACCAGGTGAAATGAACCCCTCCGGTTGATACATAAATATCTCCTCATCTAAATTACCATTGAGGAACGCCGTCTGTACGTCTAGGTGGTCTATATGTAGATCCATATCTACAGAGATCGCCATCAACAGTCGCATTGAACTGTACCGTACTACCGGTGAAAACGTTTCAAAATAATCTTCACCATACTTTTGGGTGAACCCCTTGGCTACTAACCTGGCCTTATACCGGGCTATCTTCCCCTCGGCGTCACACTTAATTTTGAAGATCCATTTATTCCGAACCACATTTTTTTCAAAAGGCGGATCCACCAACTCCCAAGCCTGATGTTGATTGAATGAGTCAATCTCTTCCTGCATAGCTTGCCGCCACAAGTCGCTCTGCCCAGAACACAGAGCTTCCTTAACAGTGCGCGGTTCAGCTGGGATCGCATCTTGTGTGTACAAACCCTTAGGTTGTCTAGATCTAAGATTGTACCTCGGTTCCGGAGGCTCCATCACCTCCTCAACGCTATCTTCAAAAAATAAAGTGTCATCGCCGCCATCATCACCGCTCGCTGACACAACCGGCTCAACATTCACCGTTACCGGCTCATCAGTGACAGGCCCCCGAGCTGCATCACCAACCACCTCACTCTCAGGCAAGCTTGACTTCCTCTCACTAGTGGAATCATCAGCTTCTTCCCCTGAAAGAAAGATTTCTATAGAAGCTGATCCGTGTCCAGTTCCTAGCTCTTTGGCTGGGAACACACTTTCATAAAATATGACATCACGGCTTCTCTTTATAGCATGTGTCTTAGAGTCATACAACCTGTAAGATCTCCCATTGTCTTCATAACCGACAAATATATACTTCTTACTCTTAGGTTGTAACTTATTCCGCTTAAAGTCATCAATATGTACATAGGCCTCGCAACCGAAAACCCGCAAGTGGTCATACTTTACCCTATTACCCGACCAAACCTCCTCGGGCGTCTTGCCACCTAATTTACTAGACGGCGACCGATTAATAAGGTACCCGGCAGTGTTAGCCGCCTCAGCCCACAACTTGTGATCCAAACCCGCGTGATATAACATACAACGTACCCGTTCCAAAAGAGTTCTGTTTAACCTCTCCGCCGCACCATTCATTTGGGGCGAATACGGAACAGTGACCTGATGCACAATACCCTTCTGTCTGAAGAATGCGCTCAGCTCTTTGTTTACGTACTCCGTACCGTTATCACTGCGTATAGCCTTTACCTTGGATTCACATTGATTTTCCACGAGCCTAACAAAGTCTTTGGTGACACTAGCTACTTCGCTCTTATTCTTCAAGAAGTACAAGAATACTTTCCGCGAGTGGTCATCTAGAAACGTTAAAATGTACTGCTTACCTGAGTGGGACGCAACAGGAATCGAACACAAGTCCGTGTGCACCAGATCCAAGCACTTAGCCGCTACATCACGCCCAGATTTCTTGAACGGAAACCTTATTTGTTTTCCAAGAATGCAAATATCGCAATTATTTGCAATTTCTGTTTTCTGAAAATCAATAACGTGTGACAGTGACTTCAAGCTGTCATAACTTAAATGACCCAATCTATGGTGCCAAGACTCCTTTGAAACCTCTTTATTTACACTACTTAAAGCTACCGCGTTAGTATGCAGTTTATATACCCCGCCAACAGACCTAACACTAGCTATACAAGATTTATTTTTAAAAATCTTACAAGTAGACTCAATAAATTCCACTCTAAACCCTTTAACCGTTAAACAATTCACAGAAAGTAAATTTACACTCAGTCCCGGAACGTACATCACTTCTTTAAGAGTCAAATCATAATTGCTGAGTTTTAAACACACGTTACCGATACCCACGCATTTCAAAGTCTGTCCACTCGCCACATTTACTTCTACACTTTTTGTAGTAAAATCATGTAACCAGTCTCGCTGTCCCGTCATGTGACTCGATGCACCCGAGTCTACGTACCACGTGTCAGCCAAGAACCGAGACGTGACCATTGCCGCCGCTTTCTGGGTACACTCCTTCTTAACGTGACCAGACTTTCCACAGTTCCAACTTCTTGCTTCTTGTCTTGGCGTCTCTTACCAGACTTATTCGCCGACTTATCAGCAATCAGGCAATCTCCACCTTTGCAATTGTCAGACCACTTTGTATCCTGAAGCAATTTAGCCTTCACAAAATCACTGGTCAGGTTGCTCACACTACTCTCCAAGGCCATGATCATTGGATCAAACCTAGAAGGTAATCCCTGAAGAATAATCGCCGCCAGGAACTCATCGTCAATCGGTTTATTTACAGCCGCCAACTGTTGCGACAGCGACAAACATTCGCTAACATATTTATCCATATTGCCACCTAAGTCGTCCAACTTTACGGAACACAGCATCCGCAAAAGTTTTAATCTCCTGCCTATGCCCTTATAGTCGTACGCTTTTTCTAGGCTCAGCCAGGCATCCTTACTCGTCTTTGCAGTCATCACGTGGGACACGCACGAAGCGTCCACTGACAGGCAGATCTTAGCCAACGCCCTTTCGTCCTTACGCCGTTTCAGTTCTGGACTGGACTTATCGTCCTCCGGATACCCGTCGATCGAACACCAAAGGTCGTCATGGATAAGCAGGTTTCTCATATTAAACTTCCAGAGGAGATAATTCTCTCGCCCCCTCAATCGTTCTATAGAAAAACCACTCAAGCTTCCGCCTCCTGCAGACATGGATACCATCTCTCGTTCGCTCATTGTATCTTAATACAATTCTTCTTCTTTAAGCGTTCTGGGCCCATAACCCTTGTTAACTTCTCGTAGAGGGTTTTCCGCGAATGCAATCAAAGAATTGAAGAACTTGTACACCGGATATATTGTAAAATAAAATCACATAGAAAATACATGAGCGCAGCCATCAGGCGATCACATTAACGAATACAAAAGTCATTCTCCATTCAAAACCTATGACAGAAGTATAGAATAAAGAACCATGAATCAAACAGTGACTGCACAAAGAAGGTCAACATATGTTAATTCTGTATATACCCTAAAACCCTTACCCATCGTTAAATTAAAAGTAAACAACGTTGAATACGCTCACAAGTAATTCGAATTACTAAGTGTACCTACATTTTAAAATTGTATTTGTAAAGAACTGAAAAGAAAATTATAATTAAATTCAGTTGATAACATCTCAAATTTCAACATTATCAACATTTTTTTTATTGGCGTAATCAACATAAATAGTTGACGGAGAATTCGGCCACGGCGGCCAATTTCAGCGGAGAATAGAAAACCAGATATTATATAGAGTAGAGTGTATACACAAGCCGCAAATATAAGCGCACTCTGTTCCCTCGCTCTCATAGTCCGACGGGACGGTAATTTGATATGACCGGGGAGAGATCAGGCATACGACCACGTGCTTGCCGCGGCAGGGCTCCATTGAGATTCCATACTGAGGTAAATATGTTTTACCGACGGTGATAATACAAACACAAGCTGACCAGCTTGAGTGTACTCAGTCCATCCTGCATCTGGCCGCCACTCGAATGTAAGTTTGAACAATATGTTTAGCTCTTTCTGACAACGGGGTCCTATTTATATCTCTGTGATATTTTAACCTACTCAGTGATTGAAATAAAGTTCCAAGTTCCATAGGTCCTATGTAGGTAGCTAAAGTAAAATAACGCCATGTTTTTATTTATTTATAATGAGTATGACGTCTCTATTAGTAAAATCTAATTAAGTCAGGGCATCTAATTATGTAATTGTCTTTCCGATTGATATACTTATCTCTTCTCCTTCTTCTTCTTAGTCGTTACGCTCTTGACAGAGCGGTCGTGGTCGTCATGAAGTATTGGTAGTATATGGGCCAGATGTAATGCGATGTCTTGCCCAATCAAAAGTCATGCGGGTACATTCGTGCACGGGACCGCCCACAGCAGACTTGATCTGGTCGGTCCAACGCATGTGTGACCTACCACGCGGTCTAGTGTCTTCCACTTTTCCTTGGACGATTAAACGCTCTATGGACTGACTGTCTCGCCTTGAAACGTGTCCGAAGAAAGTGAGTATTCGGGACTGTACTATTGTGGACAGACGCTGCTTGATGTGGAGTTCTTGGGGTATCGAGTCATTTGTGCGGAACTCGGTCCACAACACTCCTAGCATTCTTCTCCAGCACCACATCTCCTGAGCGTCTATCTTTTTCTACTATAAACTTATAATCTACGCCAATTTGGCGTTGTTGCTGCTAAAAACGACACACAGATCACGACAGCAACAGCATATATGTATTGTATCTATAGATTTAAGATGGTAGCCTAAAAGTATGATCTATCACAAAGTGCCAAGTTCGAAGGTTCATGTCATCGCGCTGTTTCAGCGCGGCGTCGAGCAGTGACGCTGCGCAGAATTGCTGACATCAATTCAGTGACAAGACATAAAAAGATATGGTAGGTACTTAATTAATTTTTGTGAGAACGAGGTCTCTGCCCTGCAGTGGGACAATTACACACTGATATTATCTTATTTGGAATAGTAATTCCCCTGACTCTACATATGGACAATTTTATCAGTAGCTAGGTATATAATCTAATAATTCATGACAACAATAAAAGCCCTGGATACTTCCTACTTAGCTCCATTCGTTACGGTCTACAAAACAAGAGTAGATAAAAGCTAAGTATCTTGTTCCCAATTAATTACCTACTACGGTAGTTAGCTACTTCTTTAAGGGGCTGTAGTCGAACAGTTGACAATCGACATCTGAGGTTCTACGCCACGCCCACTGTCATCGATAGCTTAGGGGCAAACTTTAAATTGGAGGGAAAATTATTTGAAAATTAAATACACAAGGCCGACCACAGAGGCCCACATCATAAACGGACTCTTCCGATGATTTTACAAAAATATTACCACGCAAGTTCTTATTTCAAACTGGCGGCTAGCATCTGACATCAGATCGTTCACTGTTATTTTGCCTATGAATGCAACCTTATTGCTACGAAAATAAAGATCACTAAAATAGGTAATCTGGCTAGTGTCATACGAGTCTTTGCCGTGCAAATTGAATAAATATTATAATTATGTCTGCTTCTATGCGACTGCCACATATAAGAACACAGTACGTTACATTTTTTTATATTGTTTTAATAGCTAGATAATTTTATATAAATTATTTTAATGAGTTTTACTATACCGAAATGGACTGTGCAATATTAAACTGGAAACTTTAAATTTGAATTGAGATTTGGTGCTTTCAGTAATCAATTTTATCATTATTTACAATAGGAAAGTCACATCAAATTGTAAAGACAACTTAAATTAGCAAATATCCAAAACTTACTAGGTTTGGAATTGTCTTTTTTAGGCATGTTTAAAATATGCAATAGAATGTATGACGCTATTAATATCATTTGTACAATTAGTAGGTTCTTATTCCTTGTTTAGTATTCTCTTGAAATCTTAATATATCATTTAGTTACTAAAACAAGACGACTTTCCGCTCTCCTGGAATATAATAATTACAAAGCACTTACTGGGTTTTGATATACATCAGCCCTCTGTGGTGAGGTCACGTGGTGCCGCTTTTCTGTATATTAGAGTTAAAAACAAATAGACAGAGCGCAAAAAACACGGTCATGTAAACTTTATCTATCTATATAAATAAATAAAACCGGCCAAGTGCGAGTTGCACTCGCGCACAAAGGTTCCGTACCATTATCGCAAAAAAACGGAACACATATGTTGTATGGGAGCTCCACTTAAATATTGATTTTGTTCTGTTTTTAGTATTTGTTGTTATAGCGGCAACAGAAATACACCATCTGTAAAAATTTTAATTACCTTGGTATCACGGTTCATGAGATACAGCCTCGTGACAGACAGACAGGGAGATGGACGGAACCCTAAAAATGCTGTATGTGATTGTAAGCGTCTCACTAGAGAACGGCTGAAACTATTTGTTGCTATTGTTTGTTATATATCAATCAATCAATCAATCATTTATTTGCTATAAGTATTGGTACAGTGTAGGTGTTTAAAGATAATATAGAAAGAAAGAAAATGTTTATATGCGCCAGGCACAATGCATGCCATATTAAAAATCGGCTAAGTGCGAGTCGGACTCGCGCACGAAGGGTTCCGTACTTGTTAAATTGTGGTTTACGATTTATTACGTATTTAAAAAAAACTACTTACTTGATCTCGTTCAAACCAATTTTCGGTGGAAGTTTACATGGTAATGTACATCATATATTTTTTTTAGTTTTATTATTCTCTTATTTTAGAAGTGTCGGGGGGGGGGCACATTTTACCACTTTGGAAGTGTCTCTCACGCAAACTATTCAGTTTAGAAAAAAAAATATTAGAAACCTCAATATCATTTTTGAAGACCTATCCATAGATACCCTCACATACAGGTAGGATGAAAAAAAAATTGAGTTTCAGTTTTTTTCTATTTTTGTATGAAAATCTTAATGCGGTTCACAGAATACACCTACTTACCAAGTTTCAACAGCATAGTTCTTATAGTTTCGGAAAAAAGTGGCTGTGACATACGGACGGACAGACAGACAGACAGACAGACATAACGAATCCATAAGGGTTCCGTTTTTTGCCTTTTGGCTAGGGAACCCTAAAAAGGAAAACATAAATACTAAAAACAGTGTATGCCTCACAACCACGTATATGTTACTGTAAAAGCCGAACTGTAGTTAAAGTAAAAAAAAAAAAAACTATGATGAAACTTAATATTTATCGGTAAAACAGATTTACTAAGTCTTACTACCGGTAAAAGCCTGAAATCGTCATCATCATCATCTACCTGCCCTTGTCCCATGTTACTTGAGGTCGGCGCAACACGTTTTCTTCTTCCATATCGTTCTGTCCCGCACCACGCTATAATTGACTCCCTTTTCTTTTATATCACTCCTCACGCAGTCCATCTATCTTTTCTTTGGTCGTCCCCTCCCTCTTCATCCATCCCCAATTAAATTCATAAGAGTACACCTAAGTCATTCCAGACATTCTTTTCCCGCACCGTCTAGAACCAGCCCTCACGGTACGCGTCCAAATCATCTCGGCACCTATTTCTGGACCGGCCTCAACGGTGCGTTCCATCTTCAAGATTGTGGAGGCTTGCCCAGCGCTCAATTTGCATGCTACTAACGTGAGCCGTAATGGCATTGGCCCATTTGAGCCGAACAGCCTTTTTACCCACGTCTATTATGCCCGTTTGGGAACACAGCGTGTTCCGTATTCGGTCTGTTCTTTTTACATCCAGAATGCTGCGTAAATCTCTGGCAATCCCCAAGTATAAGTCTTTGCGTTTACTCTCCAGGGCGATCGGCGGATTTTTTGTTAATAAATAAGAATTGTCAGTGCCGATTTGGCAAAATGATAAGATCAATTAATAATTAGCTTAACAATATTAATACACTAACAAACTATTATTGTAGCCCGTTATTGCAATTGGGATAGTTAATTGCGAGAAATACAGGACTGATCAATGTGGTGATTCTTGGTGAGCTTTATGTCCACATGTGGACGATTTTTGGTTGAAACGACGAAAAATGTCAAATTCGTGAGAAATAGATTATCATTTCTCACGATTTTGACATTTTTTGGTCAGTTCTAGGTGCCGTATGTTAGAAAGAAACAAAGATTGAAACAAATGGATACGAAGAATTTTATTAGTTCTGTCATTTCGAGACACTGCCAGCGTGGTTGGTACGACCATTCCATGTTCTGTGTTTTTTGCTTCTATTGTTTTCACATGAACGAAGAAGGTTAAAATAGTATTCGACCTTACCTATATTTTAAATATTGTTTAATTCAAATTGAGATAACATTTGTTGTATTTTCAAAGAGGTTCAAATACTTTTTAGTTATGGACTTAGTAAGTAAACTAAACGACGTGAGTCGTTTATAATACAACAAAAATATAGATGCCAGTGACAGCGGTAGTGCCAAAAAATAAAAATAATACAGACTTTGACAATATTACTTGTGATTTCGTTAGTTCCAATTAAAGCCACCAGGCTACATGATCTGGCTGCATTATACCTGTTATTTTTTTGACAGATTGAATTGACGAGAAATAAATTGAATATTATTTTTGCTTTTTGCGGAAAAAAGCGGCATACGTCCACCTAGCAACGCCGCAAAGCGGTCACTGTCGAATTGCACTGGATGGAAAGAGAAGCACGATGTAATTTGTATAGACTTTTTTACAAAACATAATAATATTAATTACTTAAAAATAATGAATGAAACTTCAATATATAAGACAATGAAGTTTTGCGTCCTTTTATGATACGTTATTGTTGTTAATTGTACAAATGTACGCTGGTCAGTATTACCGGAAAAATCTTTTGAAGATCACGGTAAGAGGTTACTTTGCCATTCAATTGTATCGAGGTTTTTGTGCGTAAACGTGTTTCGGCCACAACAAAGTTTTCCGAAATATGATCAAGATTAACATATCTTTTTTCTGCTGCCACATCTTCAATAGATTTGGCTAAAAAATGTTTAAAAGAAAGCCTATTTTGAGTATTCAGCCCCTTAATATTAGTAGGTAAACTTAAACGGACATTCCCTTCGTTCGTTTTTTTGAGAAAAAACGAATGAAGGGAATGCCCGTTTTTAGATCACGACCTTAATTTAATTCCCAAGGAACAGTAATGAGTTACTGTTCCTTGGGTATTAAATTAAGGTCGTGATCTATTTACAAGTGAGACGCCTCAAGTAAGAACTAAAGGTGAGTATAGACTGGGACAAACGGTCCAGTTGGGTAGGTCCAACTTCGAGAAAGAGGTCAACCGTCGAATCCATCTCGGCTGGGCGGCGTTTGGGAAGTTGCGTGGTATCTTCTCGTCCAATTTACCGCAGTGTCTCAAGACAAAAGTCTATGACCAGTGTGTGTTGCCAGTGATCACCTATAGGACCGAGACTTGGTCGCTCACAATGGGCCTTATCAGAAAGCTTAAAGTCACCCAAAAGGCAATGGAGAGGGCCATGCTCGGAATTTCCTTGCGTGATCACGTCAGAAATGTTGATATCCACAGGAGAACCAAAGTTACCAACATAGCCCGAAGAATTGCCAAATTTAAGTAGCAGTGCGCAGGGCATGGGGCCGAAAAGTTCTGAAATGGCGACGGCGAACCGGAAGACGATATGTTGGAGGGCCTCCCACTAGGTAGACCGACGACCTGGTTAAGGTTGCGGGAAGGCGCTGGATGCGAGACGCACGGGGTCGGTAAATGTGGCGACGCCTGGGAGAAGCATATGTCCAGCAGTGGACGTCTTTCGGCTGAAATGATGATGATGATGATAGACTAGATCGTTGACTTGTAACAGAACATCAAGCATTAGCTGTTATCAAATTTACTCGAACCACACTTCAAACATGCCGCTCGATGTTTTGTTACAACCTGTTTTTAACGATCGTTTTGGTTTAACATTTTATCGAGCAAATGCACTAGCGTGTGTGACGTGGAGTGAGGTCAATAATGAACGCAAGGCACAAATAAAATATGTTACAGTTATAAATGTCACTCGCAAACGTTACATTCAATGGCAATGCTTTAGGAAACTAAGCATATTTTGTCTTTATTGTGCGATTCGTAAGAACGTTACATAACATTGTAATGCGTGAGAAAATGTTCTAGTGTATCGTGGGCGACAATGATGCGTCAACGTGTTTATAGTTATTTTTTCTGTACCTATAAGAGCAAGGTATAATACATTTTCTATAAAAACGCGTTGTCGCATCGCTTTCGCATAATCTGCCAGTCCGCGATATTTTCTAACACCTTGATATGGAATCATTTATGTCGGGGACTGAGTTTTTCGCAGAATATTATCCAGTAAGATGTAACCTCATGAATTTTGATTGAAGATGTTGAATTCTTTAGAAGGTATAACGCTTTTTTTGAGAAAATTACGGCAACAGCGTTCTTCTGTATCATCAAATAAACGACATCATCACAACGTAGGTATTGATATTAGAATTACAATGCTTGAAACTCCAACGAAAAGGAATGACAAATAACACGGGGCCCCTTGGGGACTCCCAGGGAAACACAGGCACACAATTCACACTTCACTTACTGGATATGTCAAGTTTGAACAGTTTTCTTCTAGGCAAACACGTAGGTATAAATAGAACTAAGATAATTAATCATCAATCCTGACCTGTTTATTTGTATGTATGTATGTAGGTTTGTACTCGCATTTTTCCGAAACCTTTTTGATTGGATATATATATACGGATATATATATCCCTAAGTTGACAGATTAGATATGGATACCTAATCTAACTTAGGGCATAAGAGCAAGTTTTATCAAAATCGGTCCACCGGTTTTCAAGATATGGAACATACAACGGCAGGCTTATTACGTATGAAACAGCAATTAGCAATATTTGCGCAGAGATTGTACAATCATCGCGCGATTTTCGCATTATGTCAAAAAATTGGAAGGCTTATTTTTGCGAATTAATTGCTCTTCAATCACGAATCCGCATTATAGATGAGCTATAGCCACACCATTATAATTTTACGACAGCACTGCTAACAATAAAAGTCTGCTAACTGAAATGTGCATTTATCGCAAGCTGATCGCGATCATTTCGTATTACGTATGGTTTTTGAAAGCAGAGCGACAGCGATCGGCGAGCAAATGTGGCTGTCAAATTGCGATAACTTTTTCCCTTGTTGTTGGTCGATTGCCAATCGCTCGCTGATGGCTGAGTAGGTACAGAAGTTTTTGAGTAATTGGCGGCTTTTTTCCTGTGTTATTTTGTGGCTACTTTAATTATCCGCAAATTAGAATAATAATATAAAAGTAAATATTGAAATAACAAATTCCTAGTGAATATTGTAATGAAAAAAGCAACTGGACTATTTGTTGAATCATTGAAACAGAAGTGATCACGGTAAAGTGGAGGATTTTTATATACTGTAGTGTTGGCTACCTCAGCGAAGCTTATGTGTTTACCTACTAAATACTTACAAACACATAAGATTGTGATATAAGTCCGCAATAAGTATCTTCTATTATATTCTTTTATTATATGGCAAGCACCGATGTCGACTATTCTGCCAATGTCTAAATTAAATTAGAAAAATCAATTTTAAATTTCATAGCTCAAATACGAGATAATGTAGTCTATTAAGTGATGTCCTAATGCATTATCGATTCGATTTCTTATAACAATCGACAATTCGAAGAAATTTTAATCAATTTTACACATTGTCATTTTAGCCATCCAGTTTTTCAAATTAATTATTATATTATGTAAATAAAAAGAAAATATCCAATTTTCACTGCCATATTTACTTTACACAAATACTTTACATCTGCGAATATTAATTTACCGGAATATTGGAGCTAAATAGTAATCAAATTGACTATTGTAAAAAACAGCCTCCACGAAGTGTTGCTCTTTCATAAGCTGGTTAATTCATCAAATGATACATATTATAAATCATCAGACAGATAAAATAGCTTCTGTTAAAAGTAACTGTCAAAAAAAAGACTTGACTTAAAGGCCTCAGTAGCCAGGTCACTAAATTGATCGCGCAATAATTGTACAATTATTGCTACTTGCTGTTCCTTACGTAATAAGCCCGCCGAACTCCTTAGCAACAAATAGCGCGATTGTGTAAATTTGGTTATTATGGGTATTTTATCAATCCTTTAGGTACCTTACTATAGAACTTGCTTATTTTTAGTGATGGTGTACTAAAACTAAAAAGAGATAAATAAAAACTTTTTCATTTTGCTTTTAACTATTACGGAGTTGATACATAGCATTTTTTACTTCACTACAGTCGTGCTTTGTATCTGCGACAGTGATATACGCTGACGGCCCTAGCCTTCGGATAGATTACGCCAGACGAATGTAGAAAGGCTAGAAATCAAGACTTTTCAATATTACCGATAGCGGTTGGAATCCAATATTGCATTGGTTAGCGCTACATCGTAAAAACTTCGTGACAGCGGGATATCTATATGTTGTTAAATTGATACAGAAAATCCTCAAGATACGAAATATATAAGTTATTGAAACTGATTTGAAATAGGTATCTACTTAATTTTCCTTTCTTTAACACCATTCGCGGGGTAAAGAATAGATTTAAGAAAAAAACATTAACCAACAGGTTTGTACGTGTCTAATGCAAAACTGTTTTTTGAAGTTGGTTAGAAACCAAATCTTTAATTTACATACGCTATAACTACGACAATTAAGAATGTAAATACAGTAAAAATGATAGTTATCCATACATAATACTCTTGTTTACCTGATTTGTACTACATTCACCGGAAAATAAAGAAAAATCCATAAGCGAATGAAAAATACGCCAAAAAATCGGTGAGAATGCGGGACAAATAGTTTAACTGCTTCTTTATTTCGATTATCAAAACCAAAAAAAAAAAAAATTGGAGCTTCCATATTTTTTTCCAGATACAAATAAAGAACGACTTACGCAACAAAAATAACTCAGTGAGCCAATAAATCGCTATTGACCTTTGAAATGAGGGTTGAGGCAATTCAACAGAAATCTTATGGATAACGGAATGTGAAGTCATTGTAGCCGTAGAAAATTATGATTGTCGTCTGACCACAAAAGGAAGCAATCCTAAGTAAGTAAAAAAGTTGTCATTTTCAACGACCAAAAATGTGTGTTAATAATAATATGTGTTTTGTATTTTACACCATTTCAGAGAGACAAAAATATTTCAAACGTAAATAGGTCCATTGCGTGGTTAATGTTTAGAGATGTGGCCGTTAACCGTCTGATGAAGATACATGGTGTAATAAAGGCAGGTAGGTAATTAAATGTCCTAAAGAACATTTTTATTATTACGGACATGCATCACCTACCTGCCAGACCGAAAGCTAAACAATTTATCTGCGTCACACTTTCACTAGTTGCTTTTTATGTCCCCAATTTTGGAGCAGCCGTCAAAAATTAAAAAAGGGTTATGAAAACTTAAAGTAATTACAGAATCGTACTGGGTGAATTTTAATTCGTAGGCAATTTTTCAGCCAGTGAAAGAATTCATGAATATAACGAACCATTAGTGTCGAAACGCCTAGAATACCTACGCAATAAATATTTATTGTTTTCTATAGTTGGTCGCGTTTTTTGAACATAAATGCATAGAACAGATTTTTTTTCCACATTTATAGGATAAACAGATCCGACAGCAAAAGTTACTTATCTCTACGACTCCCTACTTTCAACCTCTAAAGGATTTCTTATTAATCAAAAGTCACCTAATTATCTCCTGTCGGAATGACGTGGAGCGAGGTGAAGCGTGAAGCTCAAGACCGATGGGGTGATGGACTTCAGTGGACGCCCTCTGCCGCATCTAGAGGACATAGGACATTAAGTCAAGTAAGATAATTTTCTCATGTTTATTTTACAAACTGTACAGTTAGAGGTAAGGATTAAAAGTTAACCCTTTCAAATGTGCCTCCAGCAAATTAACTAAGCTAAACAAAACCACGGCGAAAATCGGCTTATTCCGATAAATGTCGCGGTTAAACCAATATTAAAATTGCCCACCATTCAACCCGCCGCCAACTGCCTTCTGACATTAATTAATTCAACAATATTCATTGATTTTTATCAAGTGTTTGATCGGGAAACGACTGAATTTACAAAGCTAACTGAAAATACTGATTAATGCTTACTTACTGCCCACTAACGTTGTTCAGTAGTTATGATTTAAATTTGAATAACGTTTAATATGCTTCGGTAAAGAAAAAAGAAGTGGACTGACGTTGTTCAGTGGTTATGATTTAAATTTGAATAACGTTTAATATGCTTAGGTAAAGAAAAGAGAAGTGGACTGACATTGTTCAATGGTTACGATTTAAATTATAATAACGTTTAATATGCTTAGGTAAAGAAAAGAGAAGTGGATTGAAGTTGTTCAATGTTTATGATTTAAATTCGAATGACGTGTGTGCTTAGGTAAAGAAAAAAGAACTGGATTGACATTGTTTAATGTTTATGATTTTTAATTATAATAACTTTTAATATGCTTAGGTAAAGAAAAAAGAACTGGATTGACATTGTTTAATGTTTATGATTTTTAATTATAATAACGTTTAATATGCTTAGGTAAAGAAAAGAGAACTGGATTGAAGTTGTTCAATAGTTACGATTTAAATTATAATAACGTTTAATATGCTAAGGTAAAGAAAAGAGAACTGGATTGAAGTTGTTCAATGTTTACGATTTAAATTCGAATGACGTGTAATATGCTTAGGTAAAGAAAAGAGAACAGGATTGACATTGTTTAATTTGAATAACGTTTAATATGCTAAGGTAAAGAAAAGAGAACTGGATTGAAGTTGTTCAATGGTAACGATTTAATTTATAATAACGTTTAATATGCTTAGGTAAAGTAAAGAGAACTGGGTTGAAGTAGTTCAATGGTTACGATTTAAATTATAATAACGTTTAATATGCTTAGGTAAAGAAAAGAGAACTGGATTGAAGTTGTCCAATGGTTACGATTTAAATAATAATAACGTTTAATATACTTAGGTAAAGAAAAGAGAACTAGATTGAAGTTGTTCAATGGTTACGATTTAAATAATAATAACATTTAATATGCTTAGGTAAAGAAAAGAGAAGTGCATTGAAATTGTTCAATGTTTATGATTTAAATTCGAATGACTACCAACGTGTCTTCAACCTCCGTAAGTATGATCATGTATCCGCACATCGATCACTACTAAAATGGTTACCCATTCGTCAGCGTAGAGCGCTGAGGGCCTTGACTACCCTGTTTTCATTTATTGATAAACCCACTTCTCCTTTTTATCTGACTTCATATATTCAATTCCTTTGTTCTGGCCATAGAAAAAATCATCGTTCCACCAATAATCGTCTTCTACAATGTCCCTCTCACCGCTCTGGGTTTATCCATTCATCCTTCTTTGTTCCGGCAATCTCCCTTTGGAATGCGCTCCCTCAGAACATCAGGATGGCAAGCAGTCGGTACTCCTTCAAATTGAAGGCACGTGAGCATATTCGCAAAAAAAATGCAGAATCTTCACACAGTTAGTTTGTTGGATTCGGTTTCTCAATGACATTGTTTACGTATGTATTTTATATCTATATGTATGTATCTAAGTATATATTTTTAAGTAGTAAGTTTAGTAATTTCTTTATATTTTATTTATTTCTACTCGTTCTTTCATTTAATTGCACCTGCCATGTTTTATCTCTGCACCACCCTAAGGTCGACTGGTAGAAAATGCCTAAGGCATTAAGTCCGCCTTTGTATTTGTGCATAAAGTTTTAATAAATAAATATGCTTAGGTAAGGAAAAGAGAACTGGATTGACATTGTTTAATGTTTATGATTTTTAATTCGAATAACGTTTAATATGCTTAGGTAAAGAAAAAATAACTGGATTGAAGTTGGTCAATGTTTATGATAAAAATTCTAATGACTTGTGTGCTTAGGTAAAGAAAAGAGAACTGGTTTGACATTGTATAATGTTTATTAATTATAATAACGTTTAATATGCTTAGGTAAAGAAAAGAGAACTGGATTGAAATTGTTCAATGGTTACGATTTAACTTATAATAACGTTTAATATGCTTTGGTTAAGAAAAGAGAACTGGATTGACATTGTTTAATGTTTATGATCTTTAATTTGTATAACGTTTAATATGCTTTGGTAAAGAAAAGAGAACTGGATTGAAGTTGTTCAATGGTTACGATTTAAATTATAATAACGTTTAATATACTTAGGTAAAGAAAAGAGAACTGGATTGAAGTTGTTCAATGGTTATGATTTAAATTATAATAACGTTTAATATGCTTAGTTAAAGAAAAGGGAACTGGATTGAAGTTGTTCAATGGTTACGATTTAAATTATAATAACGTTTAATATGCTTAGGTAAAGAAAAGAGAACTGGATTGAAGTTGTTCAATGGTTACGATTTAAATAATAATAACGTTTAATATGCTTAGGTAAAGAAAAGAAATCTGGATTGAAGTTGTTCAATGGTTACGATTTAAATTATAATAACGTTTAATATGCTTAGGTAAAGAAAAGAGAACTAGATTGAAGTTGTTCAATTGTTATGATTGAAATTTGAATAACGTAGCATAACTATTGAAGAATAAATTAAGTACATCGTTCATAGAAGCTATTGAAAATAATGATGAACAAGCAGGATAAAAAGGCAACGGAAAAAAGAAAAAAATATATTCGTCCGCATCGCTGTTAAAGGGAAAAGTGCCCAAAATACTGGCAGCATTGTCACGTCCTATGGCAATGCTGATTCTTTCGCCAACAAAAAGGTCTAGACTCGTGAAGAGTGGACAAATTACTTGAAAAAAAATAGCTTTTATAAAGTTATTATACTTGTACAAAGTTTTCTTAGAGATTTTTTTTTTGCTGATTAACTTAAATCAGAAACCGCCCCTTTCTAATTGATAAACAAACTATTCCTAAATTTGAAAAAATTCCGTCTCCGTAGCACTTCAACATAATTATTTAGTTTTCTATCACTAAGTTTTGGAGTGGAGCTTTTAGACAACAAAAACGATTAAGCTAAAAACAATGCAAAAACTCTCAGGTAAAATTGTCAAAGCTTCTCACGGCGCGTGATATCAAAAGTCGAGCGCGGCGAGACAATTCGAAATCAATTCAGTTTCAATCCACATCGCATAGAACTGTCAGCTATTACCGTTGTCCATTGCCTTTTTCGTCTCACACGGGGCACTTCTAGGGCACTTTTTTTAAATTAGTGAAATTTTTGTTTTATCTATCGACTGGGACAGTTAAATAAATAGAAAATATTTCAATTAATAATGAGAGAAACAGCTCGTGTTAATTAAAAATATTTTTCCTTCAACTGGCCGTCCAAATAGAAAACTAGTAAAATAGTATTATCAACTCTTAGGAATACCAGTGGCCCGCCGTGACTTTTCCTGGGTAATAATAATTTATAGCTTTCTATCATATATATAATAATTTATATATTTCAGTGGCTTCGCCCGCGTGAAAAAGGTATTTATGATCCCTAGGGAACATTATACCGGGATTGAAAAGTAGCCTATTTCTTTCTATATAGTATTACAGACTATTATATATCTCTGTGCCAAATTTCATCCAGATCTGTTCAAGTATGGAAGAAGAAAACGTGTTGCGCCGACCCCAAGTAACATGGAATAAGGGCAGGAAGATGATGAATATATTATTACCACAGTATTATGTCTTATGGCATTCTGCTGTGGGAATCAGCAGCAGACGTTGACTCAATTTTCATCTTACAAAAGAGGGCAATCCGCGCGATTTATAAAATGGGTCCACGCGAGTCCCTCAGAGAAAAATTTAAAGAAATCGATATTGACGCCAAAATCGAGGGCTTTTCAAAACTAGAAGCGACTTCCATAATTGAAATACACGCATTAAACACGAAATTGTAATACCCAAACTCAGATTAACGAAAACTAGCAAGTCTTTTCTTATAAACGGTATACGCTTTTGTAAGAAGTTGCCAAAGTCTGTTATAAAACTGACCGATGGAAAGTTCAAAAACTACATCAACCGTGTCCTTATTAAAAAGCATTTTATAAAATCAAGGACTACGTTGAAGATAAAATTTTTGGCTTTAACTCCTGCGCATGCGGCTTCCCTGGTAACTCATAAACGGTACAAATATGTGGATGTCTCTAACTATACTATCACAATCTCAATTTTCTTTTTTTTTTTCTTTTAATTAGACTTTTTACAACGGTTTTCAATCATCTCCTCCAACGGTCCTCCTGTGGCAACACTACAGCTAACAGCTGATTTGAATTTGTCCTAATAATTTTAATTTTAAATAATAGATTTCCTTTATAATAAGGCCTATTTCCAATTTCTTAACTAGTTTTAAAGCGTAATTAAGTGTTTTGTGCTAAATACAGACACTACAAGTGCAAAATAAGTGTTGAAATTTAATTGTGTTTCGTTGACAGTTACCGGCTCAAGCGAATGTTACTTTTTCGCCTCGGTATCAGGTACAATACTATATATTTTACTTGATATTGGATTGTTTGCGTTTTAATATTTTGCCTACAATTAATTGGATCACTTTTATTGAGGTTACAAGTTGATGTTAATGACCTATAAAACGTAAACATAACCTTAATTAGTTTGGTGACAGAACTTCTTTCTTAACTATCTAAATTTAATTTTTCCGTTCAACTAATCATCTGTTACTCATTCCACTACTCTTTGCCAACATCATCTTTCTTCTCTTTAGTCATGATTATGACTCGCAGCGCGCGGGCTCGCCTAGAAGAGACCAAACTCAGTCAGGCTTTGAGTGAATTAAAGGCGTCTCAGGAGTTCTGTGACCAACTGATAAGGGAAAAAGATGAAAACGAAATAGAGTTCCTTAGGACAGGAATAGTAAACTGAAAACAGAAATGGCTCAGTTATATATTCAACACACTGATGCCATAGCAGCCCGGGACAGGCTCCAAATTGTTGTGGACGGGTTCAGCCAGTGTAGCAATGAGTATGAACAAGCTCTTAGTCACAATTATTCACTACAACAGCAGCTACATGAGGCTCAAAGTCAGATTGGACATCTTGAAACAACAAATCATAACATCACTGCCTCGTTGAATCAAAGTCAATTCAATGAATTGGTGCCTGTTGCCCCAAAAATGGTTTCTACAATAAACCCCTCTTACACACTAGATTTAACAGGTCATGATGATTCAAAATCAATTAAATCATTGAGGGTAGTTACTAGTAAAAATAAAATAAAAAAGTACATTAAAATTAACAAATACATAGTTAAAACTAAGAAAATGATCAAAAAACAAAGGTTTTTCATCAAAAATGTAAAACTTAATAGAGAAAGGTTGAATCTACTTAAACAATTAGATATGTATTCATTTAACTAAGAAAAAAGTACTAGAAAATACCAAACTGACACAGAAGACTTGCAGTATGAACTTGACCATCTACAGGAGAAACTTACTTCTATGACCATCAAATATACAGCCTCTGAAAACCAAATGAGGGAATATGTATTGGCAATGAATGAGCTGGTAAGCTCACAAATTAACAAATGTGATCATTGTCAACCACCATCTGTTGAACCCACACCGGACCATTCATTGACAATATGTGATGCCACCATACCGCAGTCTAGTGCAAGTTTGCCATTAGAAATTACTAACTGTTTGCCTAAAAAGAATGTAAATACAGAAATAGTATTATTTTGTGATGACATTGGAAAGGATTTAGGCCACTTGTTGACAAATAGATATCCAGGACACTCAATAATGAACTACTGTATGCCTGGCTGTTCTTTATTTGACATAATGAAAAAAGTTATAAAATGCAATTTTAACCAGGATACCACATTATTAATATTTATTGGTAATGGGGGTAATGTGAACAAAGGAGAATTACTCCAACATTATAGAACTTTGTGCAACCTTAGTTTAAAAAACATTGTGATGTTCACTTTCCCATACAGCCAAAGTTTGCCACAGGAAGAAAACAATGTTAGATATGAATTGAATAGGACATTACATAATTTAACATATAATAGTAATTTATTCCATTTAATTGACACTAACAATAATGTTGGTAATCACTTTTATTTGACAAAAGATAAATTTTTCATGGATAGGTACTTTCTTTCAAAGTATTATAAAAGATAGATAGCTGTGTCGCTATCATATTATTTTTTTATTACAGCCAAGAATTTGGCAAAACAACTTGCTTCTATTGAGCAATGCCAAGGAATGTTATTTAATTCAGCCAATGATTTGGTATCAGAAATTGATATTGATAATAATTAAAATTAGAAATTAGGACAATAGGGACAACCTCTTGCAAAATTATACAGGATAAAAATTGCAAAATAAAATCAAATAAAAGTTTAAATTCGGTAAATAGTATTAACCTGGTGCATCAAAATATTCAAGGATTTATGAACAAAGATTTAGAAGTAGAATTATTTATGAACTTTAACAGTATTGATATTCTTTGTATAACAGAACATTGGCTTAAAAGCCACAAGTTATTGTTCAATTTTAATAATCACCAGGTTGGTAGTTCATTCAGCAGAGTTAATGCTATACATGGTGGCTCATTGATTTTAGTAAGTAACCAGCTTAAATTTAAAGACCGTAAGGATATTGTGAGCCTATCTGTTGAGCGGAGAGTTGAAATAGCTTGTATAGAATTGGAGCAGTTTATTGTATTAAGCGTATACAGACCGCCTTCAGGATTGTATGACTGCTTTGAAAAGGTAATGGATGAAGTGTTACACAAGATTTGTAACTCGAATAAATCCATTATCACTTGTGGTGATTTTAATGTTAATTTATTAGAAAACTCAGGTTCTTGTAGTAAAATAATAAGTCGGTTTCAGTCCTACAATCTTGTAAACCTATTTTTGGAGCCCACAAGAATAACCCCAACTATTGCTACATGCTTAGATAATATTTATACTAATGTTATACCAGTCCACAAAGAAATTATAAATTTACTAGATTCTGATCATTGCGGGCAGAGGATTACTATACCAAACCATAATAACAAAGTGGCTAAAAAGGATATCACTGTTAACCCCAAAACTGCAAGTCGTTTGGCAGCTTTTAAAGTTAAACTCATTAATAAATTACCAATTTTGTCAATTGATGCTGATCCTAATCATCTATATGATGTTTTTTTTAGTATATACTGTAAACAATTTAATTCGACCTTTGTTCCAAAGACTATCTCCGTTAATAGTAACGCATCATTCAGTGATTGGGCTACCATTGGTATTCATAAAAGTAGAACACGGCTTTATGAGCTGTACAGTGAAAGGACTTATGTAAACACTGCTTAATTTAATTTATATGTTAGAAATTATTCAAAATTATTTAAAAAAGTTTGTTGTTTGGCCAAGTCGCGTTATTTGAGCTTTTAGGACATATTTATAATGCATGGGAAGATAAATGCGATGCCTTGGGAATCTTTTGAGATTTGTCCAAGGCATTTGATTGTGTTTTTCATGAAACGCTAATCAGGAAACTCCGCCACTACGGGATCCGGAACAGCGCTCTGGATCTTCTTACTTCATATTTGAGTAATAGGATTCAGACCGTTGACGTTAATGGAAAAAGATCTCCTGGATCTATGGTAACAATAGGAGTCCCGCAGGGCTCGATTCTTGGTCCTTTCTTGTTTCTTATTTATATTAATGACTTGCCTTACCTCATAAAGGATAACCATGATATAGTGTTGTTTGCGGATGATACTTCACTTTTGTTTAAACTTAAACGTCAGCAGCTTGTTACTGACGATGTAAATAGCGCGATCTCAAAAGTAGTTCACTGGTTCAATGTTAATAATTTACTTCTTAATGAAAAAAAAACCAAATGCATTAAGTTTACCCTACCTCACGTTAGGCAGGTGAAAACCGATGTGTTGATAAAGGGCGAAGAATTGAATCCTGAAAATAGCACAGTATTCTTAGGCTTAACCTTGGATGCTAAGCTTCAGTGGGGCCCACATATAGATAAATTGTCAAAGAAGCTAAGCTCCGCAGCATATGCTGTTAGAAAAATTCGTAATTTAACTGACATAGAGACAGCCCGTTTAGTATACTTTAGCTATTTTCATAGTGTAATGTCGTACGGTATTCTGTTGTGGGGAAATGCCGCCGACATCCAGACTATCTTTGTTTTGCAGAAAAGAGCTGTTCGATCAATTTATAAATTAAGCCCGAGACACTCTCTCAGAGAGAAATTTAAGGAGATTAATGTAATGACTGTGCCTTCTCAGTATATTTATGAAAATCTTTTATATGCCCATAAAAATATAAAATTGTTTAAAAAATACAGTGATATCCATAACATAAATACTAGGAACAAACACAAATTTGTAGTACCTACAACAAGTCTCAAGAAAATAAGTGGCTCGTTTAGATGTCAATGTGTACGCTTTTATAATAAGCTTCCAAGCCACGTACAAGATCTAAGTCTTAATAAACTCAAGTCTTTCATTAAACGTAAGTTGTGCCAGAAAGCGTTTTATACAACAAAAGATTACATTGAGGACAAAAAGGCTTGGGATTGAGCTGCTCCAATTAATTTTGTTTTTTTATTATATTTTGCACTATGCATTTTGTTATTATATATTTTTTATTTTTTTTGGTTTTCTTGCAATGACAAGAATATTTACTTTTTAAAGTTTTATATTATTTTATTTTAATTATTGTGAATGTGAAGACTTATATATAAGAGATATTTTTTTGATTATTTTTTATCTCGTAATTATTTTATTTTTTTCTTTTGTTTATATAATCTATAATCCTTTTTTTTTAGTTTCTTACAACTCATTGTCGGTCCTACGTTTTCTCCCCATATCTAAGTACTAATGCTGTGACATGGAAATATTGTAAAACCAAACCATTTTTTAAAAGAGTAACCTCAGAGTTTCTTGCAGGTTCGCCACAGGAAACGACCAACCCAAACCGTGCACGTGTCGACGTTTTATAAGAGCCCATGAGGCCTATGTGAAATAAAAAAAAATGATTTTGAGTATATTTGTATATTAGTAATTAGTGTTGTTCGCAGAACGGATGGCCGATGGGGCAAAAAGATTCTGGAGTGGCGACCGCGAACCGGAAGACGTTGCGTTGGAATGCCTCCTACCAGGTGGACAAATGACCTGGTGAAGGTTGCGGGGATCCGCATGATGCGAGGTGCAACTTTCTTGGGACAATCCCACCGCACTATTGCCAAACCACTTCAACTCCTGAAAGCCAGAATCAACAGTGGCGACCACCAGAAAAGCGCCGAGGCAATGAAGCTCGACGAAGTCCCGTAGAATGAATGAGGCGCATGAAGTAAGTTCCTTGTTACGAAACTAGAAGATATATATATACGAAGATATCATTCTGAGCACTTTACCTGTTTGTAGGTAAACCTACCTACAGTAAAGTATATTATTGATACGAAAAAGACTAATTTGTATTAAATTTTTTTACAAACCAGTATCTATTATTATAAATATTATTTTCTATTATCCGTCCTCAAAGAAAGGGCATAAGTGAAAGGGATACATCACGGGATCAAATAAATCATTCAGCATTGTAAAATTTATAGACCCGAATAAATAGTTAGGTACTAAATGTTTCGAAAAAGGTCAGGAAAAATCAAGGTAAAGATTCAGAAACAGATAAAAAATTATCATAATATTGAACTTTTTTTCGGAAATTTTTATTTATTGGAAGTAATTAATAATATTTGTAAGTACATAACTAACATAAATATGTAACACTTAACCTACGTACATATAAACAAAATAAAATCACAAAAGAAGAAAGTAAATAGAACACCATCACTGTCAACCGGAAACGTGTCCAGAAGCCTGGCAGTATTGTTACGATAAATGGCAACGCTGGCACTTTTTAACCTCCAACGGAAACAGTGGGGTGTTATAAGTTTGACGTGTGTTGCTGTCTCTGTTTGTATCATCATAGCTCCTAAACGGATGAACCGATTTATTTCATTTTTTTTTGTTTGAAAGGTGAGTTTGTTTAATTGAAATTGGTTCAGCCGTTCAAAAGTTACCCCCAATTTTTTTGGAAGATATCGTGTCATAATTACATGTTTCGATAGATTGTCGATTAAAGTGACTACATTTATATACCTAGTACTAGCATAATAGTAGTAAACGTTAACTGCAATTTATTAACTTAGCGGTTTCCCAACGCCAGAGGCTTATTTTTTGCTTTTTAGTGGTTTTTGTGTCGGGGTTTTTTTACATTTTTAATTTAATATTTTACAAGATTTTTATTAAATTGCATTTATGTATGTTCGGGTCAAGTCTTGCAACTGAATTTTAAAGCAGTTATCCTCAACCGATTAAGATTAAAATTTGCATACACGTTTGGTTTGGATGACAATAAACAGTAAGCTTAGAAGTATGTTTAAAAAAGAAAAGATTTTATTTCCGATTGTTTTTTACGAAAACCAGAGACTCTAGACAAAGGGTCATTCTATCAGAGAAGGCAATAGTCCAAATGCCAAAAAGTAAGGAATTGGTAACGTGACATTTTGATAGCACTAGACATTCCTATACATTTTTTGACGTATTATTATATCAGGGGTTAAAGTATGAAAATGACAATTTGTACTGTTTTTTGTTTAACATATTTATTTGATCAAAATAATTACCATTATTATCTTAACATTACTGCCATCTAATAGGAAGGTCATTTCTGCCTTTGCGATAGAACTCTGGTGATCTAGATTCCACAAACTGTGTGCAAGCATTTTGTACTGCCTCCTGAGAAGAAAACATTTTATCACGTAGAAAATTGTTCAAAGCACGAAAAAAATGGTATTCCGGTGGAGCAAGGTCTGGCAAATACGGAGGGTGACGAATGGTTTCTAATTGCAGTTCCTGTAGATTTAAAACGGTTTCTCGTGCTGTATAGGTATCACGTTATCATGGAGCAATAATTGTGAAGATCGATTCATGAGTCCGGGCTGTTGCATTGCTAGTTTTCCTATCATTGTTCGGAGTTCGGCACAGTAGACATCTGCCGTTATTACCAGATATTAGATCTTGACCAGATCGGAGAAAGCTATAGTGAATATCATCATGCTGAGACCACCAAACAGTTACCATAACCTTTTTATTGGTAAGCTTTGCTTTAGGACACTGTTGCGACGCTTGACCTGGGGTCAGTCATTGTAATTTTCGCTTACGGTTATCGTAAAGAATCCACTTTTCATCACATGTCACAATTCGATCCAATATTTCATTTCTGTATCGATTCAACAAGGCAACAAAAGTTTCATCACGCGTTTCTTTCTGCAGATCAGTCAAATCATGAGGCACCCATTTTTCATATTTTTTTATTTTATTGATTTAACGCAAATGAGTCAATATTGATGATAAGGTAACGTTAAACTATGCCGCTAATTCCTGGGTAGTTTGGCTACGATCGGCTTCCACCATCTCTTTCAATTCATTGTTTCACCTGTGTCGTCGGTCTTCCACGTGGTTGGTTCTTCAAATCAAAGTTTCCATCACGAAAGCGTTTAAAACAAAATCGCACGGTGCGTTCATTAGCATTCCCCTCTACAAAGGCAACATTGATATAGCGAGCTGTTTCTGCCGCGTTAGTTCCGCGTTGGAACTCGTATTCAAAAATCATGTATCTGTATATTGTTATTCACATGTATCAAATCAGTATCCTTCTTTCTTGTCTAAGCTGAATAAAAAAACAACTGAAAGTCAATAATCGAATGTTGCACTTTTTAAAAGAAGAACTTCATAGGTACCATGTGAAAAAGTTTCACTCAAAAATCTCAAACCATGACGGTTCTATGTTAATAGAACCTATTACAATAAATCGGCAATTTTATACTTTAACCCCTATTACGAGTATTTCAATCGCTATCGCAACGTTTTCGTTGTTAACATACCACTAGTTTAGAGTCTTATGACACCAGTAGCGTCATGGTTTACTTCTTTTTGCCCAATAAACACTAAAATAAGTTTGTTTACCCAAATTAATAAATCACCACAAACTTCATAACACAATTAAACTTGTACCAAAACTTTGATCTTGTTAACTGAAAAGTTTTCTTTCATATTTAAATTATTTTGTTTTCTATTGTCAATAACTGATTAAAACAAATTAATTCGTTAGGATAAACCTTTAATTAAATACCAGCCGTGTAAATTGATATACTATTATATTTACTATTATAATTAGATTTACACATACAAAAAAAGAAAACGTGTGCGGTCAGGGATCCGCAGTTAGGAATAAAGTTCCTCACTCATTTTTAAACTTCGAATTTAATTCAAAATAAAATCTGTATAGTTCACACACAGAAACACTACAGAAAGAAATGTACGTATATGCCTGCTCATAAAAAGATATATGAGAATAAAAAGGGTACATGAATGCATAACGCAAAAATCTTACGTGACGTTACATTTTCTCTCGAATGCCACATGCCGCGTTAAAGAACTTCGTTCCAAAAATAATATTTGAAATCTACCCTCAACCTGCCACGTTTTAGTGGTTTCAGACCATTGTAGGTTTCCTGACAATCTCATCCCCATTATCACATTCAGTGATAAACTCTCAGAATATATAGGTATTTAATTCATACATAGTACGAGGTAAAGTGCAGGTAACGAAGATATGTTTAGCTAACACATTTGTCTGAAAGTAAACATACATAAAATCAGACTTACGATCCTTTAGTATTCCTGAAAATACTGAAATCCCAGTTCTCGCAGTCCAGTTTTACGATACAACTACGTGAAGTGTCTGCACATTAATGAACAGAGTCAAAGGATGCCACATACCGCTGATGCCAATATCGGGTGCACCACCACCGATACATTCTCGACTCGATACAAAAATAAATCCTTCGTTAAAAGAAAAAAAATGTATGTTGCATATGTATTTATCCTGAAAACAGATTTCATGTTACAATACCAAGTACAAAAGAGTGAATGTTAAAAATACTTGATTGAAAGTCTCTTTTTAACACCAGCAGATGAAAAATTACACATCGTTTATGCAGATTCCTCACAACACGCATACATCTCACTATAAAAATTATAAATGCATACCTTGTACAGCAATAAATTCTCAGAGTGGATAAGCGCAAATACAATCAGTGGCGTTAATAGAATAAGAAGCAAACAACAAAGATATATGACGGCCAGCTGAACAAAGACTAGCAAACATATTTGTCTGGGAGAAATCATTTGCCACCACACTGTAAGTAATCCACGATATAAAGCTGTAATAGAGAGATCAATTCCGAGCTTGCTAAATATTTATCACAAAAATAGCTAGCTATCTAGGAGCGCCAATGTATTGTGTTATCGTTAACCTTGACATTGAGCAATAGATGGAAATGGATGTATGGATTCTCATGTGCTACATAGTGTGACTTAAAAATATTTTCTATGTACCTTCTACTTGTAGTTGTGTACCGGTCTCTGAATTAAGAATTAGAAGTTAAGTATTTGTCAAACTCTACTTTTGCTTTGTTATAATTTAGTGCCAAAGCACTAAAGTAGGGTTTGACACGTAACTTCATAATTGCTTTCAATTTAGAAACCGGCCGTTGTGTTATTTCGTTTTAAGTAAGTACATGAAGTCCGTACAAACTTAAAACAAAAACAACAAATAGATAACGCCGCACGCAAAGATGAGTTAAACTATCTATACGCTGGTACGTATAGTTTTGTAGCATTACTGTACTACAAAACTACATGTAGGTATAGTTGTTCTATCTCACGAAGGTGGGTTATGTGACTTTTATGACGTCGAAATAAGAGTCATTTTGTTACGATTCAGCCGTCTTCGTAAAATGGTTGTTATATACCAGCCTACACCGTTTTCGAGTCATTGTTATAATAGCCTAAGAGTCGTAGTATGCAGCTATTTTCGATAAGACGAAGATTAAATCTCCGAAAAACAAGGGTAGTATGTTCTTATTCCCGCACAATAAATTTTCGGGGCCATGTTTAATATACGAAACGGAAGGGATTACAGCCGGGTATATAAAATAATTTACTGGCTGCAATAAAGTTCACAATACTGTGGTAAGCTGTCGTTTTGATAGTGGCACAAATTGTTTTCTTTTTATTTCCTTACTAGTTTCTGCTGGTGGCTTCGTTCCCCTGAAAATGATCCTTAGGGAACATACTCACAGCATAGTAAGTATCTTTTGTCTCTAGAATATGTGCCACTCGTGTGCCAAGTTTTATCGAAATCCGTTTAGCCGTTAACACGGTAAGCGTCAGAACCCCTGGCTAGATAGAGATATTTGATGTTTAGAAAATATGCAAAATGCACTACCTTTTTACTACTATTTGACGTTTGATCTCAAACAAACCTAATGAAAAGCTTTGGATGAGGTCTGTGATGAAAAGAGCGGGCCTTGAAAGCTGAAAGGCAACACAGACGCTGGCCAAGAGTTCTAGACTTTGGTGGCAAGGCTTGTAACCGGTTTTATTTTCGAACCGATTAACGCCTATGTACATAGGAAACTACTACTACTCCTACTAACTACGCCCCTACTATACTAACTACTACTACTACTTTTACTCGTAAAATTGTACAGCCTACTTAGCTGTGATAGTTTTCCTTTCAATTTCCTTATATACGAGTAATTAAGTTAAATAAGCAACCATTTAGCTGGCAGGTCGGGAAGACAGTTGGCTAGAAAAAACAAATAATTTTACGCAAATAGATCTCTGAATCGAAAAATAGTATTCACAGACCCATAATATTTTTGAATGGCCTAACCAACGATACCCCATAAAACAATTGTTAAAAACAAACATACACAACCTTACGTGTACGGGAGGTACCCTAAAAATATATATTTTTCATAATTTTATTTTACCAGTTTGTCGGCGTGATTAATATGTATATCCATGCCAACGTATAGCTTTCTAGCACTAAGAGTCTCTGAGCTATGCTGCGGACGGATGGACTTGACGAAACTATACGGGTTTCTTGTGGACTACAGAACCCTAAAAACGATTCAGTCGTAAACAAACACACATTAGAAACGGTCGTACAAATATACACGAGAAACAAAAACTATATTATGGTGAAATAGCACGGACGCCCCCACTCTATTTATCCTACGAAAAAAGCTGATACGTATAGTTACTCACATAGAAAAAACAGATAGTTGCAAGCCTTACTTCCAGATATACAAAATCCTTACCATAGTTAATATTTATATTTTCAGACCGCTTCACCATAGCCTCTCTCAAGGAATGAACTTCATCCACGCTGGTTTTTGCGCTGGACAAGTATCTCTCTGAAACAGTACTGTCATCTGCGTACCCAACAATACCAGGCTGAAGAAGGTCATTGATGTGCAGCAGGAAAAGAGTTTCAGAGAGAACAGACCCCTTAGGAGCTCCAGCCTCAATAGCCATAAGGTCAGAGCAGCAGCCGTCAATGACTACTCGGATCGACCGTTCACTAAGGAAGTCTGATATCCAGCCACAAAAACCAACTGGGAGGCCATAAGCAGGAAGCTTACTGAGCAGACTTGCGTGCCAGACCCTGTCAAAGGCCTTCGAGATATCAAGCGTTACAGCAAGTGCTTCGCCGTGTCTCTCAATGGCTTCGCCTCAGCATTGCGTGACATACACAAGAAGATTTTTTGTGATCATATGAGTTACATTCATGTTGCTTAGTTTAGATTTAAACATAAATGGCGAAGTGTGGGTGAACAACAGAAACACAGACGTCATATTATGATCGTAGAATTCGTAGATATAAATGGTAAGTATACATCTAAAAAACATAGCTCTCCGTTTAATCACCCTCATGTGTGAGATTTTCTAGTAAAAGTTTCAACAAAGCAAATGCAGTTTAAAATTTTCTACTACTTTGTTGGTAAGCATCCTAAGTAAACGTTTAATGACCTGCCATTATACAGCGTACAACTACACAAATAAAATACACCCTTTATACGAATACCAGGTTTCATTAGTGCACTTTTATTATTTCTGAAAGTTCCTAAGATAGGTACATGTAGCTTAATATACCTAATCATGTTTCACGATTTTTTGTATTAAGCTTTTTATTTAACTTAAGTTTGATAACTTAAATAATATAATAATAATATTGTTTTAATAGAGTTGTTGTTTTTATAGACGTAGGTACCTGGGCGGCCGAACTCTGCTCTAGTGAAAATAGAGAAAACCGTTTTCTTAAAATAAAACCTAGCTAGATCGATTTATCGCCCCTGAAACCCCCTGCATACTAAATTTAATGAAAATCATTGGAGCCGTTGCCGAGATTCAGATTATATATATTTTACATATATACAAGAAATGCTCGTTTGAAGATATTAAATTAGATAGATACTAAGACTAACGCCGGTATTCCAGATGCTCATGCTCAACTCAACTCAAACTGGCAATGTACAGTTGTGATGATTGGTTGGCTTTTTTATCTCTCATTAACTTGCTTTATTCCAAAATTCTAGACGCCCCAAAGGTTACCGTACTCTTTTAACACTAAATTAGTGGAATTGAGTAGTGATAGCGTATACTTAGAACGTACCCGTACTTGCTAACTTGGACTTTCATTTTCACACATTTTGTGTAGAAAGAATTCAGTATCGTCTTAGAAATTGGTTTATTTTTATGTAAAAAAGTTTTATTTCTCTCTTTTTACCTTTCGTTCACCATCACTACAAATTGAGTGAGTTCTTCAGGAACTTGAACAGGATTGACAAAATACACATAACGCAAACGCAATTTACACATTCGTGCTGTTTGTCGTTAAGGAGTCCGGTTGAAGTTCCATATCTTGAAAACTGCCTAACCGATTTTGATGAAACTTACACTATTACCTAAGTTGAGAGATACTTAATCCAATCAAAGAGAATGATCACGATCCGATTATAAGTTTCAAAAAAATGCATATACAAACAAATATTTATAGATACAAACAAACATTCATACAAACAAACATACATACACTTTACTTATGAAAGGTCATTAGGTATATTTGACCCAGTTCATGAAAGGCTGCGTACAATAATCAAACGTGTTTAACATTAATGAGCTTGATCTCACTTTTTATCCTGTGTAGATAGTTTTTTGTTTAATGGCCGGGAGAAAAGATGTATATACTAATAATATAATAATGTTTGTTGTTTTTCGGTAATAATACCGATTGCAATGGTCTGGTTTTGAAAATTATTTTTTGTTCGAAAGATTATGTTGCGAAATTGGTTCCATTTTAATTTGATGAAGAACTTCGAAGATATACAACAGAACTCTTCAATAAATAACGGCCAATCTCTCGGGATTGCTGCAATCACATGTCTGTTTATTATTTACACCATTTCATAACATAACATCACGCCATTACGCTCTAAAGGGGTACGCAGATGTATACAGTTCACCTTGGTACACTCTCATTTCACCAGTTATGTACAGTTTCATGATATTCGGGTAATCTATTCTGGCATTATAGGTACCTTACTTAACAACTTGCCTATTAGGTAGGTACAACAAAAAGTGAAAAACAAAAAAACGACAAAGTGAAAAATAACTTTTTTTTGGTAGTCGGTGTCTATAACGCAAAAAATTGGTACCTACGAAAGACGCCGACTTCCAAAAAGAAAGTAATTTTTCACTTTGTCGTTTTTTTGTTTTTCACTTTTTGTTGTACCTACCTAATAGGCAAGTTGTTAAGTAAGGTACCTATAATGCCAGAATAGATTACCCGAATATCATATCATATCATAGTTTTTAGCTTTAGTATACTTCATAGAAATGTATCGACATCAACATTTTGTCGAGAATAACGTACTAATCAGAGGCCGAATTCAATCGAGACATATCCGAATGAGACATTACTATACGAACATTTTAATAGACCCAACACGGGTCGGAAGTGAAAGCATTCAGCAATATTCTAGTGTGAGTGCTCGTGTAGCTAGTTCTAGCATAGTGTGCTTTTTGTCATGGGCTGGACACCAGGAAGTATTTGACGCACCTATAATAATAATAATAATAAGGAGGATTTGTTAGGAGGTTCCTCTCTTTGGAGCCCTGACCGCCGGTAGCTTGGACCCTGTTCCCGATACCGGTGGGCCTCTATTTTCTATATTTTTAAATGTTTTTTTTAATTTTGTGTTTTATAAAAATATTTAAAAATTTAGTTAATAAGAAAATAAAGGAAATAATAATAATAATAATATGGCAACCCTAAAATGTCAGCATGTAAATTTTTTTCCTGCACTCTTTATTTAATTACAAATTCATACAACTATCAAACTTAAACAAATTATACAGCAGAAGAAACCAGTTATAAAATACCCATATATAATATACAGTTTAATAAATCCACAACAAATCCCATAAAATATCAGAAAATTACAAGAAACCGGTTGTCGTTGTCACTGACAAACGTCAACAAAACAATTTCTACTATGGAAAAGTGTAAGGAAAGATAAATAATGTTGACGAGAGCAGCTGCCTGTCGCGCACGCCTTCCACCCCCGGACTCGTCGCTCAGCTCCGCCTCGCCGCCGCCGGACCTCGGATCGCCAGTGTCATCAGCGGCTGCAGTTGCGTCTAGCTCGAACGACAAGTATTTTTCCCCGCCGACGTCGCCAACACCTGTACGTCGGCAGGGGAGAGGCCGGCCACCGAGGCCCCGAGCCCCGAGCCGGGTCCCCGCTGCCGGTGGTTGTGTGCAGCGCATGAGATGGACTCAAGGTATGAATGAGAACGTCATGCGCGCATATTACGGGTCTACAGAGGGGGGAACTAACCTCACTGCGTACCGTGTTAGGATGCTGTCTCTGTTTCGGGACCTAGAACCAACCATTAACGTCTCGGCCCAACGATTGTCGGATCAGGTGCGGGTCATCCAGCGTAATCACAGGTTGGATGACGCCGCACTTGATAGGCTGCGCTCAGAAGTGCTGAGCAACCAAATCGTCTCAACCCCGACACTGACCGCGGCACCGCCAGCCACTATTGTGATCCCGCCGCGGTCCAATCCTGTTAACGATGTGGCAGATGATAGGGTTGCCACAGTAAGTAGCCAGTGCAACGAAAGATTGAGGAGCGCACTAGAGGATGCGCTTCGCGAGTATAGGTCAACACCGACTGATCTTAGGCCCCGATTACCACGCTTGCCTATGCACAAGAAGAATAGGGCGCTGGTGTGTGCCTTGGACTCGCTGCTTAAGAACATCTTTGAAAGCAGCGAGAACCTTGTTGATACGCACTCGATCCTGTATTGTGGGGCTGTTGCGGCATGTCGTTTGGCCAATGTTAAGTTCCCAAACGAGGCTATTCGGCCAAAGCCTGCCGTGCCAGCCTGGCAGTGCAGGATCGAACGGCGTATCGATGGGGCCAGGGTACTCATCGGCAAACTATGCTGTTTCAGGGAGGGCAATACACGACCACGTGTGATGCGCTTCGTGAGGCGGGCATTTTCGGGGACTGGAATCAGCCCTCGAGAATATATGTCACATGTCACGGAGCGCATCGACTTCCTGAAGCAGAAAGTTTGTGCATGGGCCAGCCGTATTCGGCGGTATAAGCGGCGGGTTGACCGCTACTCGCAGAATCGCATGTTCCAGAGTGATGAGAGGTGGGTATACAGAACTTGGGATCGACCTAAATAAATTGTGACTGACGTGTGCCGCCCGGATGATGTCGCCACGAGTACATTCTGGCGAAGCATCTGATCGGTACCCGTCTGTCACACTGAGGGTGGCTGGATGCGTGATGTCGAGCGCGTGTGTGAAGCTATACCAGAAATGGAAAAAGTCATCATTAGTCCATCGGATGTAGCCAAAGCAGTTCGTCCGCTACCGAACTGGAAGTCTCCGGGACCGGACGGACTGCATAACTTCTGGCTAAAATGGTATAGCAGCTCACACGCGTTTCTGGCATCTCAATTCCAGTCATGTTTAGAGTCTGGGTCGCTTCCGCAGTTTTAAACTATAGGCGTTACCCACCTGCTCCATAAGACAGGTAGTCCCGCGGAAACCATGAATTATAGACCAATTACTTGCTTATCAACGGTTTATAAACTTCTTACATCCATCCTGAGAGTAAAAATTGATAAACACATTGAAGGTAACTCAATAATGTCTACCTCTCAGAATGGATGTAGGAATGGGTCCCGTGGCACTAAGGAGCTACTCCTCATTGACATGGCCATAAGCCAGCAGGTTCGACGTTCCCGCAAGGATCTGTCGACATGCCGGATAGAATACAAGAAGGCCTACGACTCTGTGCCACATACATGGCTCATGAGGGTGCTGGAGTTGTACAAAATAGATGCAACTCTATGCACCTTCCTTGAGTCATGTATGGGGCAATGGAAGACAGTCCTTCGATATCCAGGATGTCGACCGATTCGGGGGGATGATGAGCCTGTATTGATTAAGCGGGGGATTTTTCAGGGCGACAGTTTGAGTCCACTTTGGTTCTGCTTAGCCCTGAATCCTCTAAGTACACTTTTGGAGGATTCAGGACTAGGTTATCGGTTAAGAAGAGGTGGTCAGGTCATATCTCACCTCCTTTACATGGATGATCTGAAACTCTTTACCCCCAATAAATTCCAACTGACGGAGCTACTGAAGGTAACTGAAACCTTCAGTAACTCCATCAGGATGGAATTTGGTGTGGGTAAAGAGTTTCAGATCATCCATGTCATGTAAAGCAAGGGGAGATTATGGAATCCGAGGGAATTCAACTCTCTGATTCCATACACCTTAGACACCTCTCCTCGACCGAAACATACAAGTATTTGGGTATGTCGGAAGCGTTGGGCATCAACAGTACTGACATGAAGCAACTGCTGACGGAGCGTTTCTTTGGCCGCCTGAAAAAGGTATTAAATAGCCTTTTGTCGTCCGGAAATAAGGTGCGCGCCTTCAACAGTTGGGTCATGCCAGTTTTGATGTACTCTTTCGGCATACTCAAATGGACTCAGACCGAGCTCGACGCCCTCGATAGGAGGGTCCGGACACTGCTGACCGCAAACCAGATGCATCACCCACGATCATCGGTGATGAGACTGTACATCTCGCGGAAGTGTGGTCGCGGCTTTTTAAACGCCAAGACTCTTCACGGCCGCGAGGTGTGCAGCCTCAGAGAATACTTTTTAAAAGCTGAAGTGGGTATGCACCGGGATGTGGTCGCAGTGGACAAGGGCCTCAGCCCGTTGTCTATGGCTAAAGAGAACTGGCGCAAGCCTGTAATACTATCGACCGATCAACGCAAAGAGGTATGGCAAGGCATGGAGCTACACGGGCGCTTCTATCGGGCTCTCCATGAACCCGATGTAGATTTCCCAGCGTCCGTATCCTGGCTACGTTTCGGCGACCTTTTCGGGGAAACTGAGGGCTTTGTCTGTGCAATTATGGACGAAGTTATCCTGACGAATAACTACCGGAGACATATAATGAAGGACGGGACTATTCACCAGCAACTTGCATTGAAGTACAATCTAGTGGAATCGGAGGTACCGTATTACAAGTATGTGCCCGACCCAGTTCTCGAAAATGACCATGTCACGTTGTACTGGGATCGGTCTATCATCACTGATAGGACTATTGTTGCCAATAAGCCGGATATAGTGGTGATAGACCGATTAGCGCGCCGCACAATGATAATCGATGTCACCATCCCGCATGACGAGAACCTCGTGAAAGCTGAAAAAGAGAAACAAATCAAGTATCTCGACTTAGCACAGGAGGTTGTCGACATGTGGAATGTGGACTCGGCGATCATTGTGCCGATTGTCGTTACGGCCAACGGCCTGATGGCCAAGAGCCTCGACGACCATCTGTCGAGGCTGTCATTGGGCGGTTGGATCAAGGGTCTGATACAGAAGGCAGTACTCCTCGATACGGCTCGCATTGTGAGGAGGTTCCTGTCTCTGGAGCCCTAACCACCGGTAGCTTGGACCCTGTTCCCGATACCGGTTGGCCTCTATTTTTTATATTTTTAAATGTTTTTAAGTTTTCTTTTTTTAAATATTTAAAAATGTATTAAATAAGAATATAAATCAATAAACGAAATAATAATATCAAAATAAACGACCAACAATTAGAATACGTGAATGAGTACATATATTTGGGACAATTAGTATCATCAACAGGAAACATGCAGAAAGAATTTGAAAGAAGAACAGCCAATACTTGGAAGAGATTCTGGTCACTGAGTGAAATTATGAAAAATAAAGAGATGCCAATGGCGGAGAAGCGGAAAGTATTTAACGTCTGCATCCTGCCATGTCTAACATATGCGTGTCAAACTTGGGCCTTAACCGAACAACAGCAAAATAAGATAAATATTTGTCAGAATGGGATAGAAAGAAGCGTATTGGGAATAAGAAGAAGCGATAAAGTACAACTAAAAAGAATAAAAGAAAGTACTAAGTTCGGGAAAGTGAAATCCATATGCAGGAAAATGAAGTGGCGCTGGGCCGGGCATATGACAAGAGAAAAGAAAGAAAAATGGACCAAAATAATTACAGAATGGTACCCGAGAGAAAGCACAAGAAACAGAGGAAGACAACCTAAGCGATGGGAAGACGATATTAAGGTTCGTACAGTTAGAAGTCTTCTCCGGGCTACGCCAGTCATCTCAGGCGACTCGCTCTATATGCTCATGTTCGGAAGAGAGATAAGAACGAGATTGGTAGCCAAGATTAGAGCTCCACCAAAGGCACTACATAGGGACAGATGAGAAGGGGTGAGAGAGTTTGCAGTCGGAAGCAGAGTGCAAGCTCGCAATTACTCTGTAACAGGCAAGAAGTGGGAGTTTGGTACAGTGACCCGCCGACTGGGAAACCTCCACTATGAGATAGAGATTGACAGCGGACGCACGTGGATGCGCCACCTCGACCAGCTGCTCCCGGTGCCTCTGATTCCTGGGAATCACGGCGGAGGCGTGTCATAGACTAAACACGTGTTGCTTGGTTACCGTTGTTGACTGGATATATGTCATTCAATATAATACTGCTATCTAGAAATAATATGTTTTAATTCATTTATAACATTTTACATAATATGTTATTTGCGATATATCTCTAACATTCATTTTTCTATCTTTTACTATATAAAAAAATTTTTTTTGAACTTTCTAAACCATCCAGAAGTTACTATATAGCCTGTTTTAGGCCTCAGCTCTAGCAATCATCGCTACTGTGCTTATCTGCCTGACGCCAATCCTCCTACAAGTTTTAATTTTGAAAAAAAAAAAATCTTGACCTTTCCCGCTGTCTACAAGAATGCGACCTTTACCACTGTGTTGCAGATATAGTTGTTTGCACATTCTGCCCTATTTTGTTTGTGTACGCCGTGGGTCAAATGGCCGACAAAATGCCCAATGACCTTTGGCACACAGGTTTAGAAGGCCACATAGCACAACAAACAACATATGGTAACATATGTGAATATTGTGAAATTCCAACATTATTACATACATACGCATCGGATTAATAACCTCAAGTCGGTAAAAGTCAATTATTTTATGGCAAATTATTATTCGACATTGCAATGGAAAGCAAAGTTATCAAATTACTATTGGTGGAAGAAGACTAAGACGATATTATATCATTATTATAAAATGAAAATAAACAAATATTTGCTATCAACGAATTATATACAACGAAATATCTTTTACAATATGGAAGTCAATCAATAAATAGTTATTTAATTGTTAAATGACAACATGTTCCGGCATTTCGAGCGAGAAGCGAGCGAGACTGACTAGCGGTTTCCTGTCACGGGTCGCGGTATCGCACGCGAACTCACTCCCATACAAAGTCTAAGGACAAGACGTGGCGTTGCGCGTCTCCTGCGTCGGTCGTGTATCGCGGTCTCGCGTTGCTGTCGCGCGGTGAACCGTCAGTGTTGTATTATACAAATTCGCTGTCCTCATAATATATATCATTTCTGTTTCTCCGCTAACTTCTTCTTAACCACGCAACGGATTATGATACGGTTTTCTCTCATAGAAAAGCGATACATGAGGAAGGTTATTAAATATGATTTCTGCCGGGCGAAGCCGGGTCGGGTCGCTAGTAATAGATATTACTAGGCACGACAGAAACTACACAACGCCATCTGCTACGATCCTTACATACTCGTATTTTTCGTTATTATATACGCTACGTTGAGATTCATACATATTCTGGTCATACACGCAAACTAGTTGTGAGTACTACGAGTACGTATCTTTCTGCAGAACATCGTCAATAAACTCTCAGTGTGCCCTTTTATTATACTTCCCTCCCGGCATTTCGCTTCACGTCACGTCTGCTTTGATAACTTTTTAGTTAGTCTTTCATTCATCCACTCAATATGATCTAACTTCTAAGCGTAGGTACATGGTTACCATCCTTCTTATTATAAATCTCAATCTAAGTAATCTTACTATTATTATAAATGCGATAATTTGGATGGATGGATGCAATAAAATGTTTTTTACTCAATCACGCCAGAACGGATCCGGATGAAATTTTGCACAGAGATAGATCATACAGTCTGGAATAGCACAAAGGCTAATTTTTTTCTTTAAATTTCCACTCAAAGGCATTCGCGAGCAACAGCTAGTTTAATTATAAAGGTAAAAAAGAATATGAAAGCGACCTAAGGTACCTTACAAAAATTTGATGAGGGAACAACATAAGTGTCAAAAATAAGACTTCAAGTTTTTGGTAGACGGTCACATTATTCATGTAATTCTTTCTTTTTCTATTCTTACCTAAACTGTCAACCCTATTTTGCCAGAATTTTTGTAAACCAGCAGCAGTGGCTGCCGAATATTTATAGGGGACTTCACACAACATGGCAAAATCCTTGTCTAAAACCGATAGTGTTATTATAATGACAGGTAGTAATGACTATAATCCGACGGAATTTATGTCTGAAATGTCAATAGCATTAAATTTCCTAAAAAATTGCAATGTATTTATAGCCAATGTACTTTATAATCGGATTCTTAACGAACGAAAATTGAATGACCAGTTAAAGCTACTTACCCAAAATTACAAAAATTGTACATTTATAGAAGCAGGAACAGAGGATGTTTTGCAACAAATAATATATCAAATCAATGTTAAACATTATAACAGTAAATTCCTTTCCTTTAACAACCATAAAAATAAGGGGACGGCCGTTAAGAAGGGTACACATGATAGACAAAAAGTTTATACTTCAAATAAAAAGGAAGAACTAAAAAGGGGCACAATACCATACTATTTTAAGAATCAACTAATAAATTTTAAAAAGGTTCACAACTCAACTTGTCGAAATAATAACTTCGAATCATTGAGGGGTACAATCCTCTTGTTAAGAAGTTGTATGAATAAATTGCAATCTTTATGTAACCATAAGTATATTACTCATTCACGAAACAAAAGCAAAGCTACATGGAATGTTGTAAAGTGCAATGCGGGCACCGAACCGTCAAGGGATTGCATCAATAAAATCGAAGACAATTGTATAACATTTACCTCCGGATCTGACATCGCTTATAAATTCAATAATCACTTCATTGACATTGCCATCAATAATTCCTCTAATTTTAATAATGATAATAATGACATGCAAAATATAGAAATTCATGATAATAGTATATTTTTAGAACCTACAAATGCTTCTGAAATTGAAACTATCATAAAGTCATTAAGAAATACTAAATCGGCAGGCTACGATAATATCACAACCGAACTTCTTAAAAATATATCAAAATATATATCATCGCCCTTGGCATATATTATTAATCTATCCTTGGAACAGGGCTGTTTTCCTGACAGATTGAAACTTTCCTTAATTAAGCCATTACATAAAAAGGGCTCCAAATCTAACGTTGACAACTATAGACCTATAGCACTAACTCCCATACTTTCTAAAGTTTTTGAAAGAGTAATGTACAGGCGGTTGTTAGGGTTCCTAGATAAATATAATATTCTAGTTAGTCAACAATATGGATTTAGACAAAACAATCCACTACCTTAGCAATTTATACTTTAATAAAACAAATTATGAATAATATCAATAAAAAAATCCCTTCCTGTGCACTATTTTTAGATTTAAGCAAGGCGTTTGACCTCGTTGATCATGTTAGGCTATTGGATAAAATGGAAAGATATGGAATAAGGGGTCCGGCTTTGAAATGGTTTCAATCGTATTTACGTGACAGGAAGCAAATAACAAGAATAGCAAAGTTGAACCATGTGACAAATAATATGGATAATTTCGAATCCAAACCAAGAATTAATCATTGCAGTGTCCCTCAGGGAAGCATTCTGGGGCCATTGTTGTTCCTTCTCTATATAAACGACTTACCTAAATCAATAGAACACCAATGTGTTCTGTTTGCTGATGACACCACAATTATTATTAAATGTAAAGATCAACAAAACTATGACGATGAAATTAATCAAACATTGAATGATATTATAAAATGGTTAGATATTAACAAACTAAAGTTGAACATTGCTAAAACGAACGTACTCCATTTTAAAACATGGAAAAGTAAACCTATCCATCTTCATGTTGCGTATAATAATATAAGCGTAAAGCAGGTACATAACACAAAGTTTCTAGGCGTAACACTTGATGAGCACTTAACATGGAAGAATCATATCGAGATACTCTGCAAGAAAATCAACCAATTTGTTTTTGCGCTAAGAAAGGTCAAAAATGTAACGTCGAGAGAAACATCCATAATGGTGTATCATGCCTATGTCTGTTCAGTTATTCGCTACGGCATAGTTGTATGGGGAAACTCCTCAGAAATCGATCGAATTTTCATTGCTCAAAAAAAATGTATCCGCGCAATTTTTAACATGGAATGGTCTGATTCGTGTAGGCCTATATTTTAGCGACATAATCTTTTGACTGTACCCTGCATATATATCTTTGAAATTGCCAAGTTTCTGAGATCCAATCTTGTATTATTTGAAAGAAGGGATAATACAAATAAGAGGAAAGCTGCACATTTGGATTTTGAGATACCTGTTCCTAAGTTGCAACTCTTCCGGAAGAGTTGTATCTACATGGTTCCCCTAATTTATAATGCTTTGCCAAAGTTAATTACCCAATTACCCTTCAAAAAATTTTACCGGCACTGCGGCAGTGGTTGTTGCAGGAATGTTTCTATTCAATTAACGATTTTTTTGTAAAATGCCCCTGTAATTTTTTTTCCCTTGATCTGGAATCAAAATACAGGCTTAAGGGCGCGGCGAACGAAGCTCGCAAATGCAATTCGAGGCGAGCGAAAAATTCGTTTGGAGTATTGCTATCTCTGTTTGCACGTACACGCGGTGCGCCGTACGTAGCCATGTGTGTGTGAGCAGTTAGATATCGCTACCTAATCATCCTATCGACTCGAAAGCCGGCCGACACGAATGGCGCCCGCGTTCTTTTGTCTTTTTACCCGGCTGCAAGGAAAGGGTTATGTTTTTCGCGCGTATCTTGTATGTATGTATGTTTGTATGCATGTATATTCTTTATTACCTCATATCTTCCAAACCGCTAGATGGATTTTTATAATTAATACATCGTTAGATAGGGCTTGGCCGCCCAAGAGTTCTTAGATAAGTGACGTTAAAAATAAACAAAAATGGCGGCTTTTGTGCGCCATATTGGGAGCGACTCAATATTTTTTTCTTCGGAACCCATCGAGTGGGGAATCGAAATGAAGGATTTTTAAAGGTTATTATAAAAATATATACCACTTATATGTTCAATGCGATTCGAAATAAAAATAGGTAACTAAAAAGTAATAAATAAAAAAAGTTAATTTAAAAATCAAAAATCCGACTGCGAACTGGTGTGGCTGACCACCTGATCCTCCGACTGCACAGCATGATTTTCTACTTGTTTACATCGTTTTAGTTCGCAGTCGGGTTTTTGATTTTTAAATTATTATTTTTTTATTTATGTTGGTATTCCTTCTACTTATCAAATATGTTTTGTTATAATAAATAATGAATGCAAGTAATATATTACAAGTAAAAGACAAATATTCCAATAATGTATGCCTATTTACGCATATAAGTAGGTACAGATAAATAACAGCGCTCTGAGCTAAGAATATTAAAAATAAAAACAAGGATTTTTAATAAAAATATATTATTTTGTTATGTTCTTACTTTATAGATCTTCATTCATCTGTTTAAAAAATATAAATCGAAACTTGATAAAGTCGTGTAGGGTGACCATAATTATATTATCGACTGAACGAAAAACAAAATACAATAATGGTAATCAGAAAACATAGTGTCAAAGATCCACACTAAACACGCTTATTTTCTTTCTTTCTAGTGTTTCTTTCTGAAAACTGATGGCCAAAGGCGTTTTTTCCTTGATCGTCGTGGCTCTGAAAATATTTTTGCAGTTTATTATGAAGTCGATTAGCCAGCCAGTTACCAAAGATTATTAGATCCTCTCCAGGGTAAGGGTCACCGAAGTCCAGATAAAAAAGAATAGTTAAATAAAGTAGAACGAATTTGGATTTTTAGTTTTTTGTAACACTGCAAAACCTGGAAGGAGGGCATAAAACCGCGCTTGTGCATGCAAGTCCAATCGCATGGTCACCCTACCCTGGGTGAGCCGTAACGTCACAGTAAGTATAGAGGAGCAATGTAGGTAAGTCTTAGCGGTATCCTTGAGATAATTACCTACGCCCGCTTTGTCTCATGACATGAATAAACAAACAAAAAAAACAAAGCTTCGTAAGTTGATGGATAGGTAGGTAGGTAAATACTAATTTATACAAAACTAGCTGTCCCCCGCGGCTTCGCTCCCGTCAACTGGCTACCTAACCTAATCTACATATCTACCTACCTACCCTACCCTACCCTATCTACATACCTAATCTATTCTACATACATGATCGTACGCAACGCACGCAACAAAAGCTCTCAAAAAGGAATATTTTGCCCGTTTTTGCAACATGTTTCATTTATCCTCCGCTCCTACTGGTTGTAACTTGAAGTTATAACCTATAGCCTTCCTCAATAAATGGACTATCCAACGCAAAAATATTTTTCAATTCCAACCAGTAGTTCCTGAGATTAGTGCATTCAAACAAACAAACAAACTCTTCAGCTTGATAATATTAGTATAGATCTACTAAGGTACCTATTAATTTAACTTATTGTATTGTCATTGGGAAATAGGTACTTCCTGTGAGAAACATCCCAACGTTCGAAGACCATGTCGGCAACCGAACCATATAGTAAATAATAAAAAGTCCGTAAACAACGCAAAGTTCGTAAAAAAGTAGATTACTCAATATCAAAGTTCAAATCACAAGGCAAATCTAAATCCAAGTTCAAAGCATTATTCAATAGTGTCAGAAATATTAAAATAAGTACAATTTATAAAATAAATAAACGCGCACATAAAGCATAGTAAAGTAATCATCTAATAATGACAACAAACAATCCACAGAACAGTAGGACAAAAAACAGTGAAACACACCCGAAGCACACCCGAAGTGCCCCGAACAAACCCCACGCCGTACGAACGATACACAACCGTGAGCAGTGCGACCACGCACACATTGACATTTGCTTGACGCGACAGCAATACTAGCTATTGGAAATGTGTGATTAATATGATGTGTTCCGTAATACCAAAAATTATGAATGAAAACTTAATGTTTCTAAAATTTCTTGTTCGATGATTTGTAATTTGATAATATGAGCTATGTTCCTGCTACGAGATTAATAAAGATGTTGTTTTTTATAATACAGAAATATCAAAATGAAAACATGTCATTTACGCTGTAAAAATATACAAAATGGAATTCGCTAAAACTTCATTTTAGGTAAGTATTTAGAAAAAAAGAAGACGTAGGGACCTAGATAAATACTGTCTTAATCCGAATATCATCACAATATGGTGGAAATATGCTAAAATCACAAATGATTTTGGTATTATGTTTGTATGGACAATTGATGCTTCGCCGCGCTCTTAAGTGATTGTTTAAGTTAAATGATAATATGTTGGATGTAATGTTTTATTTAATGATATGGTAAAAATGAAAGTGTGTAGCATATAGATATATGATGATTGAAATTATATTTAAATTGTAATATTAATGATGTAATGTAATTGAAAATTTATGTAAGAATTTCATTAAATTGGAATTGATTTTGCATGCCGTTAAAACGGTGAGACATGTAGCACTATGCAACTTTATGAAATGAACACCTCTGTAAACACCATGTTTCTAGCAAATAAATATTCTATTCTATTCTATTCTATACAGAAATTGAATTTTCACACTTGCACTTGTTGAACGGAACGAGCCATCAATATTTATATTTCTACAGTCAAGGAGAATTCTGCATGTGTACATAAGCAAATTTAGTTCCATCATCTAAGTTCGTTTGAAGGAATCCACTTGACTTCGTCATGACAACGGAAAAATACCCTCATTAATTCCAATAATAACCCGACTACTGAAAAATGGTGCTCTAAAAATTATGAAACAAGAAAATATTTTCACCTGAAATTGTTATATACCTATACACTTTTCTATATATATTGGGTAATAAATATTTTATTGTATTTCATACATATTTGTAGTGGTGTTCAGAGGATAACCGTGGTTGTATGCCAAACAATACAATACATTCACATAGCCTATAACCAGTGGACAAACAAGACGCTTCCAACAACACCTCATTTGTCAAATTATGATAAGTAGTTTAGAAGTTCTGAGAGAGCAGATACACACACCGGTCAAAAACATAACCCTACGCTTCACCGTAGTTGGGTTAAAACAAGACATAAACTGTCATTCCGGTGGATTCGAGTGAAGAAGTTTACTTGGAATTTTGGGCCTTCCTTGGCCTATACAAGTAGCAAAAAATATCAAAATTCTAACTAGTTCGAATAACATTATTATTATTACGAAAAAAAGTCGTTACCATAATGAAAAAGACCCATTAATCCTAAACAATCAATTTTAATGAAGCAAAGAAGGACTTTAAAAGTATTTGCGCTTGGCTACCTAATTTTACCACTGGGGAGCAAGGATAAGGACAAGATTTTTTTTATATGATGAGTTCGTGAACATTTCAAAACGCTGTTTCGTGATGGATATTTCACCGGAGTCCCGTTCTTCACAACAGAATTGTAAAGTTTATTTTATTTATAAGTAAAACATATTTATTTATTCTACAATTGAATTGAAAAAGTTGGAGTGAACAGTAGCGACCTGATAACCTCGGTTAACATTCAAACAAAGTTACTGTTGACAGAATACAATGGAACAGAATTGTCGGTTTGATTGTGGGCTTCGCTACTGTAGCAACACTTATGTACCCATACTTAAAATAGTGTCACATACACATACATGTATAGTTTATCTTTTTAAAGATACAACAATATTTAATGAAAATAAAGCTTCGAATTCCCAGTCCGGGTCTGTATTGCCTGATAGCTACAACCTATTTAAGTATTTAAGTCAATAAGAAAAGTAAATAAAATCAAATATACCGGTTTTTTTTTTTTACACCATTTTAGTTAAACCTAAAAATCCGTCAGGTGGTTTGAAAGATACGAGGTAATAAAGAATATTACATACATACAAACATACAAGATACGCACGAAAACCATAAGGGTCACGACCAAATTTCTGACGTAATCGCACAACAGAAATCACAACGGTATGTGTCACACTGGAAAATAAATGTAGCAGAATAGAATTATTAGGGTGTGCGTAAATAGTTGTAAGATTTTAGGTAGGTAAGAGAAATTTTCAAAATTTGTTCCTGACCCATAACCCTTTCCTTGCAGCCGGATAAAAAGAGTGCATATCGTCGACCACATAATCGCTAACCACCAGGTGAAATAAAAGCGAGCCGAAAAATAATAAAATAAACGACTCTAGAGAACCTTTTACCCGTCGTAACTACAAACGTAACGTTACACTGTAAGTAATAAAAGATTCAACGGCAAATTCATTCACGTGGGCCTATCGTTACCCGAGGTGCCCTTGTGAGGGTAGGTACAACTATTTCATACTGCGTCGATTTGTTGGCAATTCGGGTCTACTCGAGTTGGAACTCTCAACACTTCACCTATACTTCACCCTGGCATATTGATTCGATTGCCAACAAGACGAACTTGATTCGAAACTTGATCACTTGTGTGTTTTCTCTTGTACAATATCACCTACTTATTGGCTCTAAAAATATAATTGTTTACATAATACAACGGGCAATATCGGCGATTAATTAGTAGGAAATATATAAGTTGCTATTTTATCTTGTTCTAGGCTGCACAAGTCGGAAGTTTGAACTAAGTATTTCTAACTTTCTGATTGTTATTACCTCGAACTTGTCTTTTCGCTGTTGTGAGGACCATCGGGGGTGGTCTTTTGAGAGGTCACGGGGTTCTACGTGCTTATGGTAATCATTGAGGTGGTTTTAGTGAGGTTAAAATCTCACACTCTCTGGTCTATTCCCATATTCGCATAAACAAAACATTAAAAAATACCTCGAACTCGTTAAATTAAAATGTTTTTATTTTATTTCAAACTCAACATTTTATCAAAAAACATTACCGAAAATAAAAGAAGAAGATTAAATAGATGCAATGAACAGTCAGGGACAAGCAGATTTATTTTCATGTTCACAGACAAAATATCTACAAACATAACGTTGAAGAAATTGATAGATTCACCGATGAGAGTTTTTAAAATGAATATTGAAAATCGTCACACGACCATAATTTAACTTAATGTTTGGCTATTTGTCAAACACTGAGCTTATTGGAAACTTGTCCACTCAGAGAATGTTGGACCTTGTGAGGAGAACTTGGGAATGAGTTTTCTGTACAAGTATTGCAATATCGTTTTGGTAAAGGGAGAGGTCAAGCGTATAAATTATTTAGTAGGGGAGATCAGCTTAACATAGCCGTTGCAGGCAAAAATACATTTCTGGATCACCTGGCCATTTTAAAATGGTATGTCGACCTTTTCGATGAAGCGTGTAACTTACCTCTTGCCCTCCTCCTGTGGATATTCTTGCGCATGATTTAGTTCCGTTTCAATTACACACTGGATTACAAAAAGGGGGTTCGCAATGTTTGTAAAATTTCCTACACTCAAATAAAAAAAAAATATGTATATTTCAACTGACTCACACGAACATTAATGTTAAATGAAATGCGTAGTTCTCGATCATTTCTTTTGATTGCCAATTCTTACGTAAATATTTTCAAAATTGATTGAAAAGTCGGTCTCGCTCCGTGAGACCGTTCGTCCCCCGGCAAATATAGGCTACTTATTAATAGACACTAGAAATATAGAACGTAAGAATGTTTTAATTTATAATATCGATGCTCTCATAATTTTTTAATGAATTCCATTTTCTCAGAATGTCAGCGTTAATTCAGACAATAACAGTGCCAAAACATACATGTGTTTATTCTCATTAATGAGCGGGATCAAAACTTGTGGCGCGATTCTGTTACATCAGAAATTGGCAAACACAATCGAATCTCACAACTCGTATGAAGCCAGAGATATATTTAGTTACGCTTCTTATTGTCACGGAACAAAAGAAAATCTTTGAAATTAGACACGAGGAAAATCATTTATCAGCTCCTTATCATCTGTCGTTGCTTTCCATAGACGCTTGTAAGTATTCCATAACATCGCCAAAAACGTCACTCGGAAAGCACATTGTGTCCAGTTGAGTATTTTGTGAATGAGGGAATAGAGAGTGCATCTGTGTTTGTGTAAATACTATTGCACTATACTATCGCCCGCGCCAAAGGCATGTCCCCGTTGACATACCGGAGAACTATATAATTATATTCTGTAAACATTTGTCGTCCTTTTACAAACAGATGTGTGGTCGTAGCCGGTTGTATGCACAAATCCTCTTGTCGAAATCCTCTTATAGACACAGTAAGCCACAAACTGTTAGCAGTGTGGCCTGAAAGAAGCCTTATCCTAAAACATTTATATTCAGCTCTCGAGTCATACAAAATGAATAAATCTATTCAAAAGATAATTTATTTATTATTTTACATACAAACAGCTATCATTACAGTTGTCCAATTCGACAGTTTAGAAAATAAAATGTTTTTGTTACTCTTTCACGCAAAACTACTGCACGCATCTGGATTAAATTTGGCACAGAGATAGATTATAGTCTGGAATAGCACATATGATACTTTTTATCCCGGGAAAATGTTCCCTTTTGATAGTACTCGACTTTCACCTGGGCGAACAAAAACATTTCAAAGTGAAAAATAACTTCAATTTCGGAAGTCGGTGTTCCTGTTTTCGTTTCTTCGTTTTTCGACACCGACTTCCGATTTGCCGTCATTTATTGAAGAGTTCTGATGTATATCTCCGAAGTTCTTCATCAGATCTTGATGAAAATGGGACCACATGACAAGCACCAGCGTTCAAATAGAAAAAAAATCATCAAAATCGGTTTACCCAATAAAAAGTTCTAAGGTAACACAAATAAAAAAAAAATACAATCGAATTGAAAACCTCCTCCTTTTAATTAAAAGTTTAATTTTAGTGGCACTAAAAGTGTTCCTTCAGTTGCATGAGCCAGGGGGCTGCGGTTCTTCTTCTTTAATCGGTCCCTCATTACTGAAGATCGTGATCACTGGACCCCTTTAAGCGGACAATCTGCCTCCATCGATTCCGGTCCAAAGTTGCCATCACCACCTGCTGGAATTTGCTTGAGGACGTAGCTTCTTTCACTTGGTCAGACCATCGTGTTGGTGAACGCGGTTACTCTTTTTCAAATATATCCGTGACACTACCGTTACTGCCTTAATCTGACATTATAATAACTAACTTACATATTTCGATTTCAGTTTAGAATTTTAGTGTCTGGTATACAATGTGTCTGAACTTGTAGTAATAAAACTTTAAGGCCGTAAAATAAATTTAATTTTAACGATAAAAATACCACACACGGTGCAATCACCACAGCCTCAAAGATTTAGCAATTCATTTTAGAAACTGACTTACTTATTACGATATCCACATAGTCTTACAACCACAACTTTGGACCTACGTCTAACAGAGGCGTACATTTAATGTTATTTTTACGACTATAGCATAAAACATCCATAATAAATTTTCAACACTCAAAAGATAAGATATTTTTGTATTGAACCATAAAAGACAATTTTGTAACGTAATTTCTAGGTATGTTCCGACTAGTCGGTAAAGCCAACTAGCCAGCCACTTTTATAGTCGGCGACTAGACGGTGACTATTCGGGAAAGAGCGCCAACGAGAGAAGGCTTCGTACTTTGGTGTTTCTAAATAAAACCCATACACGAGACTTTCTTTTTGAGGTGATTAAATTTAAATTTCACTTTAATGAACAATAACAGTTTTTTTTTGCACAAAAACACCGCTCTGACCCATGAAAAAGCAAAAATCAAGAAACAATGCGAAGTAAACAACTCGCAGGCGGTGAGGCGGCAGTTGCGACTTAGCGCGAATCAGGTGTACGAAGCGTTACGGAAATTACTGAATGCTCTCGAAACCGTGATCGTCTTGGCCGACTAGTCGGCTTCTTTACAACCGACTAGTCAGCTAGTTGGCCAAAGTCATAGCCTCTACTAGTAATATAATAGTCTAGTAATTTAACAAGTTTTTATTGCACTTCGTAAAATTCTGCAGTTTTTTTAGGGATTAACACATGTATTTTATGTTTTTTTTTAGTCTTTGAATATCTGAAAGGTCGTATTTTGATGTTTATAATATGTAGTAATATTTTTATCAGATAAGTCATGACATCTGTAAAATATTTATAAATTGTCATTACAGCCCAGGAAATAAAGATTTTTTTTTTAAATTATGTACAAATTAGATGTCAAAGTCACAACGACACGTCAAAAAGCGTTGTCTTATAACTAGTCAAATAACCCGCCCCTAACTGTTCCCGGCGCAAAGGTGCCCATAACGCTTGCTGCATTGCCACGTTGGATGGCAATGGCTAACCTTTGCACCAAGAACGAGCTGGAGCGGGAGTCACCCGTTTTGTCCCTTAGCCTATGCAAATACTGACAAAAGAATCACAGCTCTAAGCCATAAGTTTGTTTTTATTATTGCCTAAAAAGAACTATTGCGCATTTTTACCTTATACATTTTGAAGAATTTTCAGTAATGCAAGAAAATCGTATGTCATTATATCGACAAAAGTAAGTGTATTTTACGGCCTTAAAGTTGTATTACTGCAAGTCCGGACACATTGTATAAACGAACCATGTCATAAGTGATAAACGTCTGTGTTTACAGCCATTAACATTTCTGTAATGTTTTATATTTCATCACATAATTCCAAATATTAATGGAACTTTTTATTTTCTCCGTCATAATTTTATCGCACATAATGTCTATTTGTCACTCGATTTACATTTTAACAAAAATCCCAAGCATGTGATAATAACATAACAGCATACGTCTTATAACACTATTTGTTGATTTTTATCTTTTGTTTTTACATACGAACTATTCTATCAATCGACTTCGTAATACCTACCATTTCCATCTTTGGCGAGCAAATAGCTATTAAAAAAGCTTGGTTTGCCATAAGCGTTTAAGCAGAGCAGGTATCTGTTCCTTATCGATAGTTTAAAATAATACATATATATTACCTCAAATACTACCTATAGAAATAATATACACGTACGGACACACTTGTAATTTTATACAAACTCCAAACAAAATCTATTTAACAGAGACGAGCGCCAGAATAACTTGCGTTGTACACCTTACACTTTAATACTGTGTATAATATTTAAAAAATATTGCCAAGTAATTCTTTTCCGCCAGAGATATGCGAGGTAATGATGCGGAACGAAGATGTCTAGTGGCGCTGTAGCTGAGTAGAGCGAGGATACCTAGCGGACATTTTCCAGCTGTGCGCGGTGTGTGGTCAGTGTTAAACCTCACACACATTCCTCACACAAATGTATATCTAATATTATTGTATGTAAAAATACCTAACTTCGCAAGCCATTTGCCACCACCAGAACTGTACTAAGCCAGGCTAGGAAAATAAAGTGATCCCATTGCCGGATTTATTCCTCGCGCACCACCTCGCACATGTCTGGTAGAAAAGCACCCAAATAAGAACTTTACAAATGGGTCATGAATGAGGTAAATCTATGTCCGCCCAGATATTTGCGTAATTATATTTGGAAGCTTGATTGCAGCTGCCAAATAAGCTTGATTTAATCTCTGGCTGCGTGACTGTGAATTGCGGTGGATTCCCATGGGGCCGGGGGTGATTAGTCCGACTGCGAAAGTCTATTGTGAGACGTGGGTAGATGACGTGAGCGACTGGCTGTGCTAGCCAAGACCCCCACGCAAAACGACCGAATGGGACTCTAAGTCCAGATAATGGAGTGCCCACTACTACTTTTTTTTTTTCCCTGGGGTGGAAAATCCTCAATGGATGTCCACCGCCCTGGGGAGGGGCGGAGGTGTCTGTCAGACTCCTACTGATCAAAAACCACCCCGGTGTTCCATCTCACACCTACACCGGGGATCGCGGGAACAACGATACTTCCGCTACGCGCTTAGACGTGGAGTTGCGGACACCAGCCCGTCTTAATCTAATCTATCCCCCGGCTAGTGCCGGCCCACCTATGCGGGCCACGACCACGGGTTGGGGCGGGGAGTGAGGTGTTGGACTCCCCCCGCGACGTATAAGAGGGGCGCGCGTGGAACACTACGCGCACACCTGATGTGTGGGGGGCAATAGACGTCCCCGAGCCCGTCGCTCCTGCACCCACTTAGGGGGGCTGGAAGAGGGCGTTGTCCGCCCTCCGCCGGCGCCCGGGGCATCTGCTGCGGATCGGGTGAGTGGATGAAATCTCCCTATCCCTCTCGGCAGCCTCCTTCTGCGAGACTGATGACTCTGGCGGCCATCGCTCTCTGCGGCTTTCACAAAACAGCGATGCTGCCGGCCGTCAGGTCAGCCGCCCAGATCGGGGCCCCATACAGGGCCATTGATCGCACGATCCCCACGTAGAGCCGCCTATAGGCCGCGCTCGGGCCCCCCAGATTGGGAAGTAGCGTTGACAGCGTCCCAGCCGCGCCCAGCTACTTGGGCGCCAGCCGCCGGAAATGGGGGCCGAAATCCACACTACTACTACATCAACTTTAATTGTAGCCACAAGAGAAAATTGGGCTAGTTGAAAACAATAGACGAAACTATTGAATTTGTCCAATTGTGTACCAAAGGTCCACTCGGTCCACGCGTTTATGAGATATTAACTCATTAATGAATGCCAAGTGAAAGGGTCAAGGACGCCCCTTACCGCGATACGTTTGTTTTGATCGTGTTAGCGACACTGTCTATTCAATTTTTTCGTATCCTTTTGAAATATTGGAATATATTGATAGAGAGGTGTTTACGACTTTTATTTTTTCTGTTACCTGGCGGTGACTATAGTCATATCGTATCTGATTTACGGTAGGTGCATACTCGAGATTGCTCACGAAGCATCAAGATGCCTTGGGCTGTCACTGCTTTAGATGGCATTGTCAAAACTTCTCATGCAAACCAAGGGCGTCAGAGATAATTCTAACTATGGCCTATGAAGCCTAGTTCGTATCGCAGTCACAGGTGCGATCGGTCGGCTCGGGCAAAGTGTTATTGGCTGTTTCCTTCTCGAATTTCTCAGTGGTAACCCGGCGTTTGGAAGTTGACGGTGTGAAACCATCGTGCCTCGGTCCTACCCTTATCTCTCTCCGGTCGTGTCGGATAGCCGGCGTCGCATCGGTCTGACTAATGAAATCGAGAGTGCACCTGTGTTTGCGCACAAACTTGCACATCACATCGATAGTTAGTCTCCTGTGATATTAACCGATATTCCGTCTGGAGGACTATTATATTTCTTTTACAAGACACCTAGTTATTGTGCTGGCACGAATAGTGTTAACAATGGCATATCTAGCCATTGCCAGTGCAACGATTCCGTGATCTGTGTATGCTCGTTAACTGCAGTAGGCTGTAACTTGAGATTGCTACAGAAGCGAGTTAAGAAATTATCTGAACAGCGAGTATCTAAGTGATTGAGTTTGTCTTTAATTTTGAAGGCAAATTGTCACAATCAAGACCTTCATCAACGTTGTAACCGTGATATAAAATAGAATACAAAGTTTGCTTACTTTTCGTTGCGGATTAAACGTATTTCGAACTCAATAAGCGAGTCCAAACTGCTGAAAAGTTCTTTTTATAGCTCTTTAGAAAACTAAAGTTAAACGAATCGTGAAACTGTGTTTCTAAATACGATTTCAGTGCTCTTTTATGTAAGTACGAGGAGTGCTCAGTGGTTTGGAAGCAAGTCTGTGTACTTGAAATCTGCACCGTGGGTCGTAATTTTATTGCAATAAATTTGTGACTTTTGCGAACATCTGCAGGGAATTCACAGAATAAAGAACCCTTTGTGATTTTTAATTTGTTACTTGGAAGTATGTAGCCAAACTCCTCACCGAATATTAGTGACCTGTTTATTCGAACCTAATTTTTTTTATTAAGTATCTAATATCACTAAACCCCTACTAAATGATCTTTCTTTTTTATACCTTGTGAGGTACTAAACTACTTTAGCATAAATAGTTAGTTAAATATTTAAGTCTCTTATGTACCCATAGTATTATCTCACAATTGTTTTATTAATATGCTTTCGCGCTTTGGAGCCACTACCAAAGCTCACAAAAAAAACAAGAAGCTTTTTGCTTTGTAACTTTAATGACAGAGAATTTGACACTAATCCTTTCGACACAAAAGCCTGCCTTAAATCTCTATAACATAGAGAATCTTTTAACCCTAATTAGAACCCACACTAATATTATAAATGCGAAAGTAACTCTGTCTGTCTGTTAACTTTTCACGCTTAAACTGCTGAAAAGATTTAAATGAAATTTTGTATGAAGATAGTTGGAGACCTTAAGAAGAATATAGGACAGTTTTATTCCGGTAGTGTGTGCCCTTGGGATGACAAAACACTTATTACGTAGGCAAAGCCGCGGGAAAAACTTAGCATAAATATAAATCTCATCAAAAACACTTCGAGTAAATTGACTGACAAGACTCACATCGTCACAGCGCTTACAATGTAAAAAGTTATCAGATCGCTTGTGGCGCTAAGGCAAGAAGGATTTACTATACAAACCCTATATCTTGATAAAAAAATATTCATAGCTTAATGCTTAAAAGCTTAAACATGCCTAATGTTCGTAGAACTAGCAAGATACTATATTAAAGACCAGCGACTTAGGTATGTTATTTAATTGAATTACTTACAATAAGAGTGACTGTGCATGTTCTTAACCTTAAGTGATGCAGTAGTTTCACAAACATTTTACTTTTACAGCCTATTAACAGGACACATTTGTTTTTAGGATATCAACAAAAGATATTTTAAATCTCATTTCTGTTTTGCCCGTTTTCTAAAAGCCGTTGTCAATGTCATATCTGGTGATTTGATTGGTTTCAGATCTATTAATCAAAAAAGAGCCGGTAAATATATTGGTTGCTTTCATCAGAAATTTTATTTTAACCTCGCTAGCCTACATTCACAAGACGAGGTATAAATGTCTTTGTTTCAGTATTACAAGTACGAACAGTAGATAGCCGATGAATACCACAAACGAATTACAAACGAACACTTGGAACAAGCCGCAAGAACGCGCAGTTCTGTCGCGCCATCCTGCTAATGCAGATACCTAACAGCCGAAGGCATCATAGAGAGACCTCATCTATTTTCAGATTTACAAGACGAGAGAAAACTCGTTACACAGCGCCAGAAAAATTGCCCAAATAATTTATTCCAAGAATTTATCCGACTCTCCAAAAATTAATGTGGTCGGGACTGGCCAAACTTTTAAGTAGTATTTAAAGGTCTGATGGAAAAGTTGTGTTAAGAACAGACAATCGTTCCTTATTTATCTCACACAAGATAAAGGTGGCAGGAATATAGAAAGTATCATTTAAATAATGTATGTATCCCTATCATGCGGAAATCCACGTGTCGAGTATATAGAAGCGAATACAATACCTTTGCGGCAGATAAATAGATTCAATACATTATGTCACAATTGATGTTATAAAATGAACTCTTTTCGCTATCTGCTACCCTTGACATTTAACGCAAATATATTCTATAACGAAAGTCAGACACATATGTAGAAAAAATGAAAATACAGAATTAGAGATTTTCGTTTTGATTTTCTGCTTGGGAAAATGCGTAAATTTGTAATACATTTTCATTACGTTCTTTTGGCATGCTCGTCGATTTTCTGTATAATATTCGCGTTACCTATCAATGCATACATATATTTATATACCTTTTAAAACAAAGACCCAATTTACAAATAGTATATTAACTGTTATCGTTATGGAACGACTGAGCGAACAAATAGATGATTAACTTTTTGGTTGATTGTTTCTGATAATAATGGGAGAAATGAAACTATAATTTGTTTGTTCAATGTTTAAGCAGGTTACTTTTATATTACATTTAACTGATTAAACCAATGATTTAGGTAAATACTAGGTAAGTCTGCAATAATCATGCATTACATTATTTTGGACATAAACCGGAATTTAATAGAGGATTAATTTAGTTATTAAGTGAAGTCTATTTTTAGCCCAATGTTTCAAATCTGTCGAATTAATCACAACACAGAAAAATATTAGTACCTACACAGACAAAAACAAAATTAAAACAATAAAACTTTTAAAACAAATAAATTTTTGACTTTTGTTGAAATAAACAAAAAATAATTATATTTTTGGAATGGCCTAATTAGTAACTTTCGTTTGATGCCCATATTGTCAGGATAACAAAAAAAATGTATCACATCATTTTTCTTAGGGGGGGGTGGCGATATTTTTAATAATTATATAGCCTATGTCACTCCAACAATTGAGACGAAGCCAACCACTCCTCATCTGTTATAATCCGTCAA